>JAOTOM010004766.1:0-446954 GCA_034440615.1 Ashinkailepas kermadecensis | reverse complement strand
GCATCTGTATAGAAAATGAGTGGTCCCATCATCCGTGTCACATTCATAAACATTGCATTGAAATGATACATTCCACGAATTCATAAAACGCCTTAAAAACACAAATTTACCAAAATGAGCAGTAACATCATGTTCATCACATTCCTAAACATTGCATGGAAAAAAATGAATGAGAAATTACCTGAAGCTGTAAATTTACCAAAAGGTGTGCCAACCCCTGGACGGAAATGCATCACTAGGTGCCCCAATCCTGGGCAGAAAGGGCACTGAGAGCAGTGGAATGAAAATATTAATAAAAGTAAACTAAAAACAGCTCTTCTTGAAGACAAACGTGGTAGTTATGTGATATTAACATGGAAACCCTGAGCACAAATCAGAAAAAAGCATGGACTGGACTTTTTCAAGCTTACCTGCCAACTTCTTCAACTACTGTTCCTTTGTGAATTAAATATCAGCAAGCTATTTATTCACTATTTAAAATCACACCAATCCGCAGACACATCAGAATGTGCGAAGTACAAAAAACGAACCAGTACGACGTCACATGAGATTGGCCTCCGGATTAAACACTGCGCGCAATTGCACCACAGATGTCTTACCTCCGTCACATTTGTCACTGTAACCTCAAATTTAGACTTTAAGGCGCTGGAATTTCTGTAACTGGATTTTTTTCTTTGGATGTTACGATTTTGGATGTTCTGAGGAACGCCCATCACGATGTGTGACATTTTAATGCGCGCTAGTGTCTATCGATACAAATCGACGCCCCTGCTTTGGATAAAAAATAGAAACAAAAATTAAGCAATATATATTCTGAAAATTTTCTAAATTGAACAACCGAACCCAACTTACCCGAACCTGATGTCAGCTGCTTTTGAAGGAAAATTTCCAATTTTATTTTATTTTTGAAAATGATTGAACAATTTTTCCAAGGTAACCGACTAAAGTAGCCTAACCTAGCTAAATCGGTATTATTGTGCTTTAAGGTGGTAACAAGACAAGTTTTTACACACATTTGCCTCCATATAGCAAGCAAATGGGTTAGGTTCGGTTAAGTCAGGTTAGTTTAGGCTTTTCAAGTTCGAAAACTTTTTTTAAAAATCCAAAAAGTTTCCCCCAAAATTGCTAATTATTTGGTAACCTGTTGTTTTTGGTGTTTTTTTTTTCCTAAAGGTGTTCTTTTTTCCTTTAAAACAAAAAAAATATGCAGAATATCATGTTTATGAAGGTGACTAAGATGATTGGACCCACTTATTTTCTGTGCTTACTTTTTCAGGTTGTGAGCAAAATAATGCCAAAAAGGCTTTGAGTTCGGTAACATCGCATAAACATAATTTTTTTTTCATGCAACAAAACCTAACCTAGCCTATCCTAACCTATCTTTTGAGAACAAAAAATTAAACTAAATAAAAATTTCACTTAATTTATTTTCTGAAACTTCTCAACCTTAAAAAAGAAACCTAACCGAGCCTAACCTAACCTAAGCTGATTTTGAATACAAAATTATATTTTTTGTGAACATGGTTGTAATTTTTTTTTTCGGAAGCTTTTGGGTATTGTTGTGCTTTAAGGTGGGAACAAGAAAAGTTGTATGGGCGCTGTATGACCAACGCAGTCAATGCGCCAGTAAACCCAAATAACCAACCAACCAACCCAGACAGATGTAAGCTGTACTTCCACAGTGGAGGGAATTCCAGCTATTTTGTTTGTTTTTGCACACAATTTTACATTTTTCAGCAAAAGGTGGACAATCAGTCCACTATCTAATCCAAATATGTTTCTATTCAGTACAAATGTCCTGGTTAACATCAATGTTTCTACTTAGCCTGGTGTTTTTCATTTTTTCCCTTTAGCTTTCTTATCAGCATAAAATAGCATAGGTTATTGGGGGGCCCAAATCAACATTGGGGGGCAAGATCAACATTGGTGGGGCCATAGCCCCCACAAAAGGATACAAATCGACGCCCCTGCATACATGCATGATTTTGCACTTATAAAAATTTAATTTCATCCGTCATTTTTGGACCACTTCACAAGCTCTTCTAAGTCTTTCTGCAGCATGTCCCTAGGTGCCTAGGTACCAGGCAAATATCAAACTGATAGTGTGATGAGTGGGCTGTTGAGGTTAATTATAGTTTGTATATCCACACTCTCAATGATAACTGATTGTTGTTCACGGGACTGGATTGTATGCAAGTTTGACAATGACAATTGGTTTTTGTGCACACCATTTTGAATTTTGTAGCAAAAGGTGGAGAGTCAGTTCACTATCTAACCCAAATCTGTCTTTTTAAATTACAAAATGTGCTGGTTAACATCAACTACATTTTCTATGTACCAACTTTTAGCATGGTGTTTTTCTTCTTGTTTTCTTCAACTTTTTTATGAGCATAAAAATAGCATATGTTATTGGGGGGGGCCCAAATCAACATTGGGGGGCCAAGATCAACACTGGTGGGGCCCTGGCCCCCACAAAAGGATACAAATCGACGCCCATGCCATCTAGACATTAGGGGGATGTCCCCATCCTAGCCCCGCCTTCAGCGCCCAAAATATCACACAAACTATAACGTAAAATTATCTTTACGTAAACGTCCACATGCCTGCACCTTGATCGCAAACACCCGCTTTTATAGTCAGACATGTAGCGTACTCGCTTCAAAGGTGGCGCAAATGACCTCTGTGGTCCGGTACGCCTGAAAAAGTCACTCCCCCCATGCAGTTAAATTGAAACTTGCCTGATGCTACCAATTTCTGCGATATACTAATAAAAACCTGTGACGTCATCAAGGTTTGAATGCAACTTTGGTGTACCTTTTAAAATAATGGTATTTTTGCGGCATTTAATATTGGTGTTTTTGCGGCGTACGAGACATTGGGTTTGTCAAGGCTATTTCTCTTGTATAGCATTGGTCGTGTATGACTAAGGTTTGCTTAAAGTCATGTGAGCCATAGCTTTCTTTTTTATTCTTTTAGGAATACCAATTATATTGCAGTGGCCATGCAGCTTCTTGCTGACTTTTCTCTGTCATGGTATCATAAGCTGGCAGATTTGCCCATACATGGCTCTCGTTTTCCCCATATCAATATTGAAAGCATGCATTGTCATTGGGCATTTAGGTAGGTACCTAGGTAAATATCAAGCTGATGGTGTGATAGGTGGGCTGCTGAAGATAATTATAGTTTGCATATCCACAATCTCAAGGATGATTGTCAATGTTGTTCACTGGACAATGCAAGTTTGACAATGACTGGAAATTAAGAATGGATTTTTGTCCTGTTTAAGCTCATATGTGTGTAGTTTTGCCATTGGTGGTGTGTACAAACATCAGTATGACAATCCAATTGTTGTTTTGTGGCTTAACATTAAAAAAAAGACAATCTGGTTTAAAATGCATCATCAGCAAATCTTAACATTTTATGTCGTAAGTTTTCCTTGCACAGTGGAGGGAAATCTAGCTATTTTGTTTTTTTTTGCACATAATTTTGAATTGTGTAGCAAAAGTTGGATACTCAGTCCACTATCTAATCCAAATCTGTTCTTTTTCAGTACAAAATGTGCTGGTTAACATCAACTAAGTTTTCTATGTACCTAGCAGTGTTTTTTTTTCTTCCCTTAGCTTTTTATCAGCATAAAAATAGCATGGGTTATTGGGGGGCCCAAATCAACATTGGGGGGCCAAGATCAGCATTGGGGGGCCATGGCCCCCGCAAAAAGGATACAAATCGACGCCCCTGCTCCTGCACCTGGCTTGCCTGACTGACATTTCCTATGGTGGGCCCTGCCACCAAACACTTCAGACGCTCCACCTCCCTTGCTAACATATCTACTTTCTTACTCAAGTCCCCAATGACTACAATACACTTACACTTCCCACAGTCGCCTTGCATTTTTTTTTATTAAATAAATTAAATTTAAATAAAGTTTTCCCGACTAACCAGCTACAAACTCCAACTAAACCAAACTAAAATAAAAAATGCCTAGATACCTTTGCAATTACACCAGTATATTGAAAATATACCTAGTGGTAATTTAAGCTCACTATTTTAGTCCTAAGCTCTATCTTAAACTTAAACACCAAAAGGACACCGACTTATTCCTCTACACTACAGAAACCTAAGCCACGAGACCGCGCCACCCGCCTACAAAGCGTTCACGTGGCTGATCGATAATTCTAGAAGCTACCTAGTGTAATTTAAGCTCACTATTTTAATCTTAAAGTCTATCTTAAACTTAAACACCAAGCGGACGCAGACTTATTCCTCTATGCTAACAGAAACCTAAGCCACATGGCCGCTCCACCCGTCTACAAAGCGTCCACGTGGCCGATCGATAATTATAGAAGCTAAAAATCTGCTCGTTAAAAGAAACTTATGAGATAAAACTATGCAAATATATGCACAGAAGTAATTGCTAAATACCTACCACCAGCTGCAAACTCCAACTAAACCAAACTAAACACTAATATAATCAAAAACCTAGATACCTATACAATAACACCAGGACAAGAAGATATACCTAGTGTAATTTAAGCACACTATTTTAGTCAACTCTATTTTAAACTAACCATAAACAACAAAAAACAAACTTTTTCCTTTTCCCTACACAAACCTAAGCCACGAGGCCACGCCACCCTTCTACAAAGCGTCCACGTAGCCGATGGATAATTCTAGAAGCTACCTAGTGTTAAGTTCAGTATAATCTCACTAATCTAATCTTACAACTAAAACCCCAAGCAACCAAAACTTTTTCCCTTTTGTAAAAAAAACCCTAAGCCACGTGGCCACTCCACCCGTCTACAAACGTACACGTGGCCGATCGATAATTATAGAAGCTTAGAATACCTAGGCTAAGTCTAATATACTCAAGTTAAACAATATAACCGCTCTTTCTTAACCTTGGCCTACAAGAGAAACAAATCCTCCCTCCACTAACCACCCTGGGCCCAATTTTTCCTACCATTTTTCCCTCGTCACGGGGGGCAAAAACACGTCCGCTCGCGACGAGGGCAGAGCAGTGAATAATAAAGCCCCATAAATGGTTATTTGGAGCGTTGAATTCGAATCCAGTGCCATTTGTACCTTATAAAAGCGAGAACAAGACATCAGCATGCGGTAAATGTTGAGAAAAAACACGTTACCAAATTATCTCACGCATGATGCCTGGGTCATTCCTTGGATTATTCGCAGCTTAGGGCCTACAGATGAGCACATTGTTGTCGTCAGTGCACTTGAACTTACGGAACACAACAAAATCATGCATACAAAAGACAAAATGCTACCTAACACGATTTTGAATCAGGTCATGTGTGGGTCAGACCGGAATACATAACCATATCTAAATTTACCATCAGTCGCGCGGACTTATTCATTTTGACGTTCCATTCATCGAGGAATTGATGCCGAATGTCAGCACTTATAAATAATTTGATTGATTAATCATTGCTTTCTCCAAGGCGTAGTACAGCCGTTGATTTGAAGGCATCGAACATTTTAGCTTGATATCGTTAGTAGATCCTGAACTATTGAAAATAAACCAGGAACAAAAAAAAACCGTGACCCGAGGGTTTAAGCCATACATAGATTTTGTACCCAGCTGTTTCAATTCCTTTATTCAGGTTCCAATTCACACCTAACGTCCTTAGGCAGTCGTATCTTCTCGAATGGTGTCAAGCACCAGCTCGTTGCATGGCTGCCAGTTAGAGTCGACCGGGCGGAGGGTAGCGATCCTGTCAGTGCCGACCGGGCGGAGGGTAGCGATCCTGTCAGTGCCGACCGGGCGGAGGGTAGCGATCCTGTCAGAGCCGACCGGGCGGAGGGTAGCGATCCTGTCAGAGCCGACCGGGCGGAGGGTAGCGATCCTGTCAGAGCCGACCGGGCGGAGGGTAGCGATCTAGTCAGTACCGACCGGGCGGAGGGTAGCGATCCTGTCAGTGCCGACCGGGCGGAGGGTAGCGATCCTGTCAGTGCCGACCGGGCGGAGGGTAGCGATCCTGTCAGAGCCGACCGGGCGGAGGGTAGCGATCCTACCAGTCAGAGCCGACCGGGCGGAGGGCAGCGATCCTACCAGTCAGTGCCGACCGGGCGGAGGGTAGCGATCCTACCAGTCAGAGCCGATCGGGCGGAGGGTAGCGATCCTTCACTGAGCTCCACCGGCCGAGGAAGCCGCTGGTCCGCACCACATCAAGAACGTACACCAGAGGGCGGGTCTTGGGGACATGCATCAGTGGGCGGGTCTGGAGAACATACATCGTAGGGCGAGTCCGGGCGGCTGGCGCTCCACGCCGAGAACGGATACGGCAGTCTCACGACGCTGGCGACACCATACAGCCAACGTCGCCGATTGGTTTCAAATCGTCGTGATACTAGGCGAAATTGTCGACTACAGGATAACCCTCGTGGACGGAAGCCGGGGTGCCGGGGAGTTGTTCTCAGCGCACCCCGGCTTCCGTGTCACGCACGCGGGACTCTCGGCCGTCAGCTGGGGCTACCAGTCATCCACACGGCAGGCACGATGCACGGCTTCACGCGGTGCGTCGTCACATCGGCAGGCCGGCCGACTGCCAGTTTGACGCCGACGACTGGCCGGCTGGGTCAAAACGCAGCTTAAGCCGACGCTAAACCGCCAAAAAAGCGCGCGCCGAGTCGCGCATTCACCGGCGCGGCGCAAAAAGGCGCGCGCGCGTGCCGCCGGCGCGGTCGGTCCGCGGCGCGGTGAGTCAGCCGACGCATCTGACGCGGCGAGCGCGCGCGCGCCCGGAGAAAGTGGAGCGACCTTGACCTCGCGCCGCCGACCGGCGCGCAGCCGAAACAAAAATGGTAAGCCGGCCGGCGCGGCGGATGCGAGACACTAACTAGCGACGGACGACACCAATGGATCAGCCCCCGGGCGAGGCCGGAGCGTCACCGACGACCGCGACGGCCAGATAACGCGCCGCCGCTGCCGCGCGCGCCGAGATGTACGGCGTTGTCGTGTAGTCGGCGCGGCCGCAGCGGCGCGCCTCGCCGGTAAACAGCGCCGGCGACACACCGACGCGGAAGAGCCAACGCGAGCCGGCAGCCAGCGTCTCATGGCGAGGCCTGCTGCAGCCGAGCTGCTCTGCGAGTGTTCGCGACCCCGCCCACGAGAGGACTGGATGCTAGGATATGGTTAGTCGCCACCGAACCGGTGGAGGTGAGCCATATCACTCCAGTCAACCGGCGCGACGGGCGGGTTCCACAAGTCCAGTCGCCGGGGCCACTCGGCAGTGTCTGCACTCGACGGAGCGAACCCCAAGGTCCAGACGGGCGCTGGGTCACTGCAACCCCCTCCCCCACCCCACCTCTCGGGGCGCGGGATCTACCACCAGCCGCCCCCACTCCACCTCTAGGGGCGCGGGACCTCCCACCGGCCGCCCCCACCCCACCTCTCGGGGCGCGAGACCTCCCACCGGCCGCCCCCACTCCACCTTTAGGGGCGCGGGACCTCCCACCGGTCGCCCCACCCCACCTCTCGGGGCGCGAGACCTACCACCGGCCGCTCCCAGGATCCGCTCAACTGCCGGCGGCTCCGATCGCCTTGTATGGGGAACCGACGCCTGGTGGGAGCCGGGTGCCGTGAGCGGCGTTGTGCAAGACCGGTCGGGCGAGCGCCGTGGCGCTGTATTTACAGACAACCGGTCACGAGTGGCGAGTCGGCGGTCGTTGCACACATCAGCCGCGGTCGGGTATGATCACACAGCGTGCCGACCATCACTTGGCCATCGCAGGTGCACACAAGCCATGCAAATCACCGACGCCAGACGGCCCACTTGTGGCACCAACAGTGCTTATACATTGCAGGCTTTGCAGAAGTGAGAATACCGTTTTTAGTTCTTAATCTTGCCCTCACTAGAATTAGACAGCATCGCAGTCTTGCTTCCGCAATCATGCAGCAATGCTAAAAGCACGTGCTAACCAAAATGTGACGAATATACGGGGAAACGTCACGATGCAGCTCGCGGCTTTTCCACGAGAATCAGCGTTATCGCATACATCAGCGCCGGAAGGCGTACCGCCAAACATTCCATTTACCCCACAAAGCTAAAAAACATCGCCCTGAGCAGATCCGTCACAATAAATGGTTCAGTCTCCACATGTTCAGATTTCACGCAGTGAGACTTGGCTTTCTCGCGCGTTTTCTTCTCAATGTTACGGTCGGACCAGGGGCGACACTGTTCTGGTCTGATTCTTCACAGGCAAGTCACTTAACCCAGCTGTGAATGATCGTCGGACAGTTGGTCGCATACCATCGCAACTGAGAATCCTAGAGACCGCGCAGTTCACCTCAGACCTCGCCCCGGTCCACACCCTGCCACACTCGACACAGCCGCCAACCGACGTCACTGGACACCGCCGTCGGCCTGCCCGTACGGACCGAGACCGGCGTACACGCGCTGCAGGAGCGGCGCCAAGCGCTGCCGCAGACCGGCCTCGTCGGCCAGCTCGCGCACCCGCCCGCCGTCGTACAGCAGGTTGGCCGTCAGCAGCAGCGTCTCGCGGCGCACGTGCCGCTGCGGGTGCTGCAGCAGCAGCGTCAGCAGGCGCGCGACGCCCGCCCGGCGCAGCAGGCGTCCGGCGGCGGCCGGCAGCGCCGTCAGCGAGACGAGCGAGCGCAGCAGGTGTGTGAGCGCGCACAGCTGCTCCAGAGACGGGGCGGCGAGGGTGGCGGCCTGCAGCAGCAGGTCGGCTGTGCTGGCCATCAGGTCCGCAGCGGGCGGCGGCGCGGACGCGACGGCTGGGTCTGGCACGGGCGAGGAGGCGCAGGCGGGCGCCAGGTCCGGCCAGACGGGACGGAGGAAGGCGGCGCAGGCGGGGCTCGCCGCAGCGGCGCATAGGCACAGGCACGCAGACGGTGAGTCCAGGGAGATGTCACTCAGCAGCAGCGGCAGCAGCGCTGGACCGAGACGCCTACAACATGACCACACTGTGTCATTGTTCAAAGACAAGTACTGGAATGATGAGTGTAGAATCGGAAAACAATGTTGGCATGGAAAATTCACATGCACTGATACCAAACATAACAAAACATTTTAAAGAGCATCCTAGCTCAAACCAATGTAAATTTGCATCCGACAAGGGTACGGTAAGTTGGAACGGTTTAAAAACAATATTCGTCTTCGATCCATTTCATTATTTTTTTCCTAAATACGAAAACTCCAGTTCCAACACCAATAAGCATTTATTGCGCTCGAACACACTCCAATCATCACATTATAAACAACGACATCGGTTGTTATATCGCTGTGCCCTCCCTTCCTGATCGACACAGCTATGCACAAAATGATTTGTGCCGGTTAGATTGCACCAAAGTTGAGAGCTAGGCAGACGCTCTTCTGGACTGAACAAGATTTATATACGGCAGTCGCCCATGTGGCAGGCATACATGGGAAAAGGCAGGAACCTATCTGTATTAGACTAGGACTAGGATTCGGCATAAGGCAGATCCTCTTCTGAACTAAGCACCCTTCTAAGCACCAAAGGCCCCGCCTGACAGGTGCCTCCTTAAATAACAACGGCACTCATCTGGATGATGAAGGCGCGTCTCATAACGAAGACGTCCGTCCCGATTACAAAAACGAACCTGTAGACTAGACAGATGCGCGCCCCTCTGGACTAGCCAGGCACCGCTCTAAACTAGTGCCGTTCTAGCTCCCTTTGTATAACGACGGCATCCCTCTGGACACCCAAGTCCTCCCCTTGGGTGCGCCTGTGCTTTTGGAGCTTTTAGGTAATGAAAAGAAGGCCAACGTTGAAATGCTACGGAATGCCTATTCTTTTCTAGTCATTCAGTGTTTATAGTTCACCATATCCATGTGATTAATAGCACTTACTATTTTAGCTCTGGTGTGTCCTTTCTCGTCGGGTGAGATAGGTAGGCAGACACGTAATCGGTAAAATTCACCACTATGGTTATTTTCTGGGCTTCTCTTTTTAAAGGAGAAGGTCATCAGACATTTCTAAGGAGGCTCCCGGAATAACGTGATGACGCCGCCCATTGCGTCAAGAACAAAAATCAGACGGAGACACAGACAGTCGACGTTGTTACCTAGCGATTTTTTTTAAAGTAAAAAGTAGGTAAGACTGACTGCGGGCTTGCCGATGGAATGTTCGGATACTTTAGAAATGCATAATGTGGTAAAGCCGGTGGTAGAATATACAATGGACAGTAGCCAAAGTAGCGACTTGACAACACTGGACCAACCCGTACAGCACGGAACTTGGTCGCACCAGTAATGATACCGCCGTACTCAAGAATTGATTAAAAAAACATGTGCGAATTATGTGGCCACCACCGTGTCATGGCTGACACTATAATTGCTACGTCTCATCTCACAGACCTCATGGGCAGACCAAGTCATCACCTGTGCTCCACTCACCATGCTGGGAACAAGATGAGATGAGAAAATGTTCACATTGTGCCCTAGTGATACCCAACTCGCAAATTTCCAATTCTGTAAGCTCTGCCTGTGTTCCGAGTACGTGGTCTGAGTAAGCTGGGCTTCAAGGCCGTACCAATCCTCAGAACTAGCTTTCGCCCATAGCGAAACTCCATGCCGCTTCCATACAAGGAACTGGCGGCCGGTAAACGTGACGAGCCGACCGGCAGTCCCCGGCTTCTAGCGTGACTCAATCCACAAGAGTAAATCGAGTGAGGGAACGAGACCTCGGGGCACACCGAGATTGCAGGTAGGTTATTTGATGTCCATCAGGATCAGCAGTATTCACCGTCAGTGGGTATCCTGATAAACTAAGGATGCTTCCACTACTACTTATATGTAGTGCATACAATCCTTCAAGGAGCCAGCTGGGGCATGATTCTACTTTTATGCTCGCCTAAGAACATTGTGGATGCTGACTCACAACACAACAATGAAAATCATCATCAGTGCTGCTCGATGGCATGCATTACCAGCAAACTTTCGCTCAATCGCATTTATTACCATCGAAGAAGCCAGCAAGGTTAAGACTAAAGTTATTAAGACAGCTAGGCCTAGGTAGTAAGCGTGCGGAGACTGAACTATTCGCTGTGACAAGTTGGCGGTTCTTTCCAGCCTGTCAGGGTAGCCACAACATGTGCGTATACCAAAAATTTCACTGAAGAGGTCAAATACAATAATTTCTTGCTTACCCAGCGTTTTCCTCTGAGGCATGTGTCAAAAACACAGCGATGGCGGCAGCAGCGGACTCTCGCACAACTTTATGTACCGAATGCAGACACGAGATGGCAGCAGCAGGCAGACCCTGGGCGGTGAGCAGGGCGCAGATTTCGGGACCGGAGGCAGCCATATTACCCAGTGCCCAGATGCACTGCTCCTGCAATCAAACCACGGAAGTACAACTGATTGACAAACAGCACAACAAAATGCACTGATAATTAATGGTATTTGTAGCCCAGTCACTCCAAAATCACCAAAAAAAACTCGCGTTATTAAAACTGTAAGGCTGCCCAGTGCCTCTTGAGACAAAATAACAACCTTTTTCAATCACTGGGTTTTATTTTGCTGTGTTCTATGTCATACACATAACAAATGCTTATAAGTATGAACTGATATTGGTTGCTTTTCCTAAAGTTCACGCATCATAAATAGCTTGGAGATGAAGAATCCGGCATTTTTCCAGTTCGAGCCTTTTCACACAATGATTCGAATCTTCGTCCACAATGATTCGAATGTACTCTAACCCAGGTTGGAAATACGGCTTCGTTCTAAGTGAAGCCGTATTAGGCTATCGTTCTACGGAAATACGGCTACATCGATAACATTATCTTATCCAGGAAATTATCCGCTCCATTTTTTCGCCAAAAGACAAACTAAGGTTGTTTGGAAATAATTGGTAAGCACATTGATGGTTGATGAACATGGACGAAACTGACTGGAAAGTACAAAGGTGAGTTATCGATGTCAGAAACATCAAGAACTCATCCTTGTACAGAACAAAGTATTGTAGTCATCCTTGAATGCCTTTAACAGTTCCCCTCGAAACAATGATAAATCCAAAGCATACATCCAACCCTGCTCCGACCAAATCTGGGAACTTTGAACATGACATCTTGTCGAGCCTAAGCTGATCTGAACGGTTTATAAATGAAGACTTGTTTTCTCCCTGTGGCGTATCTTCAATATAAATATCATTCGGTTCATAGTGCATAATCTGGTTGATTATTTGGGTTTAAAGGCGCGCCGACGACAGGGTCATTTGGCGTCCATAGTGCATAATCTGAAATATCAGGCAATTCTCCAGAGTGGGACATTGTGGATAAATCGCACCTACCAAAAAAAGTAATGTGAGATTGTCAAACGAGCCATGCGTTTGCATTGCTTTGACGCCACACACCAAAAAATCAGACCAGAACAGACTACACCAGAGCAGATCAGACCCGAACTACCAGAATAGAGCAGATCAGACCTGAACAGACTACACCTAACCGAACCAGAGCAGATCAGACCCGAACAAACCACACCAAACCAGAGCAGATACGATCCGAACAGACTACACAAGATCCGAACAGACCAGAGCAGATTAGATAGAATGAAGAGTAGCAAAAATTGCAACTTTTATCTTGACTAGAGGCGGATCTTGCATAGTTTCGGAGGCTGAAGTTCCCATTGGCAGCACTATTGCAACTTAAACGAAAAACAAAACGGATATGGCAACCACCGAGAGCAAGACGGCCAGAGGAACAGAGGAGAGTTGGTCGCCCCCAGTACGGTTATCAACACAAATATTTCAAGTTTTTTTTGGACCCAAAAAATCCCAAAAGCAGTCGTGAACAAGATACCGTGCGGAGCCCGCAACATGGCAAAAACGGAGAAACTGACAGGGGACTAGATGTGCGACTGAAGGAACACGAAGTAGATTTGAGACACCACCTGACCTCTAGTGCTGTGGTTATGCATGGCGATAAGGAGGGACACCTGCCCAAATAGGAGGATGTAACGGCGTTGCATGACCAGGGTGTCAAACTTCAGAAAATTTGGTGAAAAAAACGCATGAATTGACAATTCTTTACGTCCTAAGCCAGATATTTAGTTTTTTTTTGTTGTTGTTGACATCTTCCACATGTCTATATCAGTATACCTAAGAAATGGGTACCTGCTAATAAAACACATCTGGCATGACTAACTTGTCAATTGCCTCTTATGGGCTTCCAAGTGACGCTGGGCTGTATGCAGACAGCCACTGACACAGGCACACACAGACACAGACAGACAGACATACAAATAGACACAGACAGACACAGGCATACAGATAGATAGACAGACAGACATACATGCACATACAGGTAGACAGACAGACAGACAGACAGACAGACAGACATACAGGCAGACAGACACAGAGACAGGGAGACAGACAGGCAGACAGACATACAGATAGATAGATAGACAGACATACACAGAGATAAATAGACAGATATAGGCAGAGAGGCAGACAGACAGACATACATATAGACAGAACTACAGATGCAGATATGCAGACACAGAGATAGACATAAATAGGCAGACAGACGCAGACATGAACACAGACACACCAGGTAGGTACACTTGTCTTGTGGCAATTGTAAGCTTCTTCTTGCTCTTATCGTATTGTTATCTTGAACTGTTTTGCCAGATGTATAACTTGCATTTGTCACGTGTTGTGACTGGTGGTTTTGTTAAGTTAGTGTCGATTTGAAAACCTTGTACCATGATGAAGGCAACAGCCGAAACATTTGTAAATAGGGCAATTATACCGAAAAGCTTAGATTTAATATAAATTTACGTCTCATTGTCATCAATTACTCAAATGTCACAACCTTGCACTCAAATTGTATGTTACGGCGTACTATCCATCTTTGCATTAACTAATTTTTGCTCATCCATTCAGGAAACGTTTTACCACTGGACCAGCGGGTCCCATGTAAAACACAAACAAAACATTTTGACCGGTTAAAAACCATTCAAAGTTTTTGAGCCAAAGCCTGATATCTGAACTGGAAATCTTCACACCTCATTATTATCCACAGCATATACTATGCAGTACTGCTTTCATTATAATTATCCAAGTTTGCGGGCGTCAACCTACTCGTCATAACTGCTAACTCGTGTAAACCGAGGCGATCAAAACTTGGTGCCATCGCAACAAGCCCCGGCCCCAGTCCCACGCCATCGCGGACCCCGCCGCCGCGCCGGCCCCAACCACGGCGCCAGTCTCACGCCATTGCGGACCCGCAGCCGCCGCGCCGGCCCCAACCGAGAGGCGACCACTCGCCGCGACGGTACCCACTGTCGACAAGTGAACAGCCACGGTGACTTGCCGTTCAGGCAGGCCTTGCGACCACTGGCCGCGACGGTACCCACTGTCGACAACAAGTGAACAGCCACGGTGACTTGCCGTTCAGGCAGCAGCCTTGACGCCATCTTCAGACGGCCGACAACACGCAGTCTGGCGAGTCACTGCACACCCGCCGCAGTCCGACGACGTCGGCCGTGTCTCGGCGCAACACAACACACTCCGCCGTGCGACCTTATCTGGAGCACCACACACACACAACACGCAGTCTGGCGAGTCACTGCACAACGTCGGCCGTGTCTCGGCGCAACACAACACACTCCGCCGTGCGACCTTATCTGGAGCACCACACACACACACAACTTGTGTGCGCAGCAGACTACGCACACCTAAAACTGACCGCCCTTACAGCCAGCACACGGTCATCTCAATCAGCATCAGCACGTCCAAACATCACGCTCTGATATGCTGTTCAGGGGTTTTCGAAGCCCAGCCGAGAGGACGCTGAGACTGACCGAGACAGAGCATGGGAGTGTTGTGTGGCGCGGGAGCCTCGCCGGCCCGCACCCAGACTGAACAGGTCACCTGTCCGATGGACTGGCCCCCATGCCCCGGGTCCCAAACTTTTCAGATTGAATAGGCAAAATTACAAATGAACATTAGTGGGATATGAAACCAAGTGGGTCCAGAACTCCTCTAGTCGGGGTTGGATTTATGCTTTGCGATCCTGGATGTGGAAAGGAAAATCGTTGGGTAATTGAATGCGGAGAAGAAATTTTACTTCAAACCTGTGACATCAGAATCTCAGTTTGGATTTCCAGTCAGTATCGAACATTTTGTCATAGAGCATTTAATTGTCGAACGACACTATCAACCTCCAAATTAGACAAATGAGACGATACTTTTATTCAGAGGATAATGTTCAGGATGACAAAAACCAGGAAAGTTCTATTTTTCCCTGACTCCGACCCATCTTGGCTCTCCAGCCATGATTTCAAGGAGACGATTCTCTAAGAAACAAGCATTCGCCTTCACATAATATCTTACCCAGGTCTTGCGTCGGAGGCCACGGGGTATGTATGTATGTATGTATGTAGAACATGTAGAGTATGTAGAACATCTGCGTGTACGATTGACCAGTTCTTAGTTGCACATGTCGCGACGGCGGCAACCGGCATTGGTCAGCCGATTCTACTCAATACAGGTGACGAGGCGGACATGTTGGATTTGCGCCCGCGCCACATTCAGAATGCTCGTTCCTACCATTTATTTTAAGGTGAACTAGATCTTGGCCAGAAAGCTATAGCATGTTCTTGTATACTGTATTCCATTTCCCCCCTGCTTCAATGTTCCACCACTCTTACATTGCATTTCCTATAATAATTTTCCACTCTGACTCCAGAGGCCAAAATTGAGGTTGGAAAATTGATCAGTCATATCCCCAACGTTGTGTTCATCCAGTGCAAATTGAATTAAGAGGAGAGCGTGTATAGCAGTCTGCATAGCGTTATTGATAACACCCAGAGGCACCACAGTGCCTCGTCACCGAATCCAGTGGGCGTATCACCCAGTCGGCGACTCAGTACCGGATTGTATGACCTGGCAGTGGCGGTGCCAGTGTGCGACAGACAGCGGGCGACAGGCGTGACAGGACGGCCCTGACCTGCAGCAGGTGACTGCCGCTGGACGACAGCGTCACCAGGTAGCCGCCGACGCAGCGGACCACGTCTGGCGTGACGGGGCCGGCCGCCAGGTTGGTGATGCAGCCGGCCGCCTCCAGCTGCTCGTCCGGGTCATCGCCTGGTGACGGTCACAGTCCGGGTCATCGCCTGGCAACGGTCACCAGAGGTCACCTGGCACATGTCACCAGAGGTCACAAGAGGTCACCAGACGTCACCTGGAATAAGTCACCAGACGTCACCTGGTACAAGTCACCAGATGGCACCTGGTACAAGTCATCAGATGTCACCTGGTGTAACAGGTCACCAGACGTCACCTGGTACAGGTCACCAGACGTCACCTGGTACAAGTCACTCAGATGGCACCTGGTACAAGTCATCAGACGTCACCTGGTGCAACAGGTCACCAGACGTCACCTGGTACAGGTCACCAGACGTCACCAGACATCACCTGGTACAGGTCACCAGACATCACCTGGTACAGGTCACCAGACATCACCTGGTACAGGTCACCAGATGGCACCTGGTACAGATCACCGTCTCATCGCGGGATACACATTACTGGCCAACACTGCGCGTAACGGAACTGCTGCCAGACAAAAGCCACCAGCTGGCGAGCAAACATCATCAACTGGCACATCTCAAGGCCATTACTATATATCCCAAGGTGATTACCAGCTGACTTGCGCAGGCCATAATTCAGCAGCAGCTGGTCTCATGTCCTGACACTTCAACCAGCCAGGATACGTGGCGTCACCAACCTTACGCACCGATTGGTTGTGGAGGGGAGGGGGGGGGGGTCAGGACTAGAGTAATGGGTACAACAAATTGGAGGACAAAGGAAGTTTGGAGCTGATGCATTTCACCAAGAAGGGAAACTTGCATTAAAGTAAGCAAACAAGTCACATATTGCGCTGATTATTTGTAGCTGCAGCGCCCAAAATGTGGCCATCCGTTGTGCAATGTGTGCGCTGTGTCCCAGCCAACCGGAGAATACAGTCTTGACGAGTGCACCAGGCAATCCAGGAGCTAGCGAAAAACAAAGACAGGATCTTGCCTACCACCATCAATCAACTACTACTATCAATCAACCCGCCTAGACACACCAAGTAAACCGACTCGACTGGCCGGCAGCCCCCCCCCCACAGGACACAGACCGGCAGTCCCCACAGGACACTGACCGGCAGTCCCCCCACAGGAAACTGACCGGCAGTCCCCCACAGGACAGTGACCGGCAGTCCTCCCCCCAGGACACTGACCGGTCAGTCTGCGGACGATCCCCTGCAGCCGCGGGGCACTGTCGGCCGCATCGGCCATCGCCGCTCGGTGGCCGGCGCTCTCCGCCAGCGCGACCTTGACCCGCCTCAGGGCATCACGGGTCAACGGCGCGCCTCCGGGAGCGGTCAGGGTCAGCAGACGGCTGACGGAAATCACCTGCGGCGACACCAGCGGGTCAGTGCAAAACGAGGACCGAATACGACACTGATATCTCCTGTGGCAACACAAGAGGATCAGTGCCAAACGAGGACCGGATATGGCACTGATATCTCCTGTGGCAACACAAGAGGGTCAGTGCCAAACGAGGACCGGATATGGCACTGATATCTCCTGTGGCAACACAAGAGGGTCAGTGCCAAACGAGGACCGGATAATCATGTCCGGTATGGAAGAAACAGGCGACTACAATCTCGACTTGACAACCACACCATAGACACTGATACCTCCGTAGCAACACAAGAGGGTAAGTGCCAAACGAGGACCGGATAATCATGTCCGGTATGGAAGAAACAGGCGACTACAATCTCCACTTGACGGCCCCACCATGACACTGATATCTGTAAATTGGCATGTCTGTTTAACTATAATTAGGGTGCATATATGACCGGGAAGATACACACAATATAACAACCATGTTGGCTGTGCGGAGGTCCGAATTTACTTCAATAATTCACCTTGCTTCGACTGACTTAGTGGAGGCGGTGGACATTCTGAAAACCATACCAGGGCGGAACACTCCGTAACACGGTCACACATCCCTGTCCCTTCCTTCGACGAGTACATACCACCGTCACACATCCCTGCCCCCTTCTTTCGACGAGTACATGTTCTAAGTTCGCCGACACTGGTCACATGTTCGTTGACACTGACACAGGATACCGTGACACACCGACCTGGGGTCCTTGACACATTGGCCCGGGCTCCATCACCCGACGGCCTGGGCACCGCAACACATAAGTCTCAGTCCCTTCACATACTTGATTGGTTCCAGTGGCACCGACACAGGCTTCATTATCCGACCAGGGTTCTGCGTTTGTTTGTTTATTGGGTGGTTCTCGACGCACTTTATGCACGATCACGGCTAATGGCGCCGCCCACACTGTTTCACCGGTGGGCTGCGGGATTGGGAAATGTCCCGAGTGGTGCGAGTGTTAAACCTTTGGTACCCAGAGCTCAACACTTTAACCACTCGGCCATCCCCCCCTATCAGGGTTCTGCGACACTGACCTGGTCCCCGCGACGAGCCTCGACCAGACCGCGTCGGTCCTCGTCGACGGCGGCGGCGCGTCGCTGGCGGCGACTGTGGCGCGCCTTCTGTCGGCGCCTCGGTGGCGCGCCGTCCGTCGACCACGCCGGATCGGCGGCAGGCGCGCCGGTCATGTCACCCGTCCAGCTGCTCATCGCGTCACATGCACAGCACACCCGGCAGGTGTCACGACTGGGCGGCGGCTCACTGCACCTTCCAGAGCCCACAGTCCAGACAGCAGCCACCTGATGAGCCCGCCGGCCACCTCCACTTACAGGACACCACGCGAACCGCTCTCGGAGACGGCCGACACCGACTGATACCCACCGCTCCTCAACAAAGCCGCCAGCAGGTCGCTTCGCAGAGTCTCTGGTCGCACACGCTCCCTGTGTCACCAACAGCTTCAGGAGAACAACCACGGGCACAGCCGAAACGCTTCTCCACCCACGGACGCCTTCCTCGCTAGCCGAACGATCACAAACACACAGCTGTCGTCCTCGTTGAGTCGTCTCTCATCTCTTAGCACTGCCGCTACACTGCTAGCTATTCATACAGGCTGTTCGATGCAGCAGGGAGTTCAACCAGCGCCGGATCAGAACTTGTCCGGGCACTCCTGCACCGCCTCGATTATGCGCCGCAGCGCCGGATCAGAACTTGTCCGGGCACTCCTGCATCGCCTCGATGACGCGCGCCTCGACCGTGCGCCGAAGCGCGGCGTCCTCCAGATTCAGGTTGCAGCTGACGAACACCTGCTTGCCCGAGCGGCGCGCCAGCTTTGCCGCCAGCCGGTCGCTGCCGCCGCGGCCGCCGGCGCTCATCAGGAGGGAGGAGACGGCGGTGCCCGGCGGCGTCGACGGCATCGCCACCGCCAGCTCCCGGAGGGCGGGCGTGTCAGACAGCCAGAGGAGGAAGCTGCCGGCGAGGCGCAGCACCTGGGGCGGAGTGGCCCGGTCAGATGACAGGCAGGACGGGGTCAGACTGCAGGCAGGACAGTGTCACACGGCAGGTGGGACGGGGTCAGATGGCAGGTGGGACGGGGTCAGATGGCAGGTGGGACGGGGTCAGATGGCAGGTGGGACGCGGTCAGATGGCAGGCGGGACGGGGTCAGACAGCAGGCGGGACGGGGTCAGACAGCAGGCGGGACGGGGTCAGATGGCAGGTGGGACGGGGTCAGACAGCAGGCGGGACGGGGTCACATGGCGGGTGGGACGGGGTCAGACGGCAGGCGGGACGGGGTCAGACGGCAGGTGGGACGGGGTCAGACAGCAGGCGGGACGGGGTCACATGGCGGGTGGGACGGGGTCAGACGGCAGGTGGGACGGGGTCAGACGGCAGGCGGGACGGGGTCACATGGCGGGTGGGACGGGGTCAGACGGCAGGCGGGACGGGGTCGGACGGCGGGTGGGACGGTATCACACGGCCGGTGGGAAGGGGTCAGGTGGCAGGTGGGACAGCAAGCGAACCACAGCCAGACCGAGTGAGACGGGCGAGACGACGGGCTAGACGAGGTCAAACGACAGGCAAGACTGGGTCAGACGGGGGCTAACGACGGGTGAGACGCAGTCGGATGGCGGGTAAGACTAGGTCAGACGGCAGGTAAGACTGGGTCGGACAGCGGATCCGACTGGGTCCGACTGTGTCAAATGGGTTCCACGACGGGTGAGAAGAGGTCAAATGGCAGGCAAGACAGCGGGCCAGAGAGGGAAGCCGAGATCAAGTGATGCGTGGAATGAGACGGCGAGGTTCAATGAGATATGAAATGAGACAGCTGGTCAGACGTGAAAGCGGCTACGGTGGCACTCAATTGGTCCCGAAAGGAAAATTGTGGGCAACGTTGGTAGGCATTTCGCCGGCCACCGCAACATCGACTCGGGATAATAGAACACCTAACTCACGACGATCGAGTCCATGACAGTAGTTTGTCTTCAGGGTCTCGTTATTCGGTATACTCGGCACACAGGCACAACTGACCCCGCCAGGTCGGCACGGCAGCGGGCTCACCTGGAAGTGGACGATCGTGTCCTGGTGGCGACAGGTGAAGGCGTGACTGGCCAGCCGCGGCTCAGCACCCGTCACCTCCACCATGGCACCTCCTCGCTGCCGATGGTCCCGGCGACGCGACAGCACGCCTCGGACAGCGAGCTCAGCGTCAGAGTCTCAGTGGCTCAGACGGTGCAACAGTCGGCCGTGGCAGCGCGAGACGATAGCCTCAGGCCGCCCGGCTGTACACCTGCTGGTAGAGCGCGCGCAGCCGGTACACGCGCGCCGACTCCTCGCCCAGGTCGGTGACCGGCCGCAGCGAGTAGACGGCCACCTGTTTCCGGTCGCGGTACTCCTGCAGCCGGCCGCGCACGTGCACGCACGCGCCCAGCGGCAGCCGCTGGCCGGCGGCCGCGTCCGAGCCGGCCCCGTGGAAGTAGTAGCAGTCGATCACGCCCGAGCCGTCGTCAACTGCCGCACACGGCACCGCCGTCAGTGGGCGTGGCGACACGCTGGTCCGCTGGCTGGCTGGTTAGGTTAGGTTGGGTTCGCCTATGTTGGCCTCGCTTAAGGCTTAGGCAAGGTGAGGCTAGTCTATATTAGGTTAGGTTAGGTTAGGACGGTTGGTTGGCTGGCTGGTTAGGTTAGGTTAGGTTAGGTTATACTAAATGTGGTTAGGTTAGAACAACGTTAAAATAATGGTTTTTCATTCGGTGTGAGATGTTGAAACAAGTACAGTAGGATGTAGAAATCTGCATTGGAAGCATGCCGATTAAAATATTGTTTCAGCCCTTCAAGCTTCACTTCAGCAGATAGTACTCATGAGTGCATGTTAAACAAAAATTGGACACACCTAATATATGGATACCTAGGTTATTGATAACGATTGCAATGCCATGTTATCAGCAAGTCACATTGCTTAACACACCACATCAAAGATAATCTCTGTATCTGGAGTTATGTTGCTAGATGCTTGCATAATCCATCAGTAATGGTGAGCATAAGCATGCTACTTATACACAAAATACTCTTAGGAACGAGTCATGGTGCATCCATAAGCATACATCAACAAGCACGATGTTGATACATTCTTGGTTGGTTGGTTATTGGTTTTTACGACACGTCGACCGTTGAGTCATGTAGCGTCGCCAATCTCTCACACCGATTGGTCGCGGGCGAAGAGTAGCGACAGGTGAGACTCGAACCCACAACCTTTCGATTGTGAGACGAGCATCTTACCCCTAGACCACTCGTCCCCTGATGCATTCTTGGAAAAGATGTCTATCCAGTCCTCAGAAAGTGGTATATTGCACCATATTTCACAAATAATTTATCACTGGGTTAGAACGGTTGGTTGGTTCGTTGGCTCGTTAGGTTAGGTTGTGTTCCCTTAGGTAAGGTTAGGTTAGGTTAGAATGGTCGGTTGGTTGGCTGGTCAGGTTAGGTCAGATTAGGTCGGTCGGTTGGCTGCCTGGTTCAATTGGTTGTTAGCTGATTGGTTAGTTGGCTGGTAGCTGGTTGATTGGCTAATCAGGTGGGCTCATTCTAGTTTTAAGTATTGATATGACCGAAGCTGGCTGTAGCTGCCTTTTTGAGAACATACTTAGTTATGAAAGTTTGCACAACTTACCGAAGCTAATTTCAAATGACAAACAAATAATTTCAAGCCCATCGTATTGGGGTCAGAGCAGGTAAACTAAGGTTACGATGTCAGGGGTCAAAATGCGAAAAATGAAAAGTCCAAACCAGCTAAAATATTCTTCAGCGCAATGCCAAATCGGAAAGGTACACTTTACTACCATTTAAATTATTTTCATTGCCACTTATATATTTATATCAGCTGCTAATAGCTTGTTTGTTTGTTATTTGGGTTTCAAGGGCGCATCGACTGCAATGGCCATATAGCGCACATAACAAGTTTATTGATAAAAACCAGAAGTAAAATCGTGGCAAAACAGTGTCATGCTGAGGTGTAATTCCCCGCATACCGTCTCAGTTAAAACACTTCTTCGCAGTCAGCCGTTTAGAGATATGGTATGGTGCCTTCACAGGTGTTACGGTCAGGACGGTCGTCTATCCCACACGTCTCGGCTTACAGGTGGGTGCCTCATCACGGGCGACTCAGCGCGGGGACGGGACCTGGGACTCGCTTCGGTCGGTGGTGAAATAGGCATCCGCTTTCGGCTGGTAGGTGGTGTAAGTGGCTGGCCTGTGAATGGGGCAGGTGGAGGTGGACCCATTATTTCTCAAGAGGGGCCAAGTGGTGCGCGCGGTACCGACGGTGAGCGTTCTCGCACGCCGAGCCTCGCAGCCATGGAACATTTTCGCACTGCGTCTTTCCCACTGATGTTTGATGCCACACTTGTAGATCGTTCTGCTCGACCTCGCGCTGTCAGGTCCGGAGCTCCACTTCGCAAAGGAATTCTCAGTGACGGCAATGAGCTGGTCGATCGGAGAGGTAAGAGAGTCGATGGGGGTGGTAAATTATGGAATTATGCGGGAGTTGTTTGAGTGGATGCCACCATGATCGGTTCAGTCACCGGAGTTGCGGTAGCGTCAGTTTGGCAGGCGATCGTGCGCTGCTCAGGACGACGTTGTTTTGGGGAACTGAACGAAGTTTCTGTCTGCACAACAGAAGGGCAAGCCGGTAAGACGTAGTCGGCTGCAACTCCAGTCACTGCCGCCGGGATTTCATCTTCTGAGTTTACCTGGATTATTGCTAGACCACATTCCTTTAGCAGGCCAATCAATTGGCGGGCTGTCATCTTATCCAGAGCATCGCTTCCAGGAGGATCACAGCTCCGTGGTGCAGGTGTAGTAGGTGGCATGTCTGTTCGCTCCTGGGATGACTCGGGTTGAAGGGGATGGGTGGAGCTGGCCACCACGGCCGCATAAGAGCGAGGTGTAGTGGCCGTCTTGGTCATTTCCCGAGCTTCTCGGAATGACACGCCCCTGTCACACTTCAATCTTATAATACTCTGCTCCCGTTTGAAAACCGGGCAGACTCGGTCACGAGCAGAATGATCGCCCTTGCAGTTTGGACAGCATAAGGTTTCCGATGTGCAAGCGTCCACAGAATGATCCGAGGAGGCACATCGCAGACACCTCGGCATTGATCGACAGTGGCGGCTGGTGTGTCCGTACCTGTGACAGGCGAAGTATCTCATCGGGATTGGTCGATAAACGCGGACTCTCACCCTAACATGCCAGATTCTCACATGGGTAGGCTGTGTTTGGGAGTTAAAAGTAAGTACAATGTTGTCTGTCGTGTGAAACGCCGTCCCTTTTCGTTTTCAGTCTTCTAGCTTCCAGGACACCGAACGCCACAAGACCGCGCACAATTTCTTCACTTGTCACACCTTGTAGGTCATGGCAAGTGATGACACCTCTGGAGCAGTTTTTAGAGTGGTGAGTTTTCACATTTAGGGGCACTGTCCTTTGTACGCGTCTACCATCGATGATGTACGTAAACGTAGAGTGTGGCTTTTAACGCCCGCCTAGCTTCCTCCGGATCCGAAAATTCAACTTCGATGCCACCATCAACCAATTTGTCGCACCGTACCACCGTACCGAATCGCTCAGTGCCCTCACACCGTTGGAAAGGGCTGAACTCGGACAGTCTAAGCTCTGAACTCGACAGGATCAAGACAGTTGGGTCGACGAACTCGGGCTCTACTTCGGTTTCAGGCTCAGGTGTCTTGTCAGGTCGCGTCGCCCCGACGGAACGAGAATCCATAGAAGGGCAATCCGAGACAGCGTCTAAAACTGGCCTCACGGAGGCGCGGGACTGGGATGTGGAAGACTGGAACGACGAATCGTCAGAGTCAAGACTAGGGCGAGGGTATAGTTGTGTGTCAGGATAATCCAGGGAAGTGTATGTATTGGTTTCAACTCCTCGGGCGCCCCACCACGTAGGGGCCCTACTGGGGGACGCCTGGGTCCCGCGGACGGGAGGACGACAGGCGCCCGAGGAGCTATACGGGGCAGGCGGCGCCTTCGCCCGGCCGGGAGAGAGAGACTCACCACCCCGACCGGGATCCAGCACCGCCCACCCCTTGACCCCAGCCGGCCGGGCCGGCAGACACTGGGAACAATCCCAGGTCCCGGCCCGAGGCGACCGGCCACTTGACCCGTATGGGGCCCTACGGGCCCGCCCGTCCCTCCGGGATATCGAGACCAAAGAGGCGTGTTGGTCCCCCGTCACAACTAGCACCGTGCGACGGGGGACCTCAACCTCCAGGACTACGTCAACCCCGGGGGGCGGGCCGAGGGGGCGCGGCTACCCCGATAAAACGGAGCTGGTGGGCAGGCCAGGGGAAGTTGTCTTACCTGCTCTTAGTGGGGACAGTTGGTGTTGCAGGGCCAGGTGAAGGACATGGACGTTGAGATGGGATGGGCATTGGAATGGGAGCGTATGGATGGAAGGACGAGTGAGGCTGTGGTAACCCAAGAGAGCGCCATTTATCTAGCCAGCCGAGCAACGAGGCTGACCCCACTGCGGGGTCTGCTAATAGCTTGATGTAAGCCGATACACATAGACATGTACCGTGATCGCACAAAAATGTCGGAGGCTATATATAACTCAGTGACTATTGGTCTGATAGAGCTGAAAATCACACAGCACGAATCAGAGCATTAGGTAATGCACAATTAGACATCAGATACAATGTAATTTAATAATGCACATACATATTTACACACAAAACATGGATAGGGATGAGTAGCATAAAAGTAGCATAAACAGCCACCCAAAGTCGGTCTGTCAAAATGGCAGGAATAGAACATGGTGAAGCATGTGATGGCTACTCCAGTTGCATGCTGTGAACTTCTTGTAAATCAATTCAGGAAGTCAAACTCTGTCTGCAGATCAAAACCAAGTTCCTGATATTGATGGTGTTATTCTCCACCTAGATTTTGGACTTCCAGGACAATGGTGGAAGCAATGTTCCAACCTTTCTGATTAAAATAGGAGATGACAATGATTGTGGCTGAAACATCAACAGCGCCACTTCCGGACAAAAAGGTGAAGTAATAATCATGGATTCTTAACCTTCACTATAATTGGTTCAACTTTATTCTGTCTTGCACCACTTCCTGGAACCAATTTTCTACTCTAACAACCTGATGCAACACTCATTTTTGGACAGCGTGCTGAAGACATGCGACCACTCACCGGCATACTCAGAGTGTTTCTCAAACGTCCTGGCGGCGACCACGGTGCCCAACACGTCCACCTTCTGCACCAGCAGTCGACGGCCCCAGCAGGACACGCGCGTCTCCGGGTCGAACGTCGAGTTCAGCAGGTCGTGCACCCACAGACAGTAGAATGGCTCCAGGGTGATGGCTATAGTTCATGTTTTTCCAGGGAGAAAAAAAAAACAAATTACTAGAAAAGCATGCATTCATAGATCCGCTATGCAATGGAAGGAAGACTTAAGCTCGTTTTTTCATTGCAATTTCAAGATATTGATCCCACTAGAATCATCTTGATGAGCATGTAGATGATTTGGAACGTAGAATATAGAAATGTAGAACTATAATTCTCAAATGTAGAACGATTTGGAAAATAGACAGGCCACGATCAAAACAAGAGTTGGCACATGACAAGAAAAACCTAACCCACCAAATTACTGCAAACAAATATTTCAACATCCCGGACAAGAAGCTTCTGGGACTTATTCACATATGAATAAGTCTTTTCATATGTGTTCACTAGTATTCAATAGGTCTTTTGGAGGGCTGTTGCCTTGCCATGATCTGAATAATATTGTAGATAGGTTTCTTTTCCAAACAAAGTGCGGTACTTACTGCAAACATTTCCCCATGAAAGAAAAGTGCTATCAATATTGAACTGTCAATTGGTCTTTTTGTCTTTTTCACTTGGCCCTGATTTGTTCATAGGCCCTCAATATAGCCATTCAGTTTGCATAACAGCAAATTAAGGTTAAATAAAAGCGGAAGATGTCAAAAATTCATACACAGATCAACACAAACTTTCTAAAAAAAAAGGATCCATAGTCAGTTTTGGTGATGTCGACACTACAAACTGTGCAATCTTCCATGGCTGTGGCCCAATGTAGGAAGCTGGCATTGGATAAGTGGAGCTTGGTGGATACACAAGGCTGGAATTGACAGGGTTGCCCAAACAAGACAAATGGGCAACAATTTAATCAAATAATTTGGGATGATCAGTGCTGGCACCTGATCTAGTGTCACTTTAAAGCGTGCAATCTAGCTGAAAAATATGTCT
Organism: Ashinkailepas kermadecensis; assembly: GCA_034440615.1. NCBI lineage: Eukaryota > Metazoa > Arthropoda > Thecostraca > Neolepadidae > Ashinkailepas > Ashinkailepas kermadecensis. Next base: position 420,231 of record JAOTOM010004766.1, on the reverse strand, counting down.
GGGGTCAAGCGTAAGATTCAAGTATGGCAAGTGAGTGTGGACAGGGAGGGTCACAGAAGCTCAGACAAGAACAAATAAATCCTACAATATTAGCATACTCGTTCAAGGTGGGTGTTCAGTTACAAGCATGGACGTCTAGCAAATTCAGATATATGTTGGCTTAGAATTGTGCACAAACCATATGTGCAATATACTGCTGCAAATATGTGTGTTGCTTGGATTGTGTGGGTTCCTTGGGTTGGGTGGGTTGCTTGGGTACCTAGCTCTTGTATCTGTACCATGCACAACATCCATGTCACCTTACACTTGAACCCCATTCCTTTGTCTGCCAGCACATCGTCGTTATTGGTTTTACGACACGTCGACTGTTGAGTCATATAGCGTCGCCAATCTCTCACGCCGATTGGTCGCGGGCGAAGAGTAGCGGCAGGTGAGACTCGAACCCACAATCTTTCGATTGTGAGACGAGCATCTTGCCCCTAGACCACTCGTCCCCCGTGTCTGCCAACACAGTTGATACAGGTGCCAGCTTGACCACCCAAGAGCTGGGACTGACCCTCTCCAGTGCCAGTCCAGCTTCTGGCTATTTCTAGACCTGAGACTGACAATTTCCAAAGAAGTGAAAATATTTTTTGGGACAGGCTTGATAACTTTCATATTCTTTGCTTGCTTATCAACAGGATTCAGACTGGTTTGGGTCATTTTATTCACAAAATACTTCATTAACTTTTCATGTGCAGCCACGGAGGATCTTGTGAGTAATATAGAATCTGCTTGGCATGATATATCAGGGGTAAAAATATAGGGTAAATTTCCAGCTTATTTTATTTTTTAATGCTTTTTAATCTGATGTTTATGAACATGATTAAGACCATGTGATCACTCATTTTCTCTGCAAATGCTTACTTTTCAGTTGGTGGTAGTTGATACAGCTGATGTCAGAACAATTTGGTGCCATTATGGTCATTGCTTGGAGGGAATGCACTAAGATATTCATGGTATTTTATGAGTTGATGCTGCAAATATTTCATATACCTTAACAGGATGGTGCTGGCTGTGGCTCATTTTTCTTCCTCAATTCTTCCTCACTGGTGTTGTCAGCCAACTAGCACTGTGCTCAGACTGTGGTTTATAAAGCTTCTATGCTTTAAGAATGAAGTTGGGAATCTCCTGGCCCTGGAATTCCTTTAGGAACAAACAAAGTCTGAGATACTGCTGCAAATACATGGACTATATGCTAGGAATGACAGTGGTTTTCAGAAACCACTGTCATTCCTCAACAATGAATGACAACAACTCTAAACCTACAAGATTGTTCCAAAAAGAAAGATGAATTATTTTGTTAGGCACTGGAACAGAACGTAAGTAATCTGTAAACTAACATACATAGTTTCCTCAGTTTGACATGTCTGCTCACTTTTCTGATTCAATTTGAAGACTTCAAGAACTAAACACAATATATAAAAAATAAATGAATAGAATAATCTAGAATAACCTAACCTAACTAAACCCAACTAACCTAGCCAAATATAGTGTAGCATAATAAACATAATACTATGTAATACAACATAATATAACAGCATAACCTAACCTAACCTGAGCAACCAGAATCGGTAAATTTTTGATAAAAGGTGTTTTGGGAATTTTGGGAATACTTTTTCAGAATATGATGTTTATGAACATGACTAAGAAGATGTGACCACTAATTTTCAGCCCTGATGCTTACTTTTCAATTTGGACAATGACATCACATTATGGTGTAATGACACCATAACAAAGAACAACATTGCAAAGAACTTCCTGCCATGATTGAAATTTCTGGCTGCATGTTGTTGCAAGTATTCAGTGTGGGGAATGAATGTGAAATTAAGCTGGAAACTTATGGTTTCCAATGTGCCAGAATGTTGAATTGATTGCAAGAAGCATTTAATTCCTTCTTCATCACTTCTGTGAAACACCAGGTATGAATAATAAGCCATTGGCTATATTGGCACAGATAATATTAGGATGAAGTATTTCTTTGCCACCTGAAAGGGAAGCATTTACAGAGAGTGATTTGTCACATGATCCTAATCATGTTCATATACATCTGATAAAAAATAAATCAAAAAATCAAAAATCACCCTGAACTACAAAATACCAAATAAGGAACACAAGACAGGATTATGGCCAGTCTACCAGCCTCCATATCCCTCCTTGAAGTTAATTATAGTCTACGTTGGTTATTTGAGTTTTAGGGCGCATCGACCAGGAATTATAGCCTACAAGAACCAGTCTATATATCCCTCATAAAGTCAGTGTTTAGACTTAATAAGTTAATCCCTCTTTTATGTCAATTATATGGTGGTGTGTAAAGAACATGCGACACTTCATCGGAGGTCGTCGGGGAAATAAACATCTGTCAGCATGCTCTACATCACGTACTCGGCCCACGCCGTGCCGACGATTGGCGCAGTTGGTTAAGGTGTCTGCTTTCCGTACGGTTGGTGGCAGGTTTGAATCTTGGCACCGTCACATTTTTAACCCGATCACACAATCATTAGCGGTCAGGGCCGTTAGTAATGTTGCACTTTAGATTACTTTACACTATCATATGAGTTGCTTGATGTAATAATATTTACCCATGAAAGTATAGGGAAATACTTAATGCAATGAGTATTTCCCACTCATGCAATGAATGTCCAATTGGACCATTTGGAATTGCCATTGTGGAATGTTGTCTCTGGAAGGGAACATTGCATCCATATCCAGTTCAAGTTGTTTATTTCAACAGCCCGGTTCTGTATGCACCACATTCCGTTATATTTCGAGTGCAAGCAGCACTACCGTAGGAAGTGCAGAAGATACCCGGTCAACATGCCTCTCACATAATGTTCACCGGGGTGGGTGTGTGGGTGGAGTTCGGGCACCTAAGACCAGAAACTAGAAGCACAAAATTTGGAGGAATTACAGCTGTAGTGAACTCACTGCAGTATACATTTCATAACCCCAGGTCAATGTCTTCAGGGTCAAATGAGGTTACAATCGGCCTCCACTCCACCCCAGCCGGCACCGCCCGTACATACAGAAAGTATGCACGTTCCACTGCCAAACGGTAGGTATACAGTTCATACGTCCGCTCGCTACATATGCTGGTACAGACTGCATGCTGTCGTTACGGTCGGTAGTATGGACCCATCATGCGATCATTATGGCCAGCGTAATTATATTGCACAAAACATGTTTGTACATGATTGAACAGATCATATCAATGGGAGAGTTGGTATTAGTACAGCTTAGGGTGTGCATGCAATAAGCTTTACACATGCCTTACTTTTGTAAAGGAAACAAAATAGGTTACACTGGGTTAGGCAAGGTTTTCAAATTTGGGAAATTTTGACAAACAGCTTAGGAACAAAATTTTGGGATGTTTATTCTCAACAAGTTACACTGGGCTTGGTTAGGTTGCCAGTTTCTTTTGAAATCATGTTATTTTGAATTGATGTTAAAGACATTTCTTTTGAAAAAGGTATTACTTACTAGGCTAGGGTAGGCTAGAATAGATGGTACTATTGTGCTTCAAGGTATTCACAAGACAAGTTTTGCACACATTTTACCTCAATGAAGCAAGCAAACAGGTTAGGTCAGGTTAGGTCTCTCAAACTTATTTAATACCAATAAAGTAGCCAACATCAAAGACAGTCTGCTTCAGTGAATTCAAGCTTGCGTTATTTTCGTCTATCGTCACAAATCATTTTTGAAAGCCGCCATTTTAGTCGGTATACGTTTACACCGAAATGTGACGTCATACCCCTCAAACCGAATCATCCAGCGCCGGGCAGTGCGATTGGTGTCAATCGTTTCAGTGCACGGCTTTCAAAACACTGGTCTCGGTGTAGGTCCAGGACTACGCCGAACCTAGGCCTCGATCGGCCGTTTTGCGGCAAGGCCTATCGATATCCAGGGTCTCGACAGACAGAGGCGCAACCAAGGGGGGAGGGGCGGCCACCACAGTAGCAAAGATACACTAGATGAAACAAAACATTTGGTATTTTCATCACGCAAAACCGGAAATTGTCGGCGCGCTTCGCGCACTAAAAGCGGTGTCTGCTTCAAGGTATTTTTGTTTTCGTAGGGCCCCCTTAAGAAAATCATGGCTGACCTGACGACAGGCCTTGGATCCGGGCTTGCCGTCAACCACGCCAGCTATCTGGCAACACTGGCTTCATCCGGTGTTCTATAGCCTTGCTTCGTGTGTAATAAAATATATATACACGACCTTCAATATACCAGGAGGTGCTGAGTTGACATCAAAAGTAACGATAAGGGTTGTACTTTATTGCTCAACGTTTCGGCCAGGGGCCATCGTCAGGAGTGATATAAAAATGTCAAGTTTAACAATTGAAAAAAAAGCACGCGAGAAAAAAGCGTGCAAAAGACACGTGGAATGCAGAAAAGCCTCCTCAGTGGTGCAGACACTTAAAGAAACTCCAAACCAGAAACAAACTATGTCAAACTATGAATCTGGGGTAGAGCCTTTCCTGTCTGCAGTTGATGAGGAAGATGATCCGTTCTTCGACACGTCCTAGCTTTTTATGCAAAATTGAAAAATGGACCATTTCTCTCATGGTTAGTGATATCGACAGGCCTTCAAGGCTGGTGCAGGGGAAAAGCCAAGCTTTTTATCCAGATGTCTCCAAATGTTTGCTTGAAAAAACAAGGAATCCACAGCTTTAAACTGCAGTGTTTTGAGGTTGTGGAAGAAGTGCTCCTATTGTTCGCACTGCCTTCCCTTCCCCAACAACGGAAACGCCTGTATTCCATGGGCTGGATTTTACATTGGAGGTCTAAGCCCCTTTCAGTGATTAAGGCGCAAAGTTCACACATCGCAGATAGAGTAGCGTGGACAGTGGCGTACCTAGTATTTGCATGTGGGGGCAAACGGATTTCGAGGTGGCTTAAGCAACACTCATGCCAATAGTCGTCGGATTTTGACTAGTATTTTTCATAAGTACCGATTATTATTTTATGCTAAGATGAGTAGGAACAACTTAATTTGGCGCTGCAAGGTGCCAAACCTATCACCATCGTTCCGAAGTCAGTGGATTTCAACCCTCTCCCTCCTATTCAAATACCTCAGAAATGGTCGGCAATTTTTCATATATAAAATGGCAGACAATGAAATCATATATTCATATATCATTGGGGTTTTCATATATTACCATTTCATAATCCGAAATTGCCGTCATATATATATATATATGTATATATATATATATTATTGATTATTATACTATAGATTACTGGGGCGCAAAATACATGAAGTTAATGGGAAGCCCCACATCGATGGGACGCATGCTCCATGGTACCCCATATTAAAAGTCAATGATTAGGGGACACAGCCAGCCCTGAGGGGGCATTTGCCCATAAAAACACTCCTGGTCTAGACGCATACGAATGAAAAATGGAAAACAATCCTGAGCACCAGCTGCAGGTTCCGTATCTGCACGTGGGTGATATTGTGGGCGTGATATTCCAACCAGTATCGGTACCGGTAGCCTAAATATAATGTTGGCGCCTTTTCCTAGCCGGAGGGGTACCAACTTCCTCATGGGAGGCACATGCCCCGAGTGCCCCCACCCTTGTTTACGCCCCTGCACCGAGTGGGGAGGAATTATGTTGCAACAGCTATCTCTTACTTGCTCCTACCCCTCCTTTCCAGCTGTGATCTTCGGTTGGCCTGTTTCATCATACTGCTATTACCCGTGGCACCGCACGATTCCTGCGGCGCCCGACATGAATGCAGTTAGCGTGGATCCAAGCAAAAAGTCCTCGTGCTAGGGAAAAATAAGGCTTATATTCGTGGACAAGATTCATCATGCTTTCAAATGAACCCAATTTCGTCCCATTTTGATGGTACTTAAGATCGGAAATGCCGTGAGGAAAACACGGAAGTTTGGCTGGAGCGCCTACGAGACTGAGCAATTGTCCAGCCCATGTGACGTCACCGATTGCCAAACGGTTCACATCACTCTGAGCCAATCAGCGGCCTCTCCACTGTCAGCATGAGTACACGGCAATGCTTACCAATGCCGCAAGTGTTAGTTGAATGACTCGACAAGTCCTCAGTATATATAACCGGGTCGTGTCAATGGTGCTTTAATCAAGATTCCTTTACTGTGAGGTTTAATAGCCGTGCACCGGTGTAGTTGTGCTGTGACGCCAGTAGCTGTGCCTGACAAAAACTTGAAAAGAAGCAGGAGCAAGCGAAAAACTACATTCCAACAGCGATTGCTTTGGCTTTAAGCATGCCTTTTTCAGCTTTGGTGACTGGTGCAAATCGTGGTATTGGATTCGGGCTTGTACATGCCCTGGCATGTGGTCCCCATCGTGCGGATAATGTGTTTGCCACCTGTCGGAATATGGATGACTGCAAGGTAATTACATGCACATTGGGTTTTGATTAGGTTATCTATCTAGGTTCTACATACCTACCTAGTGACAGAGGCGTATGAAGGTCAAAAGCGTGTGTGTGTGGGGGGGGCAAAACCCCTTTTCAAGTTGACACTTACCATGCATCGCCATAGCGTAATGTTAAACTTTCATGAAAAATGGTGGTCATGTGGCTCCCCTGTTCCTACACATTGACATACCTTGTGAGGGTGGTGTCGTTGGTATTCTTCAAGTATTACCCCTCACACTTCCTTTATCTCAACAATGTATCCAAGCCATCATCAGCTGACTGCCAGTCAGCTGTTGGTGACGTCACTCAAATGTACCGACACCCCGCAGCTGGGTGCACTGAATGTTCCAAGGGCAACACCAGGAATATTGTAAGGGTCAGTGTGATGTCGTGAGCCACGCAGTAATCTTTACCTTTCGGCCGGCACATACTGCCAAGGTTAGTGATTTGGAAAGAGGTGTCGCATACAATGTCGCATATATTTCATGACATGGCCAAAAAATTTGCTTTGGAGGATTCTGGTTTTCTGGTTAGGTTAGGTTAGGTTAGGTTAGATTAGATTATAGGCTTTCTTTACTTTTTGGCCGACACATACTGCCAAGGTTAGTGATTTGTAAAGAGGTGTACAGTTACGTCACAGGAGTTGGGTGTCGATGTGCTAGGTTAGGTTAGCTTGGGTTAAGTTAGGTTAGGTTAATTTAGGTTAGGTTATGTTCGTGCCCGTCATCGACACCCGACTCCTGTGACGTCACTTCCTTGACTCCTGTGACGTCACTGTACACCTCTTTACAAATCACTAACCTTGGCAGTACATGTCGGCCGAAAGGTAAAGATTACCAGATTATATTATGCCATGATACATTTTGTATATTATGCTACATTCTCTTAGTCTAGGTTAGGTGGTAATCTTTTCTGACACACGACTCCTGTGACGTCACTTCCCTGACTCCTGTGACATCACTGTTCCCTACTGTACACCTCTTTACAAATCACTAACCTTGGCAGTATGTGTTGGCCGAAAGGTAAAGATTACCAGCCATGCTCGTGTCCTGTTGTTTACAGTAGTCGGTTTTACAGCGGCAATTTGCTCTCCCGTCTAGTCGCTTTACATCCTTCCAAGTCATTTCTTGCTTCAACTAAACATTCCAGACATGAACTAAAAAAGTACATCTAAGAACATTTATTATTAACAAGAATTGATTTCACTCAATTTTCTGAACTTTTTCATTGACAAAACTTGTTTCTTGGTGGTGAGAATAAAACTATTTTAGACTGATTGTTTTAGTATAATGTTCCTTAAACCATTTTATATTCCGAAACCGATATCCCAGTATGCGGCAGGCAACAAATCAGTCCGTGAATGAGCATCCTACTCGTGGGATGTGTTGTGATTATTTATTAGTTGTGCGGCATGAGCATGTCGGCAGTATCAGGTATGGATTTATCAACTTTGTTGACATCGATTAAGTGTACTTTTGTTATCATTTTCTCTACTGTTGCTCAGGAAGTTGGCTTATAACCGCATCCTTCGCTAATTTAACCACAGCGCCAATTTGTCATCTGGCAGTCATCCGTCCGCTGCCAGATACCGTAGAGCTGAGTGCAGTCCCGACGTAAATTAGAAAGCGTATTGTAATCTGCTGATATTCGTAAGTTTAATTCTACTTATTTCAGCAGCGTCAATAGTAAAACCTATTTCGTTATCAAAACTGATGTCAGAATTATATTTGCTGGTCGCTTTTAATTTATGCAGATCACTATGCCGGGTCTTCTCCCTCTATCTCGTTCCTGAGACCACGTGACCTGGGAGCAAAGTTCCGCTGTAAAACCGACTATTGTTTTGACTGTAAGCTACTGCCACCTGGTGACCAGTTTCATACTAACGAGGAGTGATACGCCAAGGGAGTGGGCCGACGGGGTTGATCAATGGCGGCTGCGAGGACGAATGCGGTGCTTTATATAATTGGCGTGAAGTCAGCCAGAATAGACTTCTGAAGTTGACTTGCTCTTTTATTGAAGGTACTGAATCTACTAGGTAGACACCACAGTCAGGTTAGGTTAGGTTTTCACCATCGTGATATAGCATCTGCACACGATCCCCTCTGTATGTTCGAGTGACAGCACCAACAGCTGGCAGTCAGCTGATGATGGTTTGGATACATTGTTGATATAAAGAAAGCATGAGGGTAATACTTGAAGATTACTGGTGTCGTTTTGGATACTTTTGGGATTGCTCAAGCCACTCCAACTTTCTTTTAGGCCATCCTAATGCGGATTTGAGCCATCCCAATTTGAAGAAGAAAATAACAAGGTGGTTTGTAATGACTATGCATATGGGCGATATCACAGTGTGTGGCGACCATATGTATGGTTGTCACACCCTCAGAAACGGTATGCACCGAGGCATTGGTTTGCTGACACTGCAATGAGTTAGGTTTGACTTTTGTTGACAAGTGGTGCAGGTTTTATGGCTCATCTGACCTCTATCAGAGGGATGGCCTGCACTTCTCTGAGAAGGGGGTGCAAGTGTTAGGCAAAGTATATGAACATGTCCTTCAGGGAAACTAGATAATGGGGTGGGGAGGGAAGAATTAGCATTGCCATCTCAGGGATATGCCAATAGTGACAGCATAGGCAATATAACCTCAGTCATTAAATAGGGGTAGCAGTAGATCAAGGGGGCAGAGTGGTAGCTCATCCAGAGATGATAGAGCTACTCAACATGAAAAAGCCAAAGAGGGTCATGGAACTTTTGTTAAGTGTATGATGCTTAATGCTCAGAGCAATTGATCCAAATTTGATGAGTTCAAGTGTTATGTTGCTGAGGAGAAACCAGATTTTGTTTGCATTATTGAGGCATGGGTCAGTGAGGGATATTTTGGGGATAACTTGCAGGACTATGAGATCCAGGGATACAATATGTTTTCATGCAATAGGGGTCCAGCAGTGAAAGGGGTGGTGTAATGCTCTATGTGAATAGCTTATACAGTTCTCAAAAAGTACCAGATGGGGTAAAAAATGTGTCTGTGGAGTCCATTTGGCTTGATGTTGCTGTGGGAAAAGGCAACAGCAATAAACTGAGGACATGAGCTTTGTACCTATCAGGAACCTTGCCACATTCTCAGCAACTGGAGCTCGATAAGGTTGGTTGGTTATTGGTTTTACGACACGTCGACCGTTGAGTCATGCAGCGTCGCCAATCTCTCACGCCGATTGGTCGCGGGCGAAGAGTAGCGACAGGTGAGACTCGAACCCACAACCTTTCGATTGTGAGACGAGCATCTTACCCCTAGACCACTCGTCCCCGGAGCTCGATAAGGTGATTTGCGAGGAAATCCGTATAAACTTTCGGAGGAAATGCCTTATTCTTGGTGACTTTAATCTAAAAGGATATGAAAATGTTGGTGTTGGCTCCCCATCCTGTAATCTGTTTAGGAAATGCCTTGAAGAGGACCTGTTCTTACACGAGTTTGTAATGGAACAAACTAGGCAGGGCTCATTCTCAGACCTTGTCTTCTCAGATTTAAGTGATTTAGTTCAAGACTTGACTGTAGGAGAAACTCTGGGAAGAAGTGACCATAACATAGTGAGATTCAAGGTACAAGTAAAGGGCACAAGCAAGGATAATTTGGCAAGGGTTCCAAATTTTAACAGGGCAGACTTTGACTGCATGAGAGCGGCTTTAAGTGCCATAGAATGGGAAGAAGAATTCTCCAATTTAAATGCCTGTGAAATGTGGGAAAAGTTCAAATCTTACTTGTGGGAAATTCAGATTAGACATGTCCCCCAAAAGCAAAGGTGCGAAAGAAGGGCAGGAAAGCCAGCATGGCTTACGCCAGATTTGATAAAAGCAATTGAGGCTAAGAAAGATGCATTTAGAGTATTTAAGGATGCTTCAAATATCGTAAATCTAAGGTCGCATCAAAAAGCTAGAGACGCTGTGAAGCAGAAAACCAGAGCAGCAAAGCGAGGAAAAGACTTGGATTTGGCTAGGAACTGTAATGGGGACAGTAAAAAGTTATTTAGTTTCTACAAGCTAAGTAAAGTTTCAAGCACAATTGGTCCACTGGAAGTAAATGGGGCTATATTGAGTGAGGATGGTGAGATGGCTGAGGAGCTGAGCAAGCAGTTTAAATTAGTGTTTACATAGGAAGATGTGACTAATCTGCCAACCGTGATACCACAGTTCAGTAACAGGTGATCAGATAAACGATGTTGATTTCATTGATAGTGATGTTGTTTTCAATTATATCGGGAAAAATAAAGCCAAACAAGGCAGCAAGACCTAATGGAATGTATGCTAGGGTATTGCGGGAAGCTGAAAAGGAAGTGACAATTCCACTTAGAGTATAATATTTTGTAGATTAGTTTCACAAAATGAAATTCCAACAGATTGGAAAAGGGCAAATGTAGTTCCTATTTTCAAGAAAGGAGAAAGAGGGAAAGTTGAAAACTATAGGCCAGTAAGCCTCACATCCCTAGTCTGCAAGGTACTTGAATCAATTATTAAGGATAGAATAGTTAGTTTTCTGGAAGGAAGCTGATTGATTCAAGATACTCAACATGGGTTTAGAAAAGGGTGATCGTGTCTCACAAATCTCTTGGACTTTTTTGAATTTTGCTACAAAACAATTTGATCAGGGAAATCAGGTTGATGTAGCATATCTTGATTTTAGTAAGGCCTTTGACAAGGTACCCCATAAACGGTTAATGATGCAGCTTCAGGTCCATGGTATTGCAAGTAGCATCCTAAAATGGATAGAGTTGTGGCTTTCAGATAGACAGCAGAGAGTGATGCTAAATGGTACAAAGTCATCATGGCAAAATGTTCTTAGTGGAGTACCCCCAGGGGTCGGTACTGGGGCCACTATTGTTCATTATATATGTGAATAGCATTGAATGTGGCCTAAGCAGTAAGGTTTTGAAATTTGCGGATGATTTGAAGATCTTTAGGGCAATAACAGGGCACAATGAGCAGGTTTTGCTGCAGAAAGACTTAGACGAGCTGGTGAAGTGGTCAGAAAAATGGCAAATTAAGTTTAATTTTGATAAGTGCAAAGTCATGCATGTAGGTAGGCAGCATATGAAGGCTCCATACTTGATGGGTGGCCAAGTTCTATCTGTGACTCAGCAGGAGAAGGACTTAGGTGTTATTTTGAACACAAAATTGGGGGCATCAGAACAGACCAAAGAAGCCAGGAAGAAGGCATTAAGAATGCTTGGGGCAATACAGAGGAATGTGTCATACAAAAGTGAGAAGGTCATCAGGAAGCTTTACTGTGCATATGTCAGGCCACATTTGGAATACTGTGTCCAAGCTTGGTCCCCTAGTTATGAGAAAGCTTGGGGGCTTCTTTGAAAGAGTCACAAAAGGGGCAACAAAAATGGTTAATGGTATAGGCAACCTTGGCATACCTGAGGATAGATTGAAGAAATTGAATATGTTTTCACTTAGATATAGAAGGCTGAGAGGAGATCTCATCGAGGTTTTTAAATTTGTTCATGGTCAGGAACAAGGATATCTCAGGGAAATGTTTGAATTTAACAGAAATGATGCAATTAGAGGTCATGAATTCAAAATTAAAGTTAATCACAGCAGGACAAGGTTAAGACAGTCTTTCTTCACCAACAGGGTAGTAGAACACTGGAACCAGCTGCCAGGAACCATTGTCAGTAGCAACACACTGAACATCTTTAAAAACTGCATAGACAATCATTATAAGAATAGGGGGCTTGTTTTTCTGTATTCCAGGGAGGGTTCATCGACAGGCAGGAGGTGGGAGGAGTTTGAAATTGTTGAGTGTGTTATGCAATGGCAAGTGAGTCTCTTATTAAGTCTAAACGCTTTATAACTTTATATAGGGTGTACCTAGCAGTGGATTCAGCACCTTCCTTCGGGATGTGATACTGATGAGATTGTCTATGGTAGCATAATGGGTATGATGGGAGGAGTTTGTAATTGTTGAGTGTATTATGCAATAGCAAGTGAGTCTCTTGTTAAGTCTGAACGCTTTATGAATTTGTGTGGGGTGTGCCTAGCAGTGGATTCGGTACCTTCCTTCGGGATGTGATGCTGATGAGATTGTCTATGGTGGCACGATGGGTATGATGGGAGGAGCTTGTGATTGTTGAGGGTGTTGTGCGGTAGCAAGTGAGTGGTGCTAGATAGGCTGGGATATATAGCTTCCTAGGAACTTGGGATAAGGGATTGATTGGGGTGAGAGTATGTACATTTCTAGTACCTTTTCTAGATAGGCTTAACCCAGATGGGCCCCTGTGGCTCTTATTAAGCCTTAATACTTTATGACTTTATGCACCACCAAGAAGTCGTTGATTGGTTGTCACCCTCAAATTTGTCAGCTATATAATCCCTCTGAGAGGAAAAGGAGCCCCCTTGGAAGGCAAGATGCACCCCTCTGGAAGGTATGAGTGCATCCACACCTGGAGTTTCAGCTAGAGGCTTCTAAGAGGAAGATGTACCCCTCTGGGAAGGCTGAGTGCACCTCGACCCCCTCAAATTTTCCTGCCCGAGGCGCCCTACAGGTATTTTTGTAGTGGTACCCCCTCCCCAATGAAATGGCCCCCTCCAGACAAGTGCCCCATGACAATTCTTGAATCCACTTCTGATGCCTTTGTATGAGTGTTGCAACAGTCGTGAACTAGGGGTGCGTTCCCCCACAAATCGTGAAAAATGAAGATTTCGCCGCCATCCGTTTATCTCCCATCTCTGCTCAGGAGTAGAGGATGGAAATTGGTTGCATGATTCGGGATTAATCGAGTATATTTCCTCCTTACTTTCACACAAATATTAGTATGTCAGTTAACTATATGAAGTGTACAATAATATAAAGTGATTGGGTGCAACACGAACCAACAAGCCCAGACTAGTGGTGACTGTGGACTGTGTGATCCGGTTAAATATGGCTCGCACTGGGATTCAAGCCTCTCACCACTGGCACGGAAAACGAGCGTCGGAACTAACTGCGCCAACCATCCACACGGCAAGAACAGGGATGCTCAATGCAGAGGCATGACGACTGGATATATCTCAGAAATGTAGATGTTGGAATCATGGCACTCCAATTCTATCGCTTCCCAAATATCTGACAAAATGGGAGATATGCCGCATTGGATATCCAACCGATCAACAACTTTCTCGACGGTGCATTATCGGCGAACAGAGGCGTCGAGACCGTACACTCTACAACGAGCGTGAGAGACCATACACACGGTCGGTACACTCGGTAGGTACTGCCCGTATGTATGGTCGTTGCACATAACCAAATAACAATTATCACAACGGTGCACATTGCAAGCATGTCCATGGATGTAATCTATGGGGGGGGGCTGGGGTGACATGCCCTCACAATTTTTGAAAAGTGGCGTCTTTTTTATTCCCAAAAAAATCCCCAATATTTTGTTTTCGTGTCACCCAAGCCCCGGCTATTAACCTGTGTATAATCGCAACACAATTCAACTTCATCATTCCAAGAATGAAAATATAACACAAATATGCACACGAGAATCACCAAAAATATTACAAGCCAATCTAGCCCATCAACTGGCTTCACTATCTGTCGTCACAAGATCTCCAAGTGGTAAATCAATCGGCAAGCGCTATAATTTTTTCTTCGATACCATTCTTGAATAACATCAATCTTCACCATCTTGTGTTTTCGTTTGGGTAGATAATTGTGCTTTGCAAGGCACCACATTTTCATTGTCGCAAGGCCTTATGCGTCTTAGGCTGCCTCCCCCTGTGCATATATCAATATATCTTGAACATACGTTCTTGCTGATAATTGTTCTTGCTCTCCAATGTTCTCAACTAAACGAAAATCGAATATGCTAGATTTAGATATCATCTTGAATAGTTTCCATTATGTTCTTACCTTGTCATTTTTGCACTCAATTCCAGGATTTTTGTAAGGGAAATTGACGTTTGTAGATGCATTCATTCCATTCAGCGCCCATGAGCGTATTTTTTTAAACAATATCGAGGAAACCTGTCTGCCTCAACTCCAATGGTGGCGGAAATCATGCCAGGCACATCGCCCATAATTTCAAATATGAAAATCTGCCTGTAACTTCAGCGTTGGAGCCTATTAACGTTGAGACAATTGTTCCGCGCCCTGCCATATCGTGAATGGCGGTCGGTCGGTGGCGAGCTGCGGGCGCCTGTGACGGCCCGCCGCTTATGGTGGATGAATAAAGTCATAAAGTCATAAAGTATTAAGGCTTAACAAGAGCCACAGGGGCCCAACTGGGTTAAGCCTATCTAGAAAAGGTACTAGAAATGTACATACTCTCACCCCAATCAATCCCTTATCCCAAGTTCCTAGGAAGCTGTATATCCCAGCCTATCCAGCACCATTCACTTGCTATTGCATAACACCCTCAACAATTACAAGCTCCTCCCATCATACCCATTGTGCTACCATAGACAATCTCATCAGCATCACATCCCGAAGGAAGGTGCTGAATCCACTGCTAGGTACACCCTATATAAAGTTATAAAGCGTTTAGACTTAATAAGAGACTCACTTGCTATTGCATAATACACTCAACAATTACAAACTCCTCCCATCATACCCATTGTGCTACCAGAATACCAAAATATATTTTTAGAAGACTTCGCAAGACAACAATATGTGCAATATATCAGTGTAAGTGACAATGAAATTGAAATCTGAAGGCAAGTTAAGGTTAAAAATGCACTTCGCATCATATTTTATGGAGATCGAGTCTCATAAATTGTAACTATATTCCTTGTGCACACAATAGTGACCATCCGGGTGCGCTTGTCGCAGACGCATATTTCAGAGTTCTTGAATGGCATCATGCATCTCCTGTTTTCTTTCTTTAACTGGAGATCCCCTGATGTCAGGATTACCATTGCGTCTGGCGCCTAACGAAAATCGCATTGGGCTCACAAAATCACCCTTGACTCCCAAAATTCACGTCGGGGACCCACCCACAAATTCGCGTCGAGGGCTCGAAGCAAACAGCAGGGCTCCAAAATTCGTCCATGGGCCCGAAAATCGCACCAGAGCCAATACAAATCGCATTGGAGCTACAAAATTCCCGTCATGGCCAGCTACGTGCATCGGAACCCCGAAAACTCGTGTCTGGGCCGGAAAAAATAGCACCGGGCTCCAAAAAATCACGCTGGGTGCTGCAAAAGCTTGATTCTGTTTTGTGCACTGGTCATATTTTGTCGTGATATCTAGATCGTGATTTTCAGCCAATAAAACACGATGTGTGGGTGCAATCAGCTGAGCACAAATTGTAGAAGATAACCAATTGGCACGCTTGCACCTGTCACTACTCAAGTGCTGTCATGTCTTAGCTTGCAATTGATGCTTTGATTGACACGAGGGGAGGGGGTAGCCGAGTGGTTAAGTTGTTGAGCTCTGGGTACCAAAGGTCCCGGGTTCAACACTCACTACTCGGGACAATTCCCAATCTCGCGGCCCACCGGCGAAACAGTGTGGACGGCGCTATTAGCCGTGATCGTGCATAACATGCGTCGTAAACCACCACATAAACAATTTGGTTGGCAGGACTTGAGAGAGCTCCAGGGCAAGAACAGCAATCTGCACATACTTCAGTTAGGTAAGTAAGTAGTTACTGAGGACCCCACCTCATCGAAGTGCGGCAATGTATCCTCGCGGCTCATACTCGCGTCATTGTTTCCCGTACTCGTATTCGGCAATGTCGTATCCTCGCGGCTTATACTCGAGTCATTGTTTCCCGTACTCGTACTCGGCAATGTCGTATCCTCGCGGCTTATATTCGCGTCATTGTTTCCCGTACTCGTACTCGGCAACAACAGTGTCCTTGAGTTCATGTTTCGTAGTGTAGATAAATCATCGTAGCATGCGAAGACATGAAAACCCCTGATGACGTCGAAACAATTTGGCAATATGATAGAAAATGTTCGAGCAAAACATGACATTGACAGACGATCTCCCAGGGGGTGTCACTTTCAGCGGTGTCGATTTTTGAAGAACATCAGGGAGTGCCAACGCACGACCCCCACAAGAAAAACATCGGATTTAGCCCACTATGTTTTCGGATCTCAGAAATGATCAGTATGACCATGCAATTGTTGTTTAGTTCTTTTGCAGATTTTCTTTCAGACAATCTGGTTTAAAATGCATCAGCATCGCTAATCTCAGCATTTTATGATGTACTGCAGGGAATTCCAGCTATTTTATTTGTTTTTGCAACAATTTTGCATTCTTCAGCAAAGGAGGGTCAGTCCACTATCTACTCCAAATCTGTTTATTTTCAGTACAAAATGTGCTGGTTAACATCAATGTTTCTACTTAGCATGGTGTTTTTCATTTTTCCCCTTTAGCTTTCTTAACAGCATAAAATAGCATAGGTTATCCAAGTCAACATTGGGGGGCAAGATCAACATTGGTCGGGCCATGGCCCCCACAAAAGTATACAAATCGACACCCCGGTCACTTTGTATTGCTCAAGGAAAAATGACCCCAATCATAATTTTCGCGCCCCCTCCCCCCCGGGAAAGTTTTCTTTTTCTTTTCCCCCTTTTTTGGTTTCCTCCACCATAATAAAATACTGGCGGTCCCACTGACGTTATGCATATGTGCGAGAGTACGCGTCAGTCTGCCACTACCAACACTCGATATAAAATCGTCTCCCGACGTTATCCGTTCGCCGGCGCACATGACCACGTAATCCTTAGCGTGTCGCACTGCAGGTCGAGCGCCTCCCCGCGCTGCGTGTTGACGACACTGGCAGGCGTTACTGACGAGGCCGGCGTGTTGACGACACTGGCCGGCTGGCAGACGTTACTGACGAGGCCAGCGTGTTGACGACACTGGCCGGCTGGCAGACGTTACTGACGAGGCCAGCGTGTTGACGACACTGGCCGGCTGGCAGACGTTACTGACGAGGCCAGCGTGTTGACGACACTGACCGGCCGGCAGACGTTACTGACGAGGCCAGCGTGTTGACGACACTGGCCGGCTGGCAGACGTTGCTGACGAGGCCAGCGTGTTGACGACACTGGCCGGCTGGCAGACGTTGCTGACGAGGCCAGCGTGTTGACGACACTGACCGGCCGGCAGACGTTACTGACGAGGCCAGCGTGTTGACGACACTGACCGGCCGGCAGACATCACGACGAGGCCAGTGTGTTGACGACACTGGCCGGCTGGCAGACGTTACTGACGAGGCCAGCGTGTTGACGACACTGGCCGGCTGGCAGACATCACTGACGAGGCCAGCGTGTTGACGACACTGGCCGGCTGGCAGACGTTACTGACGAGGCCAGCGTGTTGACGACACTGGCCGGCTGGCAGACATCACTGACGAGGCCAGCGTGTTGACGACACTGGCCGGCTGGCAGACATCACTGACGAGGCCAGCTACCCTCGTGTGGTGCGCCAAGTCTCCGACGTCGTGGGCGCCGCGGGCTTGAACGTGCTCATCAACAACGCCGGGACTGCCAGCCGTCACAACCTGGATGACGTCACCTCCGAGGAGATGGTGCGCCTCTTCAACATCAACTGCGTGGCGCCGCTGCTGTTGGTCAAGGTGCGCCCGCCAGCCGAATGTGGCGACATCTATACGAATTGTCTCAACGTCGTGAAACTGAGCTTTAGTTTTGTGACGCCAGTTGTACACAGCGGCAGTTTGTTTGCTATTTGTTGTGTTAGAAGTGCGCACGCACACGTGTTGAACGCATGGTATGGCTGTGGTGCCTCCCTAAGAAAAAGCATCGACGAGTCTTCCGAAAATAAAAATGCAGCGATGCCGTGGTAAAACCTGCCTGTTGTGACTATCTGCTGATCGGCTGACTTGATCGCTGGACTTCGTCGTGACAAACATTTTGATTTGCATGCAAAGTGAAGTCAGTTACATTGCTAAGCGCATGAACACAACATTCGCAGCTCATTGTATGCCAGGGGTGACAAGCATTGTGTGGCATAAATGCAAGAGTAGGGTGATCATTTTACGACCATCCGGTGACGGGCGTTTGTTCTTGGGTTTGCAATCTGTTCAGCCACGGATTGTGCACAAGGCAGACATGTCAGCTGAGTGTGTCCGGTGAACTTTGCGTCTGGTGTTTGTCTGATCCACTGCGGGTGGGGCCTGAGCTTATTCAGGGCCCCATTGGACGTTGCTGGGCCACCACAGTGAACTTTGCATCTGGTGTTTGTCTGATCCACTGCGGGTGGGGCCTGAGCTAATGCAGGGCCCCATTGGACATTGCTGGGCCACCACGGTGAACTTTGCGTCTTGTGTTTGTCTGATCCACTGCTGGTGGAGCCTGAGCTAATGCAGGGCCCCATTGGACATTGCTGGGCCACCACCAGTCGGAGATGGTATTCGTCCTTATTTACTATTTCCCTGACTAATATGATGGCGCATTCACTCTTTATTTTAGTATTGCTATAGAACATCGCTAGAATGTTCACGAATGCATATCATGCTTTTGTTCAGCTATATTCTCACCATGCCCATTCGACATTTTTGGTAATTCTACTTTTCACTTTGGAAGAATGGCACTTCTGCTTCAAGCCAATAGCTGCGTACTACTTTAAAATTGCGGGAGTTTTCTATCGTGTCCTCATTCACTAAAAACCGACAATGGGCCTTTTACTCTTCGCCGTTCTCCGCTTCATAAACAGCGCGGCGAATATCCATGAAACAAAAGGCAAACGTGGCCACTGGACCTCAAGTCCACGATAGGTTGAGATTACCCGTCCGTTTTCTATTCGAGGATATACCGTGCTGTGGTGTCATGGTCTTTGTGTCGAGCACCCATCGGTTCAGCTTCTCATAGAGGCAGCTTTCACGTATCCGACTGAAACTAACCACGACATTGGTCCAGTTGCAGTCCGCATTGTGGCCGATGGGCAGTCCGGCGGTCAGCTGTGGCCTACCACCGACATTCCGCACTGGTCACAACTTGTGTGTGTGTGTAGGGGGGGGGTATGGAGAGCGCTGCATGCTGAAGCCCACTCACCACTCTCGGCGTGTTGGTAGGCGTTTCGGCCACTACTGCGGACGGCGGCTGCCGCCGGCGCTGACGCCGGTGACGTCATGTCGTACCGACGCGCCGCCGTGCTCAACGTCAGCTCGCGCCTGGGCTCCGTGGCGGACAACGGGTCGGGCGGCTTCTACGAGTACCGCGCCAGCAAGGTGGGCCCACGTGCCGTGGGCCGCGTGCCGGGGGTGCGCGACGTCGGCAGCTCGGTGCCCACGCCCACGGGTGACCTAGTGGGGCAGGTGGAGAGTGAGCGGTGGACAGACGATTGTGTGGTGGTCTGGGCGCAGGTTCGGTCTCCACGTCGCAGGTTCGTTGTCCACGCTCAGATGATGTAGTGGTGCCGGTGGAGAGGACGGATCAGAAGGAGGGCACTTTGTTCCTTCGGCCCCCTCCCCACACAAAAATAGCCTGGCGCCGCTCTTGACCAAATCATGCTTTCGAAATTCTCTAGGACGATATCGAATTTTCCATTATCGTTCATGTAGCTCAATAGTTCACCGGTGTCACAGTGTATGAACTTCGGCGGAAACCTTTTGCCCAAATTGTTACCTACCTTGGACGCGCCTGTGGTAAGCATTAGCGCTACTACCTTTCAGGTCATGTAGCAAATGGTCTTTCAACACTGGTTGCTAAGTTTGGTGAGGAATGATCAAATACTTTCGAAGATTTATCCCGTATAAATCATGTATGTTACGGAGTGTCAAAGATCGAGACCATTTGCCCTGTAAGTGCCTATGAATTTCGAAATTATGAGTGTGTAATGAACGCTCTATCGATTGGCTATCGATTCATGTCAGTGAGATCAAAATTGGTCCACAAATGTTGAGCTATAGCAGTACAGTTTGAAGGTCACTCGCTCGTGATGTTTCGAAGCGTAAGTCACCCATGCGCGATTTCCGTCGCAACCAAATTTCGACGTTGCAGACGAAACTTTGTGCAATATTGCTTTATTCCAATGGCGATCGCTTGAAATATTAGCATCGATGAATATAACTCGTCGATGTTTCAGCGAACGAAGAAACGGGTAATGATCAGAGTGGTATCAACCAAAAGCATTATCAATTCTGCATTCGGTGAGGTAGACAATTGGCAAAAGAATGCAGTTTTAAACCAGGTAGAGGCAACTCGATACCGTTGTGCAACTTTTATATCCCCTGCGGGCAGGTAAAGATACACAAATCCTGGATATCATGGTAAGTTTCCACATATATGTATTTCATCTTGTCATCTTGGTATGTTTTGTTTCGACGGGCCCACCCAGCGAAGAGTGATAATTTTATATCTGTCCTAAATCGACAATTTAAATCATGCGTTACATTGGTGGGGTTGATAGTCTGATATGCATAGGTACGTGTGTTCAATTGCATACCTGTGTTATTACCGCATGCATGTACGACGACTGACTCGATACTGGGCTTGCATGCTTGTGCAGATTTGCAACATCTATTTGGTTGTGATATGCTATGTTGTGCAATGCGTGTTTGTGTATTGGTGCATGTTGACAAGAAAACATCGAAAAATACCGGAATATGCACGGGGCATATATTGCGCATCATTGGCTCCGGAAGCATATTCATTTTCTCACGGTAATTTTGTATGCCAATTAGTTGCATAATTGTATGTGTAGGTTACTGACGGTGGGCCCTTGTCTAGTTTTTCACAAGCTGATTCGCGGGACTAATTCAATTCCAATGCCTCTTAAAATACACCTCTGCAGTGCCATCCGCTTGAACCACTTATTTCCGAAGATAGGGATGTGATTGTATCCAATTCAATGTTTGCAGTGATTTTGGATGACAATGTCCGCTTTGCTGTTTTGCCGTTTTATTTCATTGCCCTCTGTCCGAAATATATCTGAATATATCTTCTCGTTCGCTTACTATGGCGGCCCAAGTCATCTCTTGGAAGTAATTAGGCTTTTGCGTAATTGTTGTCGACTGCATGGCGTTGCACTCCTGCGTATCACATCATTTCTGATGTTTCCAATATTAAAGATATGGCTGTGAAATAATTACCGTTTGGCAGAAGTGGAGATGGTGCATTTGGTAATAATTAAGTGCCGATGCAGATTCATCAGAAGCGCTATTTTGTTTTCCTCCAGTGTTCCATTCACTCGACACCTGACCCGGCCATCTGGTGCCGGCCATGCTGATCGTGTGGCTGTTGACAGTCGGCGCGTGCCCTACTGACCTTGTGGCTGTCGACAGTCGGCGCGTGCCCTACTGACCTTGTGGCTGTCGACAGTCGGCGCCTGCCCTGCTGGCCGTGTGGCTGTTGACAGTCGGCGCCTGCCCTACTGACCGTGTGGCTGTCGACAGTCGGCGCCTGCCCTGCTGGCCGTGTGGCTGTTGACAGTCGGCGCCTGCCCTACTGACCGAGTGGCTGTTGACAGTCGGCGCCTGCCCTACTGACCTTGTGGCTGTCGACAGTCGGCGCCTGCCCTGCTGGCCGTGTGGCTGTTGACAGTCGGCGCCTGCCCTACTGACCTTGTGGCTGTCGACAGTCGGCGCCTGCCCTGCTGGCCGTGTGGCTGTTGACAGTCGGCGCCTGCCCTACTGACCGTGTGGCTGTCGACAGTCGGCGCCTGCCCTGCTGGCCGTGTGGCTGTTGACAGTCGGCGCCTGCCCTACTGACCGAGTGGCTGTTGACAGTCGGCGCCTGCCCTGCTGACCGTGTGGCTGTTGACAGTCGGCGCCTGCCCTACTGACCGAGTGGCTGTTGACAGTCGGCGCTGAACGCAGTCACGCGCTCCCTGGGCATCGAGCTGCGCTCCGACAACATCCTGGCCGTCAGCTTCGACCCGGGCTGGGTGCGCACGCGCCTGGGCGGGGCCAACGGCAAGATGGAGCCGCAGGAGAGCGCCGACCGCATCGTCGACGTCATGACCAAGCTGACCAACGAGCACGCGGCCGCGTACGTCGACCACAGCGGCAAGACGGTGCCGTGGTAGGGTGCGGACGCGGCGAGTGTGGCCGGTGCTGCGACCGCCGCCACCGCAGCGGCCAGGCTCTCCGGGCAGTTGCACACCAGTGTGCAGATCGGTTTCATATCGGCGGTTGCCACCCGCATGAAAGCGGTTGCTTGCGAGGGATGCTTCGCGAGTACCCGAACATAGCTCCGAGCGCAATGAAGTATCAAATTTAATTCCGTATCAACCACCCGATCTCACTTTCTGCTTTCCTTCCCGTCGTTTGTCTAGTTCTGGGCTCGGCTCAGTCCAGGCCGAGGGCTACTTTATGTTTGCATTAGCCGGTGCGATTGGCGACACCAACCTAGTGTAACCGTGCTTCGAACTCGAGATGTTTCTGATGGCTTCAGGGTTAAAGATGGGTGGCGGAGCTGGTGGCGGAACTGATGGGGCTCCGGGGCTCATACCTTCATAGACTTAGTTTAAGATAGGTTAAATGATGTGTTTCACTTCGGTAAGGTGATATTGTAGCATTATGCGATTTATAGTTACAAGTTTGAATTTTAATTATGAGTAAAATTTATCATTTCAAGACACTGTCCAGAAGCTTCCATTGCTCCTTCCATTGCTCCTTCCATTGCCGTTTTTAGAATTTGCAAGTTTTCATAAAACGTTGATGCAATTTTTCATGCATGGTCGCCTGAGTACGAACTGTTCCACAGAACAAGTGGCGCTCACTTGAAAGTGAGTCAACTGAAACAGAATAGGCATTCAACAAGGGGAATCGCCTTTGGCTGCTGTTGAGTTGCAAATAAGTATTATAGCTTCCCGATGCATGGCCTACCCACCAGCACATGGCGGTGCTACTGAGCTACGTGGATATGCTTGAAGATGGGGGGCTTTTGTATTATTTTCAATGATCTAGATCATATTAAATAGGTTTCAATGGTGAGGGTGGCTTACATTTTTCAATACTGTCAAATATGGTGTGCTAACATAGGGTAGTGGTCAAGCCCACATTTTGCACGTGCCTAGTGGGGCTATCTGGCTCCCCTTTGCCCTATGTAACTTTTTATATGGAATTCACCGAGTGAGTGCATGGAGTGCTCACGGAATCAGAGCCAGTGCTAGGTGTGAGGCGGTAGGGGACGGGTGGTCTAGGGGTAAGATGCTCGTCTCGCAATCGAAAGATTGTGGGTTCGAATCTCGCCTGTCGCTACTCTTCGCCCGCGACCAATCGGCGTGAGAGATTGGCGACGCTATATGACTCAACGGTCGACGTGCCGTAAAACCAATAACCAACTAGGTGTGAGGCGGTAGCATCGAATCTCCACCTACCGCCCGTTCGGGAAATTGCCTGTTCCATGATACAATGCTAACAGAAAGCGTAACGTACCCACAATGCTGGGTACAGCACTGTGATATCATATAATGGCGAAGGTGTAGTTGTACTGAAATGTGCCATTTTGTTGGCTTACAATGATCCTTTCTATGGAAATTCAATTCCAATGTAGCTTCAGGCTGGGCTTCATTTCAGCTCAACGGATCGATCTACACTAGATCGTGCGTTGATTATGTATACGAAAACTAGATAAATATCGGTTGCCGTTTGCCAAAAGTAGGTGATGACAATGCCTTGTGAACTTGGGCAATGGGCATGGGATATTCGGAAGTGGTCCCGAAAAATTCGCGTCGAGCCCAGAAAATTCGCACCGGTTCCCCGGAACCACGCGCCTGAGCCCGAACAAATAGCGCCTGTGTCCCGGGAAATCGCGCTGGGGCCCCACAACTTTACATCTGGGTCCCAAATAAACACAGCGGGCTCCAAAAGTGGAAACGGTAGGCCGAAAACACACCGGGACCCTTTCTACTCTGTTTTAAGGTAGGCTAAGTGCTAGATGAAACCTCAGAAAATGTCCGTTATCCAATTGGATAGGAGCCTTCCTCCTCCCCCCCCCCCATTCCCTTGGCCAGAAACATTCCGCCGTCCGTGGGTGAGGGTGAAACAACCTGGACACTAAGAGTGCACCTGGTGCATATTAAAGAGTTATCACGTTATACCATGTGCTTGAAAACCTTTTCTATGGCGTAGAGGTACCGTACCATACCATACTATACCTGTATAGAAACTAGGTCAGATTGATCATAATCTTCGGTAGCGTGAGTGTGACTAATATTTGATGGTGTGTATTTTATCAGCTCAGTTTCGGATAACTTTGTATTGGCAACAGGTGTCCGCCCATCCATGGATGTGACAATGCCAGCTATCCGTCTGATGGCTGAGAGGAGCAGCCGAATATAATTCAATGAAGCTCAACAGTGAGCCCAATAGGGAACAACTAAAACTGTAGTGCATAAAGCTTCAGGCGCCCCGGTTGTTGGCTATCGTTGGTTACTTCTCGAATATATCTCGGGAATTATATCGAATATATCTCAGGGAAACCTATCACCGTATTTATGTCGCCACAGTCGTTTGCACTGTCCACACCAAGGGGAATCTGTATAACTAACTAACTATATCTGTACATCGAAGGGGTATATGCATATTGGGCGATTGTGATGTTCAATAACTTTTGCTGCGGATTGCCAATATACCTGAAAGTATCTGGCCAGTGAAATATTTCATGTGGATCACTGATGCTGTGCCGTGCCATCGTGTGCGTCTTATGCGTGTCCTAGTTTTGTTAATTTATGAGCCATTTATTTTAATTTGGTTGAATCCGCTACTAACCCAGGACCTGTACTATCATTTCGTTGTTTTCCATTCTTATGTCTATGGACAGGGTATGTTTGTGGTGCACAATGTTGCTTTACTTTGGATTGGCCGCGATGCATACTACAACCGCTTGCCACCGTGATTGATTTCGCTAAGATGGACACTGAACTTGGTGGGTGTCAATTCTCAGTGCGAATTTTGCTTAATTACATAGAGCAGTGAGTGTCGATGCTTAATACAGAAGTATACCTGGTTAATAAGGCGTCTAAATGGATGACACCCGTCAGCGGTACGGTTTGGTGACACACCTGGTTATCCGTGGACATTCGCCTAATACTTCGCACTGAACAGCAACCTACCCTGAACGGCTCATTGTCAGACTCCGGCCCAACTCCGTGGAAATGTCTCAACAGGCTGGACATGGCGGGATCCACACTGGACTCTGTGGCAATCTCTGAACAGGCCCGGGTCCACACTGGACTCCGTGGCAATCTCTGAACAGGCCCGGGTCAACACTGGACTCCGTGGCAATGTCTCAACGGGTCCGGGTCCACACTGGACTCCGTGGCAATATCTCAACAGGCCCGGGTCCACACTGGACTCCGTGGCAATGTCTCAACAGGTCCGGGTCCATACTGGACTCCGTGGCAATGTCTCAACGGGTCCGGGTCCACACTGGACTCCGTGGCAATCTCTCAACAGGCCCGGGTCCACACTGGACTCCGTGGCAATGTCTCAACAGGCCCGGGTCCGCACTGGACTCTGTGGCAACGTCTCAACAGGCCCGGGTCCGCACTGGACTCCGTGGCAATCTCTCAACAGGCCCGGGTCCGCACTGGACTCTGTGGCAATGTCTCAACAGGCCCGGGTCCGCACTGGACTCTGTGGCAACGTCTCAACAGGCCCGGGTCCGCACTGGACTCCGTGGCAATCTCTCAACAGGCTGAGCATGGCTGGGTTCACACTGAACTCTGGCAATTTCAAAAGGCTGGAGGTGACTGGATCCACACTGGACTTCGTGGCAATCTCTCGACAGTGCAGCGCATTTGCCCGGTTTCGGCGACGATCTTTCAGTGGCCCATATTCTGACAACATGGTGCCATTTCGAAAGGCAGCGCCGCCGATTTTTGGGAACTGCGTCGTGCACCATGCTGGAATTACTTGGAGGTGATTCACCTGCTATTCCCAAGATGTTTCCACCATTCTGTGAGGCTGGCCCTGGCAGCCTTGGCAGCCCTGGTCATGCCTTGGCATGACCCACGCTCGCTGCCAGATGTGACATGGGGTGGCACATGCTCGGCGCCAGATGTGACATGGGTGGCCCACGCTCGCTGCCAGGTGTGACATGGGGTGGCCCACGCTCGGCGCCCGATGTGACGTGGGGTGACCCACGCTCGGCGCCAGATGTGACATGGTGTAACCCACGCCCGGCATCAGATGTGACATGGGGTGACCCACACCCGGCTCCAGATGTTACATGGGGTGGCCCACGCCCGGTGCCAGATGTGACATGGGGTGCCAGATATTTTGCCGTCTGTAATCTTGACTTGGCTTCGCTATTGAAGCCGGCGAAATGTGATGCCCGTCGTTGCATCTGACTCGACACCTACTCGTGTCGCCCAGTTCAACTGACCTAGATGAATGTCAGTCCATAGCCGACCCTATCGATGCGCCCCTCAGACCAATAACAACAGCACGACGTGCCCTAGTGCCACGACCTTAATAGACTGGATTTCACAATGTGTGCCTATTAATTACCAGGTGTGCTAAATTCCAACATAATATCTCGAATAGCTTATGTGTTCTCATGGAAGAACCTCAGGAGGGGGCGGGAGATTGACTCTCACTGAGAAGCTTTAGGTCAGCCTACCCATATATCGTAGTAAGTCCATTATTCCCACAGACGTCTAAATGGAAAGTAGTACTTACGATTTTGGAAGTCAGTTACGAAGTTTACACGTCAATATCCGGGTGAATAGCTGCCCTGTAACCCATCCCAAAGGCCTCAACTGTGATGAGCAGTACCATTAACTGGCGGGTGTATTCAATAAACATTCCTTGTTGAGGCATTACTGGATAAGTAGAATTAGGCGCGCTTCTTGATGACATCAAAGATTGGCTTAACATCATCAGGGCTACTCACTCATGAAGTTCTATGCCGGGTTTAAGGGTGATTGGCACATTTTATGACACCTCAACCATCCTCAGGAGCACACAATTACCCAGCTGTGGTTGAAAGCACATTCATTATCCTACGATTCCACGCACACGTCTGACCGTCTCAGCATAGCTCGTTACCGGAGATATTCCGGAAAGACGAGCTCGTGTCACCGGCGGCGGCGGCGTGAGCTCGTGTCGCCGGCGGCAGGCCTGCGGTCCGAGCAATCTGTGCACGCGTGGACCGCCCACGAGGCCAGGAGCTTCACCTGAGACCCGGCACAGCGCTGCTCAGTGGCCGATATCTCATGGTTGGGTGGCGGCTTTGCATGAGATCCGGCACAGCGCTGCTCAGTGGCCGATATCTCATGGTCGGGTGACGGCTTTGCATGAGACCCGGCACAGCGCTGCTCAGTGGCCGATATCTCATGGTCGGGTGGTGGCTTCACCTGAGACCCGGCACAGCGCTGCTCAGTGGCCGATATCTCATCGTTGGGTGGCGGTCTGAGACCCGGCCAGCGCTGCTCAGTGGCCGATATTTTTTTTTTTTTTTTTTTTTGGTTTTTTTTTTAACCCGGCCCGGGGCTGTTTTGTGGGCGATATTTCTTGGTGGGGTGGCGGCTTGACCTGAGATCCGGCACAGCGCTGCTCAGTGGCCGATATCTCATGGTCGGGTGGTGGCTTGACCTGAGACCCGGCACAGTGCTGCTCAGTGGCCGATATCTCATGGTCGGGTGACGGCTTGACCTGAGACCCGGCACAGCGCTGCTCAGTGGCCGATATCTCATGGTTGGGTGGCGGCTTGACCTGATACCCGGCACAGCGCTGCTCAGTGGCCGATATCTCATGGTTGGGTGGCGGCTTGACCTGAGACCCGGCACAGCGCTGCTCAGTGGCGGACATCTCATGGTCGGGTGGTGGCTTTGCATGAAACCCGGCACAGTGCTGCTCAGTGGCCGACATCTCAAGTTCGGGTGGGGGCTTCAGAGGTACTTCTCCAACGTTTGCGATGCAATGTTCGCCCAGAGAATATGCCACACTGACGTCGATGCTTATTCATCACCAGGCGGCGCTGATGTGCTCTTCACGTATAGAACAAGTGGTGGTGCTCTGGCCGCGCATTGATCGCATGAAGGAGAAGCAGCATCGATATCGGCGATGTATTGGTCACATATAGAACACGTGGCGGTGGTCGTCGGCACAAATTCGTTTGACGGTGGCCAGTTGGCGGCACAGCGGTTGGCGTTCCGGTGTTCGCACGCAATTGCATTAGTCGAATATAATAAATGGCGTCATATCCAGAAATGAAGTGTTTGAAAATGATGATAGGACTTCATCCAATGTTATCCAAAGCATGACATACTTGCGAATAATGCACGACTTAATGGCCGTTGCTGATCTGGCTGTTGTCACCGGTACCTTGATGCCTACAGTTTCTCGCAACAAAGCATAACAGCAAACTGTCCGCGCAGTTTGTCGCAACAAAGCATAACACCAAACTTAACCGTCCGCGTATCGCCGTTCATTATAACAGCACTCCTTAACAATGAAGACAACAATGGAACAACGTGATAAACAGGCAACAACATCTTTTCCAGTCAGACGCAACCAAAATACGTCCAGAGAAAATCGGAACGTAACGTCGCGCATGCTGACCAACAAATAACAGCAGCATCCACACATCTCATTGCAGCACACCAACTAGGAGGCCTCTGGGCAACTGTTGGAACACCAGATCAGACAAGAGCACATCAACACGCAATTGACGAAGCGGGAGCGTAGGAGCGCAACCGGACAAACCTTTGCTGGGGGTGGGGGGTGCCGTGTGCAATGGTGCCCACGCAGCCGAGGCGCCGCCTCAGTGAGCCAGCCGTGAGGAACCGCCGACTGGCGACTCTCACGACTGGGGCCTCACGACTGGCGACTCTCACGACTCACCGGTCACGGCTGATGTGCGTGCGCACACAGGGTGTTCCCGTCGGGGTCCCGACCCGGCACGACCCGCCACTGCTGGTCTCACTGGCCTGGTGGTGGACACCAGGAGTACGCCCGCCGTCTGACCTGGGTCACCACGCCCGCCGTCTGGCCTGGATCACCACGCCCGCCGGCGACTCTCGGTCGCCGCCGAGCGTCTGGCTGACTGACGACCGAGACGTCCGGTGACCCCCTGTGACCTTGATGACCCTGGAGCGACCACCGTGCGCCGTCCGCTGACCTTACACACCCCGTGCGACATCCCGTTACCTGCCGATAAGCGGGTCACCGGGTGGTGTGCGCGTGACCTGTCGTTTGCCGGGGCATCCGACCGCGTATTTGGGTCGGGTCAGCTGTCCGTGAAGCTGCTCAGCGCGACGGCCTGGATGGTGACAGCGGAACGCGCCCGGAATAGACGAGAAAGGGAGGTGGCGGTGCGGCGACGGAGGTAGAACATTGTACTCTTGTGCGGACGTCGTGCCGTCATGGCTGACTGATGATGGTGGGGTTCCGGATGTCGAGGCTCTGACAGAAAGTGGTGCTATGCTTGGGTGAAAACAGAACTCACTGGGTTCGGATCGGCAGCACCGATTACATATGAGGCAGCGAATGGGCCCTAGGAGATCTGGAATGGCCTGTCTGCATCCCACCGAACCGGCGCTGAAAAGGCTTCTAATCTCACTTCAAAAGGAAGTCGATTGCATGCTCACCTTGCTGCAAACATACGGTCTGCGAGTTGTGTCGACGGTATTTGTTGGTCGTCGTCTCCAGAAACGGGAGAAATAACATGCAAAACAGTCATCCAAGGATACCTTGCTACAGACGCACACACGCGTTCACGGGGCACATCTCCCCGCACCGTCGCGTGCCCTCCGCAAGGCGGTCCGACCCCGCACGCATCTCATCTCATGCCTGCGCGGCCGCCGCTCGGCAGCCCCGACCTCGGCGGCGCGGCCGAGCTCCGTGGCGGCCGACTCGACCCGACACGAGCATCCGACACCGGGCGCTGGGCACCGCGCGGTCCCGACGGGCACTCGAGCGTCGCCTCAGCGGCCCATCCAGCGCATGAAGCCGGCGAGCGACTTGCCCTGCATGCGCTGCTGCACCCGCGACGACAGGCCGCCCGTCATCCAGTCGGCGAACGAGCGTCTGCCATTGTCGGCCCGGCTCTTGCTCTGGCAGACGAAACGGGCGCAGGGTCAGCATTTGATGGTGCGACTCAGACAGAGAAAGGACTCGGGAAACGGTGCGCGCTCAGACAGAGGAAGGACTCGGGAAACGATGCGCGCTCAGCATTTGATGGTGCGACTCAGACAGAGAAAGGACTCGGGAAACGGTGCGCGCTCAGCATTTGATGGTGCGACTCAGACAGAGAAAGGACTCGGGAAACGGTGCGCGCTCAGCATTTGATGGTGCGACTCAGACAGAGAAAGGACTCGGGAAACGGTGCGCGCTCAGCATTTGATGGTGCGACTCAGACAGAGAAAGGACTCGGGAAACGGTGCGCACTCAGCATTTGATGGTGCAACTCAGACAGAGAAGGGACTCGGGTTACGATCTGCCTGAAAGTCTAACCCAAACGTATCAGAAGCAGAACAATTCGGAGAGATTTGGTAGGCAAATGCAAGAAAATGCAGAGATATAGATCGAAGAGCTACCGAGACCAAGGTTTTTTTTCGGACTAGCCTTAAAAAGGTTCTAGTATGGTCTCAATTTGTGCTGAATCCCTTATAGTGTCTATGGCTCTCTGGCGAATAAGCTTCACCAGAGTTTTGGTGCTCACCGTGACCGTGACCATAGCACACTGGCACTCACCCTTACCGTGACAGTGTCACACTGACACTCACCCTGACCGTGACCGTGTCACACTGGCACTCACTCTGACCGTGACCGTGTCACACTGGCACTCACCCTGACCGTGACCGTGTCACACTGCACTCATCCTTACCGTGACCGTGTCACACTGGCACTCACCCTGACCGTGACCGTGGCACACTGGCACTCACCCTGACCGTGACCGTTACCGTGACCGTGGCACACTGACACTCACCCTGACCGTGACCGTGATCGTGACCGTGGCACACTGACACTCACCCTGACCGTGCAGCTCTGGTAGGCTCGGTCCAGGTCAATGTCGTTGAGGCCCAGCTGGAGCAGAGCGGTGAACGCTCGCTCCAAAACAAACGGGTGCGGATATTGCTCCCTGGTCAGCACCCACACCGTCTCTGCAGCAGCAAGTCAGGCAAGCTCAATTGGATCACCCGCCACCTGGATTTCTGTCCAGGCGTCGTGGCCCAAACTGGGAGGCAAACCAGGCGGCTGCGTTGTAGAGGATGTTAACATTAGCCGAATCGGACGTGTGCAGCACCTGTCTGTATCTACAAGTGCGGTCTCAGTGCCTATGCGTGAGAATGATTCGATCAGACCAGGTGTCATCACTCTATGCTAGGGTGCTGGCCAATTAGCTTATACCTAATACCCGTGCCGTTCTTAAAAGCTGCATAATATATTACGCCAGGCGCTAGACCATGAGACAAGTAACCTTTTCTAACTGAGCAATCAGCGAAGATCAGCAAATTTGCCATAAGCGCATATTAATCTGAACAGATTCACACAACTTCAAACATTTTGAAGAAGTAGTTCATCCCTCTCAATCTTATTCCATATACTGTTTGTGAGGCCGCGATATTTATTTCGTTCTTAAGAAGTGGAACAGTATCACATCAGCTTTGAATTCGGCGTTACTGATACATAGTTTTCACATTTTTTTCAGAAGAAGTTGTAGCTATTTCTAATAAGACCATAATGGCCATAGCTACAACGACGTAGCTACCAACATCTCGTTTATGGAGAAAAAAAACATTTTGATGGTTGCACAGCTGTGACTCCTACTGTGCAATACTGTATATACCGTACTGTGCTACTCTGCACAGCTGTGGAAAAATATACATTTTAGGTCATATATTAAAAGCGGGAGTATTCCTATTGTATAGTATTCACACGAAAGCCAAAGGTGGCGAAGTTCTTGTTATGTTGAACTTGATACTGTGTCGCCCTCACCTCGCTGGTTGAGGAAGTTGTTACCACTGCACTGGTATTCGATGGTGAAGTTGCCGTAGTCCGTGGCTATCACCTGGTAGTCCTCCTTAGCATTATCTGAAAATGACAGCTGTTTCAAGACGCGTTTGCCAAGAGTTTATGTGATCAACTATCCCAGTCATAAAACCACAACTGCCGTGCACGTGCCGAACAATGGCGGGTGGCTCAGCAACCCAGCCACTCGTATGCCTGTCAACAAGGAGCCGACCCAACATCATCATGCGCGCCCAGAATGTCGCCTTCGCCAGTCCATGGGGCCATCAACATCGTGACCCTTTATCGCCACCGGTGACTCTCTGTTGTCACACCCCGAACGGTAGCAGATGACCGGCAACTGCGTCACTGTTGTGCCCTGCCCAGTGACAACAGCTGCTGTGCCCTACCGAGCGATAACAGCTGCTGTGCCCTACACAGCGACAAAAGCTGTTATGCCCTACCCAGCGAAAGCTGCTGTGCCCTACCCAGCGACAACAGCTGCTTTGTCCTGCCCAGCGACAACAGCTGCTGTGCCCTGCCCAGCGACACCTGCTGTGCCCTACCTATCGACAAGAGCTGCTGTGCGCTACCCTGCGACAACAGCTGCTGTACCATGCCAAGCGACAACAGCTGCTGTGCCCTGCCCAGCGACACCTGCTGTGCCCTACCTATCGACAAGAGCTGCTGTGCGCTACCCTGCGACAACAGCTGCTGTACCATGCCAAGCGACAACAGCTGCTGTGCCCTACCCAGCGACAAGAGCTGCTGTGCGCTACCCTGTGACAACAGCTGCTGTACCATGCCAAGCGACAACAACTGCTGTGCCCTCCAAGCGTACTTGCTCGCTGCCCGGACTCCATTGCTGCTAGAAAACATCACAGATCCTGTCGAATTTTCAGCAATGCTTACACGGCAGAATCATGGTTACTGAATCAAATACCATCGATGCTTACAAGACATTTCACACTACAGAAAATAACGGAGTATAAATAGAACTTTTACGAGAGGTCATAACCAATATGAGACCAAAACAAATCGTAATCACTTCATAAACAATGAGCACGAATAATGCTCAGGAATTAACTTCAGACGACTCAAAGTGATGTGTTGAAGCATTTCTATGAGCAGGGTAAGATACCGAGCTGCGTCCATTCGCATAGCCGGTATTGATTATGAGTCCCACAGCTGCTAAATACAGCTGAAAACTCGGACGGGTGATCACGGATTCGATCCTCGGGATACCGAGCCGTTGTTAATGCGATATCGTTTTAAGTCACTTCTTGTTTAACTTCCGAATTTATGGGGATGAAATTTGGCTATGTGATTCGATAGGTCGCTGAAGCCAATGTGCGTCATGATGCATTTTGGATAGAAGGGACTGGAGGGCTGTTAGATCGATATTATCCATGCAACGTCATGGTGTAACGTTAGCTTTCACGAAGTTTTGGGGGACGTGTCCCTCTGACCTCAACCGTAGCGACACTCATGCTAAAACCATATTATCCCATCAGACTCACTGCCGGCCTGAACTAGCGCAGGACTTCAGCACAAAAACAAAACAATGTGTGAGCATTCAAATGTACATTTACAACATTGTACCATGTTAAACTCTGGTGTACTTGTGTGGAGCTGCATTCTACACCTAAGCGTGTAGCTCCAGTGCAAAGATGCAGTCTTCGGGGGATACTTGAGTGCGCCGAAATGACCCATGTAGCCGAAATCCCATCCATTTATCAGCTGAATTTGACGTGCCAAGTAGTGATAGACACCCACGTTTCCAGCCGACATCCAAGCCATTGTGTGGGCGCTGGTTGAAAACCACACAATGACTTGGCTTCAGGCGCTTCGTCGCCAGGCAACCTGAGACTTACTACAGTGCAATGGGCAGATGACACGGCAGCCGTAGATCAGTTATCAACCTGTGAGCTAATTCCTACTGGGGAGCAAGAAGCCTTCAGAGGTGGGAGATGTAGGCACGTGCAGGTTTAGCGTGTGCTGCACGCTGGTTTGTCGGGTAGAGTACTGAAGTGTACTTCACGACGGAAGTGTGAACAACCTGGAGAAGGTCGAAAGCCGCTGACCTAAACCAAGAACAAGGTGTACGATTTATCGAGCGTGAGGCCGGCTGAGCTGACCCCGAGACGGTACATTGGGGTCACAGCTGATTTATGTCAGACACAGGACGGATCGGCACATTGGTACTCACCTATGGTCTATGAACTGATAATTACCGGGGACGGGGTCGGGCTGTACGGGCAGACGCAACGTGCGTGTTGGAGTGAATCCGGGTCTATCTCCAGAACAATGGGTGTCTCTCACTGTCTGGCGCACGCACAACTTCCCGGCGGATACCGGGGACGAGGTGCGACAGCCCGTGGCGACCTGCAGCGACCTGGTGCGACCCGGAGTCAGACTCGTGCTGCACGCGACTCCCACCGGGAGTCCCATCCCATGCCGCTCCCATCAGGACCCGACGTCCACGGTGCACCGGAGCCGGAAACGGCGCAGCGGCGTCTTGGTGGGAAGAGGCGCTGTCGCGGCGGGAAGAGGTGCTGTCGTGGCGGGAAGCGGTGCTGTCGTGGCGGGAAGAGGTGCTATCGTGGCGGGAAGCGGTGCTCTCGTGGCGGGAAGCGGTGCTGTCATGGCGGAAGAGAGCCACTCGCCAGACCTCACTCTTGAGGGGCTGCTCCCTGTCGAGATGATAGTGGAGAGCGGCGGCGGGGTGGGGGTGGGGGATCTCGCTCTTGAGGGGCTGCTCCGTGTCGAGATGATAGTGGAGAGCGGCGGTGGGGTGGAGGTGGGTTGGGGTGGGGGGTCTCGCTCTTGAGGTGCTGCTCCGTGTCGAGATGATAGTGGAGAGCGGCGGTGGGGGTCTCGCTCTTGAGGTGGCGGGAAGAGGTGCTATCGTGGCGGGAAGCGGTGCTCTCGTGGCGAGAAGCGGTGCTGTCATGGCGGAAGAGAGCCACTCGCCAGACCTCACTCTTGAGGGGCTGCTCCCTGTCGAGATGATAGTGGAGAGCGGCGGCGGGGTGGGGGTGGGGGATCTCGCTCTTGAGGGGCTGCTCCGTGTCGAGATGATAGTGGAGAGCGGCGGTGGGGTGGGGGTGGGTTGGGGTGGGGGTCTCGCTCTTGAGGTGCTGCTCCGTGTCGAGATGATAGTGGAGAGCGGCGGTGGGGGTCTCGCTCTTGAGGTGCTGTTTCGTATCGAGATGACAGTGGAGAGCGGCGGTGGGGTGGGGGGGGGGATCTCGCTCTTGAGGTGCTGCTCCGTGTCGAGATGACAGTGGAGAGCGGTGGTGAGGCACTGTGTCCACACAATCGCCGCTGCCAAGGCTGCACCTGGCGTCACGACTAACAATGCTGCACTTGGCTGTGTGTGATTCGTATCGATACTGGTGCATCCGGGGATACCCTGATCCGTATCGATACCGGTGCATCCGTGGATACCCTGATCCGTATTGGTACCGGTGCATTCGGGGATACACTGAAGAAGTCAACTTCCAGTCACTGTCGAAAAACCCGATATTGGTCGTTCTCCTTATGCATGTGTGGCCAATGACCAGTTCATATTATCCTGCCAAACGACGCTAAGCCACCGCTTTTCTACCTCTCTATTTCTCTGCCCATTCTCCCGTCCTGTCTTTCTCCGGCTATATTAACACTGGCTCGTGCATGCTATATGTATCATTCATGGATGTCGTCGACCTAATATGAGTCTAGTCTTCAAGATCGGATAGAAATGTTAAGCCTTTGAGGCAGCTCTGAGACCATATCACATTCTTCGTGATTCTGTATTCGGACCTGCGTGACATTATTCATGATTGGGATTCTGGTGCGATCATGGATTTCCTAAATTGTTGTATCAATTATAAAGAACTGATCCAATCCCTGCACATCCATTCTATTAGCCGAACGATGGAGCAAAACACATTTAGCGAGGGTAGCGTGATCTGATGCCTTTAGCTGAAGAGTTTATGGCCTCTTCCCAGTTCAGTTCAGTTCGCTTTTCTACTGTACGGCGAGCATTCAGCTACACTCGTGCGGCTACAACTCGGCTGAGACGAAGTTGCATTGGAGTACCCCTCCCAAGGGCTCCAGTATCGCTGTATCATAAAACTTCTCTCAATCTATAATCACACATCTCAACATGTTATAAAATCAGAAACAAACTGGAGGACCCGAGCTTCCGCTAGGTGTGGGACATCCCTCAAATCACGGACTCCACCTCTGCTGACATCCAAACACAAAAGAGGCGCTGCT
This sequence comes from Ashinkailepas kermadecensis, assembly GCA_034440615.1. NCBI lineage: Eukaryota > Metazoa > Arthropoda > Thecostraca > Neolepadidae > Ashinkailepas > Ashinkailepas kermadecensis. The sequence continues at coordinate 383,669 of JAOTOM010004766.1, read as the reverse complement.
GGCGCTAATATAGTACTTACACAGGAAGTAGTTGAGCTTGTAACGGAGGCGTGAAGGCTCTGACGGGTTTTTCATCCACAGGCGGCTGTTGTAGTTCGTCACGCGATTCGTTCTGGAAAACGGAGCAACCCAAGTCAAACACCCACGACACGAAAAATGGCCATATCGGTGACATGGTATTGCGCATAATGTCAGCACTTATTTACAACAATTTGTACCACCCATTGACAGGTGATGCTGCAGCAACACTGTGCAGAGCAGGATGTTGGCTATTATCATTTTATCTGGGCAATAATGTTCGGTGGATCCATTAAAGGAAACAGCTACGTGAAACCAACAGTTCATAAACAACCGGGCTACGGATAATCGGCAACACATGTGTTTATGAGCTCGGTGCGTCTGAGTAGGACGCGCGCTGCGCGACTACTCTGCGCGACCAGTACTCGTCCGACATCAACACCACCACATTGGCCATGAAAGGCATCCTCAGCAAATCCTTCGCAATGCCTATGTGCGACCTGTAGCGGCCTCCGACAAGTCGAACCGGGTGGCGAACGTGACTCCTTTCAAGTCGCTGGTGCAGCGCTTCGCTGACACCTCATTGGCCACCAGCAGCAGGTTGCACATGAGTTTCTCAGAGCTCTACTGGATGGTCTACATGAGGATGTGAACCGGGTCACCTACCGACCCAAGTCCATCACTGCCGGCATGAGTGATAGCCTCGGTCCGGGCCAGAGGTCAATGGAATCGTGGAAGCGCGTTGTCCGAATGGAGTTCTCCAAGTTTATGGACCGATTTGTCGGTCAGCTGAAGTCTACGCTGCAATACACCGTGTGCGGCCACGCGTCCGACACTGTTGACCCGTTCTGGGAACTGAGCCCGCACATCCCGTCCAAATGTGGACAGGTGAGCCTCCAGGCTCGTTTTGACCTCTTCACTGGAGAGGAAGTGCTCCACCGAGACGAAAAGGCAACGTGGCAAGTGCCAGAAACACCACCCACCAAAAGAGCACCAAGAGCTTCTCGATCCAGAAGCCCCCTCGCACCGCGGAGGTGCACTTGAGCGGCTTTTGTCGCGGGAACGCGACCTGGGCAAGCTCACCACGGCCGTCGACTTCCCTCGACCGGACTCGACGTGTCGCCCGACTCGGCGCTGCACAGCTACAGGTACAAAGGGGACGAGTGGTCTAGGGGTAAGATGCTTGTCTCACAATCGAAAGGTTGTGGGTTCGTGTCTCACCTGTCGCTACTCTTCGCCCGCGACCAATCGGCGTGAGAGATTGGCGACGCTACATGACTCAACGGTCGACGTGTCGTAAAACCAATAACCAACCAGCTACAGGTACAAAGGTCAAAGGTACAGCTACAGCTACAGCTACAGGCCTGACTGGCGTAGCCAACCACCCGGGCACACTGCTCACTGGCCACTATACGGCGCACTCGGGATCGCATCATTTTCCGAGGGAAGTGTCACCTTTGGCAATGAATGACGTTGTTTTAAATGAATGAACTTCGCCGGTTCGGAGAGACAACAGCCGTCAGCTGGTTAAAACCTAGGCTTGACGGAGCACATCATTAGACACATTTCAGACCAAGCATACCATGTTTTTGGCTCACGAATGGACTCGGATGGACATGTTCTAATCCAGTTCTTGATCATAACGTAACAGTAGCCATGGGCGTATAATGCAGTATTGCAGATACTGTTGTGACGACGCCAACATCTTCATTCGCAACACCAACGCTCTCACAATGAACGTCGCCTTGCACACTCAGCAACATCAACTTTCTCAAAATTTGCATAGCAATGCCCGAGATAGCATCGCGTTCCTGCGGCAAAACCCGCTTCAAGGCACCGCCAGGGTGTGAGGTGGCTTCTGGATCGAGAAGCTCTTGGTGCTCTTTTGTTGTTTCTGGCACTTGCCACACATTGACTTTCATGTATAATATCGTATAATGCAACACGATTGTTCGACGACAATGCAGCTTGCTTTAAGAGACATACACTGGGTCATGTCGCACTTCTTTAGTCCTCGCATTCTGCATATCAGGCTGCAATCACATGTTTTTCCCTCAGGATGCGTATTATCGTCCATCTGTACGTATTAATTGATGTATTGTAAACCTTGACTTCACCTGTTAGTACCGCCGGCCTCTGCTGGTGATCTGTGCACATAAACATAAACAAATAGCTCACAAGCGGCATGTTTCGCAATTTTCCGCTAATCATAGTAGCTGAGACATAACTACAATTTAAAACAAGAGAATGATAGCGGATACACGCTCCCCAACGTTTAGCAAAACGATCCACCGTGCCGGTGAGGCAGGATGCACTGCTAGTGCAGTCGCCGGTGACACAAGTTGGTACATCACCACGCCGGCTTTTTCACTTGGTGGCGCCAGCGTCAGCGTTAGCGTCCTCCCCCCTCGGCCGCCTGCTATGTCTCGCAGTGCCCGACCGCCCGTGACGTCACGGGCATACATTTGTGCAGCATCGCAGTCTCCGGCCGCCGCCGCCGGCAACGCATGCATCGCTCCACGCAACGTCATTGTTCACCTTCCGCCCAGACAACAACAGAGCCGGCGCAGTGCATTGACACGTGCATTACACGTGTCACGCGCCGCTGGCAACTGTGTTAGCCGACACAGAGAACCCGTCGAGAGGCCGTCAGAGGGGCAACGAAAGCCGTGTCGCAGAGATAGACGTCACGAGGAGTCACGGCCCGGCTGCGTCACACGCCCCGTCTCACCACTTCCGGCGAAAGCCGGTGTGTGAGCGGCGGGTGTGCCCCGACCGGTCACGACACGACACTGTCCCTCTGTACAGCAGGACGAGTCAGCGTGCCCCTACCGGTCACGACACGACACTGTCCCTCTGTACAGCAGGACGAGTCAGCGTGCCCCTACCGGTCACGACACGACACTGTCCCTCTGTACAGCAGGACGAGCCGACGTGCCCCTACCGGTCACGACACGACACCGTCCCTCTGTACAGCAGGACGAGCCGGCGTGCCCCTACCGGTCACGACACGACACTGTCCCTCTGTACAGCAGGACGAGCCGACGTGCTCCTACCGGTCACGACACGACACCGTCCCTCTGTACAGCAGGACGAGCCGACGTGCCCCTACCGGTCACGACACGACACTGTCCCTCTGTTCAGCAGGACGAGTCAGCGTGCTCGGGTCACGACACGACACCGTCCCTCTGTACAGCAGGACGAGCCGGCGTGCCCCTACCGGTCACGACACGACACCGTCCCTCTGTACAGCAGGACGAGTCGCCGCATTACTGTGGCATACCGAAGTCTTCCGGACAATATCGTGTGGCTTCCTTGCTTGGCCTTGATGTTTCCGAGGTGCTATTTGCCGTGCATCATGATATGCGCCATTTTAGATTGATTACGTTTAGGTGTTGCTTGACGTACATCCGGTGATGTTCAGGCAACACCAGTCAACAGAAATCCTTTACCCGTGGTGTCGCCGGCACCACTTGGCACAGTCAACGGGACCCACAACATATCCGACCACAACTCTGATCACTGTGACACCCTGGGCGCAAAATGAGCACAAAATGACCTCGGCTGTCGAGGCGCCCTAAAGCTCAAATACCAAGTACAAAATGATCTCGCTTTTTGTATCGCGTACGCGCTCTGAACACAAAGCTTTCTCACGAAACACAATGCTCTTGGTTCTACTTTCGAGCACATTTATGATATTCAAGTCTGCTCATCGGAAGCGTCATAAGTAGTGCCGTGGTATTATACGTAGTGCCGTAGTATTATGAGTAGCGCCGTGCTATTATAAGTAGTGCCGTGGTGTTATAAGTAGTGCCGTGGTGTTATAAGCAGTGTGGTGGTATTATAAGCGGTGCCGTGGTATTGCAATTAGTGTCGCGAAATTATGAGTCGTACCGTGCTATTGTGAGAAGTGCCATGATATTATAAGTAATGCCGTAGTATTATAAGTAGAGCTGTGATATTGCGAGAAGTGCCGTGATATTACAAGTAATGCCGTAGTATTATAAATAGTGAGGTGCTATTGTGAGTAGTGCCGTGGTATGCGGTTTGCGGTTCGGCTGCGGATAACGACGATCTGAATTTGTGGTACACACCTTGATCTGTGACATTTTTTTCGTATCAAATCCGAGCCTGTTGCTCGAGATGTATGGCATCGTCTTGTATGACGTAATGGTGCACAACATCTGGACTTATGGCTTGTTTATCGGGTGTGCGCTTACTCCCCGAATTGCAACATAAGCAGCTGTTGGCACTTGAATGCTGTTGACGCCGAACTTGATACTAAATGATGCGCTGCGTTTTCGGGTCCAGTATCTATCACGGGCGTTCGGAAATCGCGTCCAGAAGTCGGCGGATCGCATCGACTTGTCGAGACAACGTTCGCGTGCGGAGCGTGACGTCACGACCGGATCGGACCGGCGGCCGGCGGACCCTGCGCTGTGCACTCTTCAGTCGGCAGAAGCAGGCCGCCGGTGCCAGCGCAACGTGCGGAGAATCGGCGCAGGAAGTGCGTGACGTGTGGCCGGGCACAATAGGCGCGCTCTCGGCCACGAACAGCGGCCGGCGCGACACGCCGTGAAGCGTGCAGCGGTCAGATGCAGATCAGTGGCACAGGCTGGTTTCACCGCCGGGACTGCAGACGCGCCTGAATTCCCGTTCGACAAACAGCAATCACCCCATCCAAACAACCAAGATCGTGGAGACGTACATGACTGATGTTGTTTTCCAGACACACACAAAGAATGTTCATGCTTCAAGGGTTCGACAGCTGAATGAAAAAGTGGCAAGAATACGAGTATACCACGATTATATTGACATAATTATATTGACAAGCTGATTATCTGACGATTATCTGAGAAGCATTGTTTAGACCAGTATTATCATTGACCAGATAATATTAACCAGGATTATATTAACAAGAGTATATTGACAAATAAACCACTATTATTTTATAAAAAAATGTTCGGTGGAGGTGTTAGTGGTAAATACATCGAGTGAGACCGTTCTGACAGGAATATGGCTTCTCAGGGCTATGTGTTGAGCTAAATTTGCCCACCAACATCATTTCAGCTGCATGAACGCAAAATGTCGGCGCGAAGCTAAACAGACGCGAACGTACTGTGGCCAATTTCACTATTGTTAATCACAAAAACGTGAAATTGGCTACTGGCTGCAATTGTGAAGTCGCTATGTGTACAATACCACAGCGAGGTTGTAGAAAAAGATAATTATCAAGCCAGAGGACACACGCAACTCACACACACACACACACACACACACACACACACACACACACACACATCAGAGAGCATCGCTCCAATGTGCGCCGCCCTCGAGCCTCCAACACACTGGCCACCTATGCAGAACGTGAGGGACATTTGCTATGAGATGGCGGACGCCGAAGCTGATGTGAGGATCTGAGCAACAGGCAAATGAAAACAGTAAACACTGTCGTCATCATCCCCGAACAGAATGTGGACGCAGGAGGTTTCTTTCCGGAATGGCAAGTTCCACTGCATAATTGATACCGCTGCTGATTAAGTATATTGAATCACATCTTGAATACATTATATACGATATATTTGATTCAAGATGTTACTTCTCACTGTACTTGTGTGAGTGCCTGAGCATGAGAGTAAACTTTTTGCATAGTTTCGAAAACAAAGCATTGCAAAACCAGCATTTCTTTGCGGTAAACTTCCCAATTTGATTTTTTTGCAGACGGGGTGGACGCAGTGCACTAAGCATGTCCCGAACATTGCCACCGTGCTTCATCCAGGTTCCCGAACTTGCTAAAGCGGCCTCCGAATAGCTTACTCATGTTTGGCTGCGCTTGGGTCTATGTTGGTGCAGCAAAGAAAAGAAAAGAAAAGAAAAGAAACGGATAGAGTTTCGGAGAAGATAGCACCTCGTCTTCGAACAAATTTTGAAATGACAATCATCGCTTGAAATTTGGACAATGATCATGGCAAAATTGACACATATTGCATTGCTGTATAGCGTCCCGTAAAGTTCAAGCTCCTAAATGATGTCAGTCGTGAGCAAAAAGCCTCGGCGAGGTAATGATGTCAAATCGTCACTGGAATAGGATTAATGCGGTAACGACAGAAGACCTGCTATCGACCTGATGCAGTATCCTGGGGAGATCGGGTAGGCATCGACGATCTGCCATTAGATGCCCGCACAACTGTGCAACACGTGATTTGAATACTCTCACAATGCTGAAGGTAACTAGGCTGACCACCATGCAGCAATGCAAGTAGCGAGACGACATGATGGACCATGGCCTAACGTAACGAGGAAACGTGATGTACCATGGCCTAACGTAACGAGACGACATGATGGAACATGGCCTGACGTAGCGAAACAAGATAATAGACCATACATTATCCATACATTGGGCGATACAGATCATGGCCTTGCACAACGAGACAACATGATGTACCATAACCTAACGTAATGAGACATAATCGATCATGGCCCAATGCCATTTTGATAAGTTCATAACTTGAGACGAATAGTTGCCAAATGTTTTATGCCGTTCTGTTGCGGGTGTTTCACATCAATATTTCGCACCTATGCTAAAAAAAAAAAAAATCACTACAGTCATGATATTTTTCTACACCAGCTTCGGCATTCGCAACTCAGATATGTCTTACCGAGACGCAGCAGTTGAGTGTCTATCACATGAGCGAAGGCGTGCACAACCACCGTATTATATTTCCTGGCCGAGTATACTGCACCAATTTTCAGAAGGAACACACGCACTGTAGCCCAGCACCAGCCAGTGATGTCCAGGAGCGGGACGTCACCAGCAGCTAAGTACGTGCAGGCCACTCGGTCCCATGTCTGTCTATCTGCCTGTCTTAGCAACAGCTTGGTGCAAGAGGTAAACGAGATCCGAACAGCGAGCTACTCCACGCGGCAGACCAGGTCCCAACGGTGGTGTGTGTCGACCAACCGCCCACAGACCAGGTCCCAACAGTGGTGTGTGTCGACCAACCGCCCACAGACCAGGTCCCAACAGTGGTGTGTGTCGACCAACCGCCCACAGACCAGGTCCCAACGGTGGTGTGTGTCGACCAACCGCCCACAGACCAGGTCCCAACGGTGGTGTGTGTCGACCAACCGCCCACAGACCAGGTCCCAACAGTGGTGTGTGTCAACCAGCCGCCCACAGACCAGGTCCCAACAGTGGTGTGTGTCGACCAACCGCCCACAGACCAGGTCCCAACAGTGGTGTGTGTCGACCAACCGCCCACAGACCAGGTCCCAACAGTGGTGTGTGTCGACCAACCGCCCACAGACCAGGTCCCAACGGTGGTGTGTGTCGACCAACCGCCCACAGACCAGGTCCCAACAGTGGTGTGTGTCGACCAACCGCCCACAGACCAGGTCCCAACAGTGGTGTGTGTCGACCAACCGCCCACAGACCAGGTCCCAACAGTGGTGTGTGTCGACCAACCGCCCACAGACCAGGTCCCAACGGTGGTGTGTGTCGACCAACCGCCCACAGACCAGGTCCCAACAGTGGTGTGTGTCGACCAACCGCCCACAGACCAGGTCCCAACGGTGGTGTGTGTCGACCAACCGCCCACAGACCAGGTCCCAACGGTGGTGTGTGTCGACCAACCGCCCACAGACCAGGTCCCAACGGTGGTGTGTGTCGACCAACCGCCCACAGACCGGGTCCCAACGGTGGTGTGTGTCGACCAACCGCCCACAGACCAGGTCCCAACGGTGGTGTGTGTCGACCAACCGCCCACAGACCGGGTCCCAACGGTGGTGTGTGTCGACCAACCGCCCACAGACCAGGTCCCAACAGTGGTGTGTGTCGACCAACCGCCCACAGACCAGGTCCCAACGGTGGTGTGTGTCGACCAACCGCCCACAGACCAGGTCCCAACGGTGGTGTGTGTCGACCAACCGCCCACAGAACAAATCACCTTGGCTTGGCACGCCGCAGACTACTTGCCTTGGTCTGGCAGCTTAAGGACTGCTCACCTGAGTCTGAACAGGTGCTGGCTGCTCGCCTTGGTCTGACAGCTTAAGAACTACCCACTTCTGGTGTTGACAGTGGCATGGACACAGTGTCGGCCTCCGTCAGGGAACTCACAGGCTGTTGACAGTGGCATGGACACAGTGTCGGCCTCCGTCAGTGAACTCACAGGCTGTTGACAGTGGTATGGACACAGTGTCGGCCTCCGTCAGGGAACTCACAGGCTGTTGACAGTGGTATGGACACAGTGTCGGCCTCCGTCAGGGAACTCACAGGCTGTTGACAGTGTCATGGACACAGTGTCAGCCTCCGTCAGGGAACTCACAGGCTGTTGACGTAGCTGGTCTGCACCCTAGAGTGGGGGCCCCCGTCAGGAAATCCCGGGGGTTTTTGATGGTGTTGTGGACATGTGTCGCCCCCCGTAGGGAAACCCCGGGGGTTTAGGGTAGGGGGTTTGCCCCCTGAGCTTCTCGTTGCGGTCCATGTAGTAGGACCAGCTCCAGCACTGAGACATGGGCAGCGACGCCTCGTTGGTGTACTTGTACTGCAGGTACCACCGGCCCAGGTACTGCGGCACACAGGACTACAGTCAGTAACACAGCACACAACTGCTACAGTGTACAATGTGCTACAGTACTACAACGCCTTGCAGATGTCGCTACAGCTGCGGCTGGTCTGTAAGAACTGACACACCAGCACCCCGCTACGTTTGGCTGCACCTCGACACTGGCAAATCATCTACTTCTGTCATGGTGCTGGATCCGCTCATGCTTCCGTGAAACGGAGACACGACACGGCAGTGGAAAGATGCTTCCAGAAAGCACGAGCCGGCATCGAAATACCGAAACATTCTGCTGTCTCGCGCGTGTTGTCCGTGACTGGAAAACCGAAATCGCATGCATGCCTGCATTCTCCAGCTGCCTACACACCGGCTTGCATCACCCTTTCATCACGCTTCGTGTGCTGTCACGTGTCACTAAACGTCGCTCGAAAGAAAAAGTGCGCGTTCGTGGTAGCTCAATCGGTAGCGCGTTGATCTCGAGGTTGGCCACGCTATGTGACACAGCAGCTGAATGCCTCGTAAAAGAACCAAAGGGACGAGAGAAAAAGCATTGTGAGCTGGGCCTCTAACTTTATTAACCTTGTCTTGACCGTATTTAGAGTGAGCTCGGCCAGTCAACACGAGTGGATAAGTTGCCTAGACATCCCAACAGGTGCTTATCCTACCTTTTCTAATTTTGTTTTGCATTCTTTATTTCACGAATGTGTGCTGTTCTTTATGGCCTACTATAGTCATGGCATCGCGTATTCTGCAACTTTGCATTGTGCAAGACACAAACATATGTATTGAAGAAGTGCTCTTTATGATTATTGTGGAACTGCACGAGTTAAATTCACGTACTGGGGGACTGAACAATGAACATGTCCCAGCCAATGAAAGGTCAACGGCTGGCTGCAACATACAGAAGCTTTCGTTTGTTTTAATAACGGAAGATTTGCAATTTAGGTTGAACTGAAGAAATTAGGAAACTCTCGATGGGAGGGTTATTCTTGCGATTTACGATTTTCAGCAGATGACGACCGCATCGAAGTGGCAATTCTTTATCTGAGATCCGTCCAGAACGGTGGTTCTCAACTTTCTTGGGGCCCCGCCTCCTTTGAAAGTTTACGATCAGGCTCGTCTCTCCCCTCCCCTCCCCTCCCGTCGTCTCTCCACATGTGATTCGGGATGCCGCACTGCGAAGTTTTGGCCGAGGGAAATTCGTATCCATTTTTCGTTTGACTTGAAGTGAACTCAATTTAACTCCGGCTAAGTTTTCGCCACGCCCGCACGACTATATACTAGCCTCAGTAGTTGAATGCGTCGTCGTAAGTAACCCAAGGATTGCGAGCTATTTTAAATGACACCAAAATAACTGACAACCTCAAAATTAGCATACGATGTCCTTTAGCTGTAATAGTATCACACCTTCTATCATACCTTCTTCAAGGGCGACAAAAAGCGAACAAGTTATGGTTGTCGAACAAGTTATAATTTGTGCGTTTTTGTTGCCCTTGAAGAAGGGACGATACCGAAGCGTCGGGCATTATAATCATTTTCTCAACTTAAGGCTACTACTTAAATAACTAATGCAGGCCATCCTACGATAATTTTGAACTGCCTGCCGTTCAACACTGACAACCTGTGCTGGGAGCTCCTTATCAGTTAGAATACACATTTGCCGGCTTCACTCTTTTATTACAGAATCGACATTGCTATGTCAGGGCAGCTATCATGAGATGACTAGCAAATATAATGGGATAAAATCATACCCTTCGATATTCCAACAGCCCAAGAGACTAATGTATCAGCATGGGCTTCGTGTTAGTACATTGATAGGGGGCGGGGCTTGGTTCTCCTCTCCCAATGCTGACCTTCGCCCCAGAAACTACAATTCTGGACATGAGACCATATACGTATCCCCATCGATTTCAACCCCACCATAGACTCCGTGTATTGCCCCTCCCCCCAATCATTTTCAGGAATTGAGGCCCCTGTACATCACACCCAGTTTTCAGTGCCAGACTGAAAGAGTCTACCGTCTGCCACTTTGTAGCAAGTGGTTGCTGCAGTACACAAGGTTATTACACGTCGGGTCTCGCCATCTCCTCCCTGCGCGGATGTCTAACCAAGGAAGCGGTGGAGCAACTCAATCGAGGGAAGTAGGATAGCGCCACTGCATCAACGTAAGACCTGAAGGATCGCTGTTTTTATTTGGTCAGAGTGCGAGGTACACCAATAGAGTCAACTAGAGGCATGCTATCCCAATATTTAGCATGCTATTCGATCCTATGTATACAGATCTTGAAGATGAATTTCGAAAATCTGAACTACAGAACCACTGCTGTCTGAATGGCAAAGTAAGGACCTAAAATGAAAACGTCGCCGGTACCAAAGCTTTAACTACTGAGGTGCTACTCGGTGTTGTCAAAGTTATCCAGAACCAATGATAAGGCATTGGGCGCCGAAGGCTCACAACAATCTTAACGTCAACTTGTAAAGGTGGTCAAACTTTACTGACCTGCTAACAGAGAGCTTTCCTGTTCTTGCCATCGAGGGTTCAGCATTTCCTCTGAAACCTGCTCGAGCCCTCTAGAGAGGCGCACCTCCCCGGTTGAACACCACTGATGCAGAACCACATTTGGTATTAATGCCAGGCTTGCGTGCTGAGGTGGTCACAGAGCCACGGCGGAAGTGCATGATGTCACGCCTCCAAGCAGACCGCCAAGTGCTGCGTGTGAAGTCGGCGCCAAGACCCTGACGACCTATTGCTCAGCACCTCTCACTGACATATCTGACACGGACCTGCAGGCCGGCAACAGCTTCCGCATGTCTGTGCTACTGCGCTGGTGGTCGGACGTGTTTGGTCCACCTTTCTGGCGATACGTCGCCTACGGGACTCGGATTGAGCCGGACGGTGGTAGTGGTGGCGTAGTTGAGCGTAGCTTACTCAGGACTGTCACGGTCTTCCCTCTATTGCCGAAGCAACTCGTGTTTCGGCTGACTCATGCACATTTATTGGCAACGTATTCTGGAATGATGCATGAACAGTAAAATGGACAGGAGTTATTAAGATAGGTTATCTGGTCATTTTCTATATATGCTATATCTCAATTGAGAATACAAGAAGACATTGCCCAGTGTTATTATTTCACGACATGCTTTGATCAGCACTATATTGATAATTTCAGGCAATTCTGTGTGAATAAGCTAGACAACTTTGTATAATAATGTGATCCTGACTCTGCATTTATTACTTGTTAAATGCATGCAAGCAAGTCATTAAGCAATTCTCATCAAAATTATATCTGGAAAATAACATGAGAGTAAGTCGTGGATGTCACCAGATATGCTTCATTCCATTATTCAGAAAGAATACTTCACCACAAGACGTCATCACCATTTCAAATTAAAATTATCAGAAAAGCTATCGTTGTTCTGCTCTTCCCTGTGTGGGACAGAAATTATGAAATTATAGGTATTCATTCACGGAATTTTACACCTGCAGGTGAGCTGACGGGCAAATTCCAGTGCAATAAGTATATTTTAAAAAGCAATTTGTTGATAAATACTAGCCATGCAACGCTACGACTTCCCTGATTGGCACTTCTTGTCTGCAAAACAACTTGCTTAAGCTTCCTATTATGACGTCAAAATGTCTATTTTTCACTCTCACCCGTGTATTGCTTCCCCTCCTCTCCATCCGGCAACAAATTTGCGCTTAGTCGACTGGGTATGCAGGGAGAACCTCACAAGAATTGCATTTGAATGAACAGAAAATGTCCTGTTCCTCATGAATGCAAATGCTTACTAATTGTTGTGATACGTTTGGCTAGGGATGGCGTAGTGGCAGTTGCAGACATCGACTACTTTCAACTATCACAAGACATGAAAGGCAACCAACACTTGCCGGTCGCCTCTTCTTCTCTGCTTGATTTGATGTTGCTTTCGGTCTCTTAGCTGTGAATGCCGGACTTGCACATTTATTTTGTCGTGAACGCATGGTACCTTGCGTCGTTGGGTAAGAGAGCAGAGGCACTCATGTTCACCTGTTCATGGGTGACGACCTATACAAAATGTGTTGAGTTGTAGAAACACTGTAAAGGAGCGTCGTTGCTGGTGAATTGACAGCATCTCAATCTCACCGCACAACATGTCTGTCAAGCGGTTCACGAACCGGAGTCGTGTACGGCACGATCATCTGCCATGCAAAACGCCGAAATCAGCAAGGTTCCTGTTGCAAGAGGTGACCTGTCGCCGCCGATAAGTAATACAACACGCATTAAAACCAGCGGCCAATTCGTTACTCCGCTGCAAGCATCGTTTCGCGTTGCGTACGTCGTGCCACCGCTCGTCGGAGACGACAGCTACCGGCTACATTCGAACTGCTACGACACAAAAACCAGTCCTACATCGCACTGCGCAGCTACGCCAGCCACAACGCCACTCACCGAGTCCATGTCGAACGTCTGGATGGCGGGGAAGCGGTGGCAGCGCGCCGACGCCCCCACGGCCAGCAGAAGCACGGCCAGCGACCAGCTGGTGGCACCCATGGCTGCGCCGCTCGACGGTCGAGGCGCTGCGACTGGTGCTGCTCGGTCGGCGACGGCACCAACACGACTGGCGACGCGCGCCGCCGGCCGCCGGCGGCCGGCGCGCAGGCCGACCGGCGCTGGCGGGACCGCCCGCGGCCGGCCGACCGGCGCTGGCGGGACCGCCCGCGGCCGGCCGACCGGAGCTGGTCGGACCGCCCGCGGCCGGCCGACCGGCGCTGGCCGGACCGCCCGCGGCCGGCCGACCGGAGCTGGTCGGACCGCCCGCGGCCGTCCGACCGGCGCTGGCCGGACCGCCCGCGGCCGTCCGGCCTGGCCGAGCTGTCGGGCCGCCGAGGCTGCCGTCGCTGCCGGCGCTGTCCAGACCGCTGGCGATGTTGGAGGTGTCTAAGCCAGCTGGTTGCATGAACTGCTGGTTGCCGTAATTACCGGGACCGCCGAAGCTATTGGGATGGCAGAACTAACCGTACCAGTTGAAATGGCAGCTCGATGCTCATAGCAATGTAACGAATTCTAAATTCTTCGGGATATGTTTCGCTCACGAAGCGTCTTCAGTAGAAATATAACGCGAACACAAGAATTAAGACCCCACAAACGGCGCAGCGAGCAATTTTGTCCATTTTTTTATATTCTTTTGTTCTGGGAAGTAAAAGAAAGTAAGTGTCTCCAGCATGCAACAGAGTATCCCAGTGTCTCTGGCATGCAACAAAGTGTCGCAGTGTCTACAGCATGCAACAGAGTATCCCAGCGTCATCGGCATGCATTGTTCGGAAGCTGGTTTTCGAGCCTGATTCTAACCAAATCTGACCTCCTCTGTCCCAACCTTTTTCAAAATATGATTCTGAATATGAATATGATACATGCATTCACTCATGTTAGTTGTTAAATAAAAACAATGCTGAACGAAAACAAGTCAGTTCTGTGTTTTGTTCCACTGTTTCCAGCGATCTAAGTCGATGTCTTCTAGCGGTCTTCCAGCGATCTATTTATATCCACATGATGTGACCTCTGATTACCTCATTATTGGTCAGGCAAGGTATGTTTCGGGTTCTCTATGACTGTGACTGGCGTTCACTGGCGTGTGACTGGCGGACGTTCACTGGCGTTCACTGGCGTGTGACTGGCGGACGTTCACTGGCGTTCACTGGCGTGTGACTGGCGGACGTTCACTGGCGTTCACTGGCGTGTGACTGGCGGACGTTCACTGGCGTTCACTGGCGTGTGACTGGCGGACGTTCACTGGCGTTCACTGGCGTGTGACTGGCGGACTTAAGCGCTGCGCTATTCAAGAAAATGCATCATATGTCTACAATATATTGCATTGCGAGCAGGGCCGAGGGCCGAATGAGGGTCACTTGAACAAGAGGGATTTCAACGGAAGCATCCCAGTACGCTGACCACGCTGTCACACCCCTTGCCGGCTGAGAAGTCGGGCAGTCAGCTGAACTAGGACGGTGCAGTTTTTGCCAGAGGTAGTCGAATTCAATGGAAATTGTTCATTGTGCTCAGCCGGACTCCAGTGCATATGGAAATGGTTTGTTGCATATAGCGTTTCTTCGCACCCCTGCAAACACTACCCCGACTGCAGAGCGTTGGTTTTTGTGCGACAAGTCACAAAAAGGAGAAGTGGATGCATCGGCGGACCGAAGTATCGGACCGGCATCAGCTGATCTTACATCAGCTAATCGAATGGCAAATCGTATGTAATATGCCTCGTGGCGATGCTATTGGTGGATTTTCCACGAACGTCACGTTACCCGCTATGTAGTCACTTATTGCAAAACCATGATAAAACATGCGGTGAATGTGGCACAGCCATGTAGTTTGCTTCAACGTTGCCGGTACGCATCTAGTCGGTATTGAGCGTGATATTACTCACACTCTTCTGATCTTGGAATCATCAATTTATTATTCAAGTAATTACTGGATGCATGAATATGTAATGCATATGCATGCAATCGGTAATGACTTGACCTGACTTGACAGTAATCCCATTCATGCATATCATGCATGAATTGAAGGCGTGGGAACGGGGGCGGGGCAGCTGCGCCTGTTTAAATTGTGAAGGTTGAGGACATATTCAAGGATTCTGGCCGGCCCTATAAATACTAAGCAATGCAGCTCAGAATTGGCATGCGCACATCATTTGCGAAAAAATGATTTAAACATCGGCGCAGCGAGGGTAGGCAGATGAATAGGCAGATAGGCAGATGATAGGCAGATAGGCAGATGAACAATTGCTGTACACATTTGTATGCATACCTCATTCCATTTTAGGTGAAGTCCAAGAGCTTTGAGCCCCTCAGAACAGCTGTTTGCCATGTCGATGCTTTCATCTGCCTCTGTGTTTGTCGCCTGCATCACTCCCCCTCTCCCTCCTGCCATCCCTTCCACGCCACACACAGCTTTAGAATCCTTCCTGCGCGACAAATATGCTTACTCAAGCATGACTGCAGGTCATCCGAACATGTCAGCAGCATGCAGCTCGATGTTAGCCCGACAGCAAGCCTTTCAGTTCCGTTGACCCATCTCTGCCATGCTCTCACCTTGCCGTGCCATTTTCAGGACAGCGCAGCGCGCCGGCGCGTGACCCACATCCTGCCGACGTCACGGCGTCTAACCCACATGCTGACGAGGAGCCCCTCGCGCTAAGTGGCGGCGACTGACGAGGTGTGATGGTGCGCGCCGGGCCTGCGGCTGTCCGCCGGCGCCGAGCACTTGACCCGGACCGTAAACCACGGCGCGCCCACTCGCTTCCCGGCTGGCCGGCTGTGTTTTACGACGCATCTGGCTGACTTTCGTGCGGCGCCGGCCGGGGCGACGGCGCCGCGCCGGCGGTCGACGTGCGCCCATTACGCCGCCGAAATCGTCGCGTCGGTGACGAGCCGACCGCGCGCGCGCCGACGTCTCAGCCGCAGCGGCGGACGAGAGCGGCGGGCGGCGCCGGCCGGGCGTCGCCGTCGCCGACGAAGCTGTCGAGCGGCACCTGCCGCCTCGTCGGCCGGCTACTACGCCGGCCACTACGACGCCGTAGCACGCCGCGCCGTGGCCAGGAACGCCGGGCCGGGCCGGGCCGGGCCGCGGCCGCCGGAAAGTGTGCAGCTGGGGCACGGTCGTGACGGACGACGCGGCAAGAAACGACCGCGAGATGGCGGCGCGCGTGAGGCTGCGGCGCCGGCCGTCGGCCGCCACGTCGCCTGGAATGTCGAACGGCGTCGGTAACGAGAGGCGAAAGCGGCGCGCGCGGTGGGACGCGGCAGCTCGTGGTTAGCGCGCACAATAGGGTGCCCCCAAAACATTCCTTCGGACTTTTTTTAGAGGCTGAGGGTTGCCCTTATTCTACTTCACCAGAAAGTCGCACTGGCACGATTTTGAGTGAATCTTGGTATATTTAAAGGTCGCGCCGAAATGCACTTTTTCCAATACATTTTTGGGACACCCAAGTGCACACTCATGCCACCAGCACAGACCGCGAGTGGTGGTCCTCAGGCCGCGAGGTGGGACAAAGCAGCTCAAGGTACAGACAGAATGGCCGAGTGGTGGGACACAGCAGCTCGTGGTTAGCGCGCACATTCGTGTCGCCGGTACAGAATGGCCACGCGGTGAGACGCAGCAACTCGTGGTACAGAGTGGCGCGTGGTGAGACGCAGCAGCTCGTGGGACAGACAGAATGGCCGCGCGGTGAGACCACTGGCGGATCCAGGGGGGGGGCATTCCGGCCATGGCACCCTCCCAAGCGCTTCAAAGGGGGTGCCATAGTGTCTTTTGCCCCCCCCCCCCTCCAACCAATAAAAGTAAACTAAATTAAAATACAGTAACCTTTGCTGAGGTTAAAAAATAGCTTTCCGGGTGAAATAATCTCCAATTTTAAGGGTATTTTGTTATGATTGTTTGGAAGCCCAATATGGTAGCATAGTAGATTCTGACGCATCGAGGGTTCTATGCTGTTGAAGTTCTGCTTACAGCAAGAGATGACGAAATCAGCAGTTTCATTATTCCTTCGTCAGATAGGTTCATGAAGTTTGTTTAGCCAGTAACGGGCAAGCGGACCCAGTGAGCCAGATTTCGAAAGCGGAATTTGAACAGGATGTTTTGTGCGAGTGACCAGTTGAGCCCAGTTGAGCAGCATGTTTCGTATGTTGGTGTTGGGGTTGCTAAGATGAAGAGACAGGCTACATTCACTAGCGGATCCAGGGAGGGGGCCATTCCGGCCATGGCTCCCCCGAAGCGCTTAAAAGGGGGGGGCATAGTGTCTTTTGGCCCCCGAAACCAACAGAAGTAAACTGAATGAAAATGCAGTAACCTTTGCCGAGGTAAAAAAATATCGTCTGGATGAAAGAATCTCCAATTTTAAAGGTATTTTTTATAATTGTTTGGAAGCCAATATGGTAGCATAGTACATTCTGACACGCATCGAGGGTTCTATGCTGCTCAAGTTCTGCTTACAGCAAGAGTTGACAAAATCGGATCTGCCAGTGTGTGCACGTGCACGAACGTTGACGTGGTACAAGACGTTGAACGTGAACATGAACGTTTTGGTAAACAAGAACAAAAATCCCGTAACTTAGAAGCGGTGGAGGTAGGCTGGGGCCCCTACACAGGAAATTATGTTGTCATTAATTATTATCGTAAAAAAATGGGTCCATTTGACAAATAGTGGTAGAAATCCGATGCTTTTAACCAAAAATAGTGGGAGAATGGGCACCCTCCAAATCCCTTCGACCCCTCCTCTGATGCCATTCATAAGTACGCCACTGGGGGGAGGGGAAGGGGGGGGCTGACGCCGAAAACCGAAAGTTTTCGAAAACCGAACCCCCCCCCCCAAACCGGTGGGCTAGATCCGCCAGTGGTGAGACGCAGCAGCTCGTGGGACAGACGGAGTGGCCGCGAGGTGGGACGCAGCAGCTCATGATACAGACAGCGTGGGAGCGCGGTGGGACGCAGCAGCTCGTGGTACATACAGAGTGGCCGCGCGGTGAGACGCAGCAGCTCGTGGGACAGACAGAATGGCCGCGCGGTGAGACGCAGCAGCTCGTGGGACAGACAGAATGGCCGCGCGGTGAGACGCAGCAGCCGTGGTACAGACAGAGTGGCCGCGCGGTGAGACGCAGCAGCTCGTGGTACAGACAGCGTGGCCGCGCGGTGAGACGCGCAGCTCGTGGTACAGACAGAGTGGCCGCGCGGTGAGGCGCAGCAGCTCGTGATTTCAGACAGCGTGGGAGCGCACGAGACGCAGCAGCTCGTGGGACAGACGGAGTGGCCGCGAGGTGGGACGCAGCAGCTCATGATACAGACAGCGTGGGAGCGCGGTGGGACGCAGCAGCTCGTGGGACACAGAGACAGAATGGCCTCGTGATGCGGGTCGCCGGGCTGTGTGAGGCGCCTGCCGGACTCGTTGACAGCTACAGCAGAGTACGTCATTAGGTGCGACACTGTCCAGAGGAGCTTCACCCCGGATGCGGACAAACGGCTGCCGTTAGCGTTCGTCACGGCTCAAATTAACATACGACGACCATATGCAGTTCATCATCGGTTGTGAAATTATCTCTACTACATTCATGCTGTTGTGAAATATGTAGAATCATTCGTTACAGTGAATAAGAGAAGGCAGCTACATCGCTCCGAATTCATGTATTTAGAAGATAGGCAGCAAAGAACACAGCGCTATTTTTAGACTATCGCACAGCACAGCAGAGTATTATTAGCAGCTTGCTGGGCACATACATGAGTGCATTGTTGAGCGCGCGTGAGTAGGGCGGACCACATGCAGCGCAATTTGGCATGCAACCACCAGCCAGGCACCCATTTGTTCTGGTTTGACTGATGACTAGGCTGCGAGTCAGCGCTTTCTGGCGCGAATATGCTCTCTAATGAGATACGTATACGTTCTCTGATGAGATCCAAGCGACGTAATTTGGACAGACAGCCGCGCCCGTTCTTCTCACACTCTCGCGCCGCTAGCCTCCCGGCGTCGCCAAACCGACCGCCTCGCTCGTCGTTTCTCGCCGTGGTCGTCTCGTGCGCGTCGTTGACCTGGCATTCCTTCATCCGGCATAGCGGGTCAGCACATGATGCCGGGCCCGGAGCCGGGCACGTCTATGTCGCTGAGATCAGCACTTGTGTGAGGCGATCACGTCTCGTGAGGCCACGCTCGGACGTCCACCGCACCGGCAGCACATGGAAAGTCGGCGTTGGACGTGCGTGAGGTGGTGCTTGGTGTCTGGATTACAGTTTTTGTTCGGCCAGCTCTGGCCATTTGGTGGCTACGAGATCAAGGAGATGCGGAAGGTCGTGCAAGGAGAAGGATTATGAGGATGGGGTATGGGCGGGGCAAGGTGAGTGGATACGGTTGTGTCCGAGGCGACAAGCTTCCTGCTCACTGACGAGCAGAGCCACATATTGTCCGAGGCGACAAGCTTCCTGCTCACTGACGAGCAGAGCCACATATTCAGTCGCGTGTGTCGACAACACGACACAATATGTGTCATCTTATCACTGACAGTGCAAAGGATCGAATCACTCTTTTTGAGCGTTGAAGTCAGAACCGGAGGCGAAGCGGCTCGTGAAGCACGCAGCGCTTAATCATTGGTACTTTTCAGCATGTACTGACACGGAGTCCTACTGACAAGAACCCTTAATATGTGAGGATATTCAGGCTGACACACGCTCACAGTTCACCCGGTAGATGGTCGACGACCTTCAAACAATTCCCGCCCAGTGCTATATCGCATGCCATCAAATCCCGATGGGAAACCACTGCCATCTAGTGTGATATCGCATCCCATAAAATCCCCATTGAAAACTACTGTTAACTTGTCATATCGCACCACATCAAATCCCGATAGAAAACCATTGCCACCCAGTGCCATATCACATTCCATCACATCCCAATGAGAAATCACTTCCACCTAGTACCATATCGCACCCTATGAAATCCAGATTGGAAACCACTGCCATCTAGTGTGATATCGCATCCCATAAAATCCCCATTAGAAACCATTGTCAACTTGTCATATCACATCACTTCAAATCCAGATGGAAAACCATTGACATCCAGTGTTATATCACATTCCATCAAATCCCGATGGCAAACCACTGCCACTCAGTGCCATATCACACCCTATCAAATTCCGATGGGAAACCACTGCCACCCAGTGTCATATCGCATGCCATCAAATCCCGCCCGGAAACCATCACTAGCCGGCCACACGAGGGATACCATCTCCGCACAGTCGGCACCTATCGGCACAACGCTTCACCGCCGTCCGGCTCCGCTTCGGCCGACAATGACGTCAGCTGACCTGATGACCTCGTGCGTCCCTTTGACCCCGGCTGCGGCGCAGCTGCACAGTGACCTTGGCCCACTGCCGGTCAACGGTGCACGCCAAACGGTATATTTTGCATCGTCAGTTTCCACACCATTGTTGCTTCGCATGCTTTCACGGGCTTCATGATAAGATAGTTTGATGAGAACTAATTTTGTGGTTCGACATATCAAGTTTATGACCCGATCTTGATGCCCTACTTTTTACCGTGGTGATGAGCACAGGCAATCCACTATCATTATCCTCTGCGCGAGAGGAATAGACTTGGAGATCCCAGATTACCAAGGCGAAAGTTAATTCCCTCTCCTTCGACATGCGTAACGGCTTTACAGTCAAACATATGCAGCATGTTCAGTAACTAATATCACTCTCAACTCAGCAAGTCCAACACAAGCAAGTCAGTCACAGTCAACGCAGTTAAGTGTCGTGCATAGTTGCCCAATGCGGATACCACCGATTTAAAGGCAAGATTCAAATTCATTGTGCGGCTCGTTCGAATACTTCTGGGGCAGAACAGGGAGTGCTTGCAGCTGATCCCTTCCCGCCAGTCATTGGGCTACTTACCACGCCTCCTACATATTTGCACAGGTTGCATGATACCAGATTGTCATTTAAGTGACGAGATGGTGTTATTATCTTAGAAATGGCGGTGCTGCGACACTGTTTTATCGCACGCCTCCAGAACGGAGTCTGATGTGTTACGAATGTGCACTGGCTGTAGTGGCCGAGGGAACTTGGCAATGAGACTTCATGTCATAATACATCAACAGTCAAAGGAACTGCTCCGGAGCGGCATAAATCGTATTAACCCTCATCCATACACATCTTACCGCCTTCCCCAGTGCATGGAGGCAAGGTGTGCAACCGGACATGTTCCAAATCCCAATGTTGAATCCAGAACTTAAAACTCGAATATTTGATTATTTCACAAATACAATGCTGGGAACCTTGATTCTTTTGGATCATTCGACAAAATTGCCAACGTTGATCCTTGAAACTTTTCACTCTTGAACAACCCGTATCGTTTGGAATCTTGAATCTTCTCAAGTCCTTTGACCAGGTCACCAATTATGAATCTTGATTTTTTTATTCATTTGCAAACTCAAATGTTTGGAATATCGAATCTTTGGAATAGTTCGACGAGGTCGTCAACTTGAAATATCGATTCGTTTGAATCTTTCACAAACCTTAGCATCTGGAATCTGGAAAATTCCTATTCTTTTGACAAAGTTGTTCACTTTGAATTTTGATCCTTTTACAAACCAATATGTTTCGAATTTGGAATCACTCCGATGATTCAACAACGTGGACAACTTTGAATCTTGAATCTTTTGATTCCCGTGATTCCAAAGATTAAAGTGTGATGTTTCAAGCCAAGATTCAAATTACTATATTTCTGGAGAATCTGTGTATCAGGATCCAAAATGTCTCAGCCTTGAAAACTAGCTTTAGCAAATTGTGTCTTGAGGATTGTGTCTTGTGTCTTGAGGTTGAATGAGACTGTGTAGTTATAAAGCAATATGTGTTTGCAAAGTCTGAAAAAGTAGTGGTGTATTAAGTATTGGAAGCTGTGGCCAATGGTTGATAAGCATCGTATCGTATGAATTTTGTAAAAATGTTCCACGGTGCGGCTTTTCATATTTCGTATCCACTCGCACAAGCATCAATGAACACAAATCCGCACATGCCCCGGGTCAATAAATCGATGCATCTGACACTGCGAGGCTGCAGTTGGGATGACACTACGAGGCGCTGCAGTAGGCTAGGATGGCACTGCGAGGCTGCAGTATGGATGGCACTACGAGGCTGCAGTAGGCTAGGATGGCACTGCGAGGCTGCAATAGGGTAGGGATGGCACTGCGAGGCTACAGTAGGGATGGCACTGCGATGCTGCGGTAGGGATGGCACTGCGAGGCTGCAGTATGGTAGGGATTGCACCGCGAGTCTGCAGTAGGGTAGGGATTGCACCGCGAGGCTGCAGTAGGTTAGGGACTGCACCGCGAGGCTGCAGTAGGGTAGGGATTGCAGCGCGAGGCTGCAGTAGGGCAGGGATGACACTGCCCTATGAGATGTACCGCGCGACCGATCAGCTCCGAGCTCCCCCAGCGAGGGGGCTGACGTGACATACTGAGGCGGGCGGCCCTACGTAGCGGCAACCCGGTAAGAGAGCACCTTCTGAATGACTGCTAGTCTACTTGCTTGCCTTCTTGCTAGTCCTTCTTGCTTGCCCACCTTGCCCAAGCAATGGTCACCAATAGAAGACAGTCTGGAGTCGACTCCAGGTTTAACCTGGTATGGCTAGATTTTAGCAGACAGGTGAGCTGTTTCATAGGAAAAATATAATTGATGTTCACTTAAGGCAGCCTACGGAGCATAAAATGTCCTATGGACGAAGGTATGTTGCGTTGATGACTCTCGATAAGATCACGCAAACCAGTCAAATTACAACTTAGTCGAAAAATGTTCCATATAAACGGCTGGTGTATCATTGTATGTCTACAAATATCCGCCAGAGTATTGCAAATTTTGAGGTACCGAAATATTCCCATAAAGGGCAAAGACCAACAAACACGTGACGACCGTCTCGAAATCAAGATCATAGACACCAGTAGCCATCTGGCGATTCTGTGTTCGGCGTGACGTCACTAGCGTGCTCTGGCCTGCGCCGCCACATTGGATGGCTGATTTCGACGTGTTCATTACGGACGTTTTGAAAGGCGTATGATATGCCAATTATATCATATTGTGTTATATTATATTATATAATTCCATCTCAATACCTTGGTATCAATGGCATGGCAGGGCTTCCTGAAGCATATTTCATAGCCCGTCTTTTCAATATTTAAAGATAATCCTCTGGTAGGAAACCATACCGTGATATTGGGAATTCACACATCTACTTCACTTAATAAATCAAAAGGCGTGGTAGCTGGAATAGTTAAGGTAGTATCATCTGCAAATAAGCAATGTTTTGCCAAATTGGAAACACTGCATATATTGTTGATATTATGGCATAAATAGGAGAGGTCCAAGTATCGAACCCTGTGAGACACCTATTGTCAGATTTTACGGATGCCATGCATTTTAGTTCTTTGGCATCTATTTTCGAGGTAAGAATTCAGAGATATTACCCGATCGGACCCTTCGGGGCCCGGTGAGGCATGGCCCATAACCACCCTCTGGATGAGCCTGTCCTGGGACTGTCCTGTCCTGTCCTGCGGTGGCCGGCCCACTGTCCTGTCCTGTCCTGCGGTGGCCGGCCCACTGTCCTGTCCCGTCCTGCGGTGGCCGGCACACTGTCCTGTCCCGTCCTGCGGTGGCCGGCCCACTGTCCTGTCCTGTCTTGCGGTGGCCGGCACACTGTCCTGTCCTGTCCTGCGGTGGCCGGCACACTGTCCTGTCCCGTCCTGCGGTGGCCGGCCCACTGTCCTGTCCTGTCCTGCGGTGGCCGGCCCACTGTCCTGTCTCGTCCTGTGGTGGCCGGCGTGAAGCGTGACGTCATCCCGCCGCAGAGGCAGCTCGCCGAGATCGTCGCCAGATCGGCAGATCTTACGGCGTAGCTCTGTGGCTACTCGCCGGCCCGGCCGGCCGACCCGAAACTCTGGGCAGTCGCGTCAGCACTGTGCACTCGGGCAACACAGCGGTGGACATCGGAGCCGTTTTAATGACGCCGCTTTGACATCCGTTCAATGGAGCCGCCGTTATGGAGGTTCCATATAGTTAGATCTCAGTATGATGGATATTGATGATGCTCGTTATTCTCTTCCTTCCGAAGATGATCATAAGAGGGAGATAAGCCGCACTTATGCAATTCAATGAACACTCGCCGCTGTGAGTGTTACTTGGAAAAAAGACCCTCATGGGTTCACGTGTTGCGTTGTGGTGTATTAATTAGCATGCGTGAAGAATTTGTATGGATACTGTAGGAATTACTGCACTGCGTCTGCGAATTTCAATCGGTAGTTATTACGTCAGACTACACTTCACAATTTGGGGACATCTTGGTTTTGGTACCTTTGTATTCGGAGTTCATTCCATCATTCCAAACACAGGTAACCCACAGGAAGCCATGCCCAAGACCTGTGTAATTTCTGACGTGTCGTTCTCTTCCACTACCGTTCGATATCGTCCCACATAGATATGCAAATGAGAGGTGGCATGCCTTCCACTAGGAATGTGTACAATTATCTTCAGCAGTGTAGTTTTGCGACGCAACACGTGCAAGACTGTAACACGTACAACACGATGCAGAGACGTTCACGGAAGCTGCGCTGTACATTTTCAGCCCATCTTCGCGACGGTGATTGGTGAAAGCGTACCGGCTGGCCGAGCAGTTTTGTGTACGAGTTGTTAAAGAGTGCTGACACCAGATAACAGGCACGACCCAACGCATGATGATTATCAGCTGCGCGTCCGCACTGCACCACCTGGAGCACACCGGCTGAGATGGCGTAGCAATCAGAGACCATTATCCTCTGTAAGAAAGACGGATGACCCGTTCGGCGGGCCATTACAGGAGCGCGCCTCGTGAACCCCATCGAGGCCGGCGGCGCCGATTCACATTTTCATGGCTCTCCAATCGAGCGGCAGCCCCGGGTGCGCCGTAATGGTCGTCCTGAAATTACGGCGCGCCAGAATGCGCCACGTAAACAGGCACAAAAACGGCGCAGTTGTGTCGGGCGTCCGTCGCAGTTGACCCACTGCGCGGCGCGTATGGAGGCCAGGCGGCCGGCAGCAGCGAGACCGACGAACGCGGCCGCGACAAAGGCGACCATAAACCGAACGTGCTAATCCTATCGGCAGGGTGGACTACCTGTCGGCGGCCGGCTGCAGCTGTGCCAGCTGCGGCGGGAGCGGCGCAGAACAGCGCCGGTGCCGGAGTCGTCGGCGGCGGCGGCCGGCGCGGCTCGCTAATGGGTCGGTCTGGACCGGGGAGCTTTCTCTGGACGGGATCGAGTCGGTAGTCAGTGGCGGCCTCGTCCGCCGCCCGCTCCCAGCATGACGGACGACCGTGGCCACCAGCCATCACACCTGCCGGCGGTGGCCACCAGCCATCACACCTGCCGGCGGTGGCCACCAGCCATCACACCTGCCGGCGGTGGCCACCAGCCATCACACCTGCCGGCGGTGGCCACCAGCCATCACACCTGCCGGCGGTGGCCACCAGCCATCGCACCCGCCGGCCGCTCCACCGCCCCCGCCGGCCGCTCCACCGCCCCCACTGGACGCCTCACCGTCCCCACCGGCCGCTCCACCGCCCCCACCGGCCGCTCCACCGCCCCCACCGGCCGCTCCACCGCCCCCGCCGGCCGCTCCACCGCCCCCACTGGACGCCTCACCGTCCCCACCGGCCGCTCCACCGCCCCCACCGGCCGCTCCACCGCCCCCACCGGCCGCTCCACCGCCCCCGCCGGCCGCTCCACCGCCCCCACCGGCCGCTCCACCGTCCCCACCGGCCGCTCCACCGTCCACACTGGACGCTTCACCGTCCTCACCGGCCGCTCCACCGTCCCCACCGGCCGCTCCACCGCCGACCAGCCGACACTCGGCCCGCCGCGCCAGCCTCAAGCAGTTGGGTATTCCCGCGCTTCGACCAAAAGTGATCATTTAGCGCCCATAATGATTATTTTAGAGCGTGAGCGCACCAATAAAAATGCCACGACTCCCAGTATCTAACCTCACCCCCCATTGCTGTCAAGTATCGGAAGATATTTCCAGATTCAACTAGTTTTGCGTCATCCCCCCAGCATGTCCTCATATGTCAAGCATCGTGTGCTGTTTCCACAAACCAGCCTACCCTCTAATGCGAAATGTTGGCAAGTATGCAGGACAGGTCGCACCATCAGAATCCCTAGACAGTGTGGACAGCGATTATCTCTTCCATGCACAGGAGATAATGGTGAGTTGTATCGGTGTGGTCGATACGCAGTCTACGCAGGGCCACAATGCCCCTCCTGGTTCTGCGATAACACGATGACCAATCTCCAAGGTGTGGTTTAATTTTGTCCAACTTGGATCAGCCTCCGCATCCCAGCTGCTCTGCCACTTGGCGTGCACTTATCATGAAATCTCAAGATGTGGTATCTGGCTGGAAGTGGCAAAACGAGTGTACGGCAGTCCTGTGTTGCCCATCTCGATATGGAATCGGCACGTTCATTTCCGGACACCCTGATATGGCTCGGAGTCCAGCACAAACGTATTGTTTTCCCATCCAAAGCAGTGAGAAGTTCAGCATGTCAAGCAGTAGGACTTCTGATGGACAATAATCAGTCAGCGCCAAGAGACAGCTAGGCTAATCGAATAGCATCGCATACAAAACATTGGGAGAAAACTCGATACAGGAAGCGCTTTAATTATCGCAGTCAGCTCCGAACTAAGGGCCGAGGCATATCCAGGCAAAATAAAGCATATAGCAGCGGTATCACGTAGGAGAGCAGATCCTGCTCCAGCGTCGTTCTTCGACCCATGGGTAAGTGTCTGTGTGTGTGTTCTCAACGTGTCAAGATGCTTCAAGGCTTTCATCCGGAATATCACGGGTGGGAGACCACCCTTACGCATTACTGCGAGTGATTGGTCAATTGCAGGGCACATCCGATTCCATGTAGTATAGATAATTGCCGCACACGC
This sequence comes from Ashinkailepas kermadecensis, assembly GCA_034440615.1. Lineage (NCBI taxonomy): Eukaryota > Metazoa > Arthropoda > Thecostraca > Neolepadidae > Ashinkailepas > Ashinkailepas kermadecensis. The sequence continues at coordinate 356,606 of JAOTOM010004766.1, read as the reverse complement.
GCCGATATTGATGCGATTGAGCACGAATACGAACGCAAAAAGGCGAACTCGTTACACAACAACCACTACAGAAAAGTCCCAACGTGCGACGAGAGAACACCGTTTCGCACACAGGATGAGTGCAGAACTGCCGCAGCCTGCAGGCGTAACCCAGGCCAAGCACTTCCAGTCTTAACGTTAGGGATGGTTCGTTGGCCTCTGCCGGCAAGCTAGCGATCGGCGAGGCACGGAATGCCCCGGAAGCGATGTGTAGCGATACGTAGCGCCGCGTGGTGCATCGAGTCCTGGACACGCTTGTTGATAACGCAAGCTCTATCGTGCACATGACATGAGCAGATCAGCGTGGACCGAATCCAAGACCGCAGGGCATCATGACTGTTTTGCGGTCAGCACCATACGATGTTCGATAAATGCGTGTTAGCAGGTTGATATATTTACAACAGCTTCTTCTGAGTGTCTTGGAGCGCTGTTTGTGGGTCAAGCGACTATCCAGCTGCACGCCAAGGAGCTTCACGGTTTGTTCAATTGGAATATGCTTGCCATGCATCCTCATGTGTAATTCCTGGGAACACCGTCGGCGACACATGCGCATTCCACGTGTCTATATATGCACAAACGGAATATATTTCAACTACTCCATCTCTGGAGCCGGTTGACTGCAAACTGTAGTTGTCGCATCCACAATTATATAGTGCAGCCATAGAACCAATTCAAGATGCCAACAAACAAGGATCGTCCGATATTTTGCGGTAGTGTACCGTATATTTTTTTTTTTTAATAATTTTTTTTTTTTTTTTTTTTTTATTTTTTTTTTTTTTTTTTTTATAAAAAAAAAATTTTTTATTTTTTTTTTCCCCCCAAAAAACCATTATTCCTCAATGGTATCTATGATTGTGAAAAACGAAGCTAGACTCAAAACACCACCCTGTGGGATTCCGTGGACTTGGTGCAGGCGCTTGGACAACTCATGCCCCTCACGGACGCGAAAGCAACTATTCCTCAGACAATTCTGGATGAAAATACCCACGTTTCCACGAACTCCGCACTTTCGAGCCCTCAACAAGACCCCGTGTCACCAGGCGATATCATAAGCTCTTTACATGATGAACGATATGGCTTCCACCTGCCGTTTGCGCTTCAATGCGACACGAACAGTGGCACGAAATGTTCAAAGCTGATCTGCTGTGCTACGATCCTTCACAAGGTTACACTCAATGCTGGTAAAAAGTTCCTGGCTTCTAAGAACCATGTGAGTAGCACATTTACCATTCCGTCTTAGGAGCTTGAATAAACAAGAGGTCAGGGCTATAGGCCGGTAGTAAAGTGGCTCCAGCCCACTTTTCTTCGGTTTGAGTATTGGGACCACTATGACTTCCCGCAAGAAATCGGGAAGCAGCCCTTGTCCCACCGCCTGTGAAAAAAAATGTGGCCAGAACTGCATAGGCTTTATATATCATTGCGTATGTCGCCAGGTTCCTCCGCTACCATCCTATTAAGGCCCTTGCTCGCTGAGCGTGGCTCGTGAAGTGAATAATTGGCTATAATCCAGGTGGTCAGATGTGGAGCAATCAATTTGTTTAGTTTCCAGAAAGTCGGCTTTCCGCCGAACAAATTCAGTTTCATAGCTGACGTCTCCACTGCGGGCTGCTAAGACCACGTCTATTTGATTGACCACCTCAGCAGGGTGTGTCACACAGACACCAACCACGTCTAGGATGTGAAGTGGAACCGAGCTATAGCGGACAACTATGCGTTTTATACGTGACCATATACTGCTCGCGGTCGTAAATCTGTTAATTGCGATCGCATGTTCCATCCACGAAGTTCGCTTTGCTGCCATAATTACACGACGTTCTAAAATCGAATGCGTGCGCTAGCCTTTTGGAACGTAACGAAGTTTGCCATGTTGAGCGACGAGGCTGCTGCGGCCCATCGCCACCACCACACGAATTTATACAGACGATGTCAGGTTCTTTCACGTGACATACGCCAGTGAATGCGCCCAGCAGGTCATGCAGCTAGGAACGGCTGTGGGCTTGGGGTGTGATGTGACACTGATGGATGGATATTGGTACGACACGACATTGGTACTGCCACCGCCGCCGGCGCTCGTCATTTACGGGACCCACCCGTGTACCACCCTTTAACACATCCACCACCCACACATCCCCATCCCATCCGACGTTCTTAGGGCAGCCAGATGCAAACTGAGCCCAGGTAATATCCTGGTAACAATTTCGACAGTGATGTTTTCTGACCACTGAACATTTGCACTGAGTTTTCACCCATCTCATCTGGTCCTTGAGTTACCCCATAGTCATGCACACGAACCTCTCATTCACGACCGTTATTCGTTTCGTTTATTCCCACACGTTCGGTCAGTCCATACTAAAACCAGGTGGCCCACAATTTCTTTCCTCCAGCGTTGCGCAAACATTTAGTGTGTTATACTTCCGAAGTGCATCGTGAGCTCAATTAGTCTATTCCTTTTAATTACACGTCCCGAGGTCCTACCTGAAAATAGCCGACGCAACTCCTCTGATTGCATGACTTATTAAATTTTCGTTACTGCCGTCAAGGCTTGGCAACATTGGGCGGTTAAATTTTCCACTTTGACGAGAACGGGGTTAATGACCTCAGTCTTGGTTCATAATTAAATCGCCTCTGTACCCGAATCATGCTTGACGCTCCCCTCTGAACTCGTTCCATGGACCAAATGTCTTACTTAAACTGTGGATCTGATGCTTAATTACAATATTCTACGTGTGATCAGACAAAATGGTTGCAGAGCCTTGCAATAACATACCTATTCTTATCATATGCATTCCTATAAATTATACCTAACATCCTAAACGTCTTTTCTAGCTTCCTGACACTGCCTACTGTATTTCAAGTCGTTAGTAATCATTACGCCAACGACTTTTCCTTCATCAGTGGCGACTAATGCTGCCCCACCCATAAAATATTGCTCTTTGTGATTGCTAACTCCAAAATGAATGGCTTTACATTTGTCAAAATTAACCTTCATCTTCCATCTGCTAAAGAAGCACACTAGTTTGCCACGCTCGTTTTGTGGTTCTCCCCTGTCTTTGTCGTTGTCCACTGCTCGAACCAGCTTTATGCCGTCAGTGAACTTCGGTACTTTGGTCAGCTGGGGTTTCGAAAGGTATGGAGCCGCATTCCATAATTTGCCCAGTTATGATTTTATAATTCATGCTTGTGGTTATAATGTGTTGTGCACGAATTATGAAAGGCGGCGCCCCTCCGGAAAGGCTCAATTGACCCCCCCCTCCCGCCCTCCACTGAACGGATTTCGCATGTAAATGCAATGAATACAATATAATGCAATTTATGGTCATGCAAAGGCAGGATTAAGAACGACACGATCGACACTATGGGGGCCGCGGTAGCTCAGTTGGTAGAGCGTCGGACTCTTGATCGTAAGATTGTAGGCTCGAATCTCGCAACCGGCGGCATTACCGAGTCCACCCGCGACCGATCGGCGTGAGAAGTTGGCGACGCTATATGGCCTAGAGGTTGAATGCGTCGTAAAAGAACCCAAGGTTCTTCTTCTTCTTTAAGAACGACACGATCGTGCGATGGCATCTCGAGTTGGCATGCACGGGTTTTGAGATCGTGTATTGGCTAGGAAAGTTTAACACAATCCCAGACCTGCTGTCCATAACCGTATGCAGGGCCACCACTGCAGGACCCAGTAACCCGATCTACACTCTTCATGAGCAGCCGTGTGGCCAGGGGGTGACGCGCTTGTGGCACTGCCTCCACTCTCGAAATGTGCCTTGTTCGGTGAACGAGGTGAAGCGAGTCGTAGGCCAGTGTAGGATTGGTGCTCAACACAAACCACAATTTGTGCGTACCTCCAACATCCTCATCAAGGCATCACGAAGGTTCGAGCTCTTGATTGTCGATTTTAATGGACCTTTGCCATCAAGTACCCAGCATATGTACCTGTTTGTGACTATGGGTGGGTTCTCCAGGCTCCCCTTTGCGATTCCTACCGTCGACACATTGACCAAGTCAGCCTCGCGGTGTCTGACCTCGCTGCTGACCTCGCGGTGTCCGACCTCGCTGCTGACCTCGCGGTGTCTGACCTCGCTGCTGACCTCGCTGCTGACCTCGCGGTGTCTGACATCGCTGCTGACCTCGCGGTGTCTGACATCGCTGCTGACCTCGCGGTGTCGGACATCGCTGCTGACCTCGCTGCTGACCTCGCTGCTGACCTCGCTGCTGACCTCTCGGTGTCTGACCTCGCTGCTGACCTCGCGGTGTCTGACATCGCTGCTGACCTCGCGGTGTCTGACATCGCTGCTGACCTCGCGGTGTCTGACCTCGCTGCTGACCTCGCGGTGTCTGACCTCGCTGCTGACCTCGCGGTGTCTGATCTCGCTGCTGACCTCGCGGTGTCGGACATCGCTGCTGACCTCGCTGCTGACCTCGCTGCTGACCTCGCTGCTGACCTCGCTGCTGACCTCGCGGTGTCTGACATCGCTGCTGACCTCGCGGTGTCTGACATCGCTGCTGACCTCGCGGTGTCGGACATCGCTGCTGACCTCGCTGCTGACCTCGCTGCTGACCTCGCGGTGTCTGACCTCGCTGCTGACCTCGCGGTGTCTGACATCGCTGCTGACCTCGCGGTGTCTGACATCGCTGCTGACCTCGCGGTGTCTGACCTCGCTGCTGACCTCGCGGTGTCTGACCTCGCTGCTGACCTCGCGGTGTCTGACCTCGCTGCTGACCTCGCGGTGTCGGACATCGCTGCTGACCTCGCGGTGTCTGACATCGCTGCTGACCTCGCGGTGTCTGACCTCGCTGCTGACCTCGCGGTGTCTGACCTCGCTGCTGACCTCGCGGTGTCGGACATCGCTGCTGACCTCGCGGTGTCTGACCTCGCTGCTGACCTCGCGGTGTCTGACCTCGCGGTGTCTGACCTCGCTGCTGACCTCGCGGTGTCTGACATCGCTGCTGACCTCGCGGTGTCTGACCTCGCTGCTGACCTCGCGGTGTCTGACCTCGCTGCTGACCTCGCGGTGTCTGACATCGCTGCTGACCTCGCGGTGTCTGACATCGCTGCTGACCTCGCGGTGTCGGACATCGCTGCTGACCTCGCGGTGTCGGACATCGCTGCTGACCTCGCGGTGTCTGACATCGCTGCTGACCTCGCGGTGTCTGACATCGCTGCTGACCTCGCGGTGTCTCGCGGTGTCGGACATCGCTGCTGACCTCGCGGTGTCGGACATCGCTGCTGACCTCGCGGTGTCGGACATCGCTGCTGACCTCGCGGTGTCGGACATCGCTGCTGACCTCGCGGTGTCTGACATCGCTGCTGACCTCGCGGTGTCTGACATCGCTGCTGACCTCGCGGTGTCTGACATCGCTGCTGACCTCGCGGTGTCGGACATCGCTGCTGACCTCGCGGTGTCGGACATCGCTGCTGACCTCGCGGTGTCGGACATCGCTGCTGACCTCGCGGTGTCTGACATCGCTGCTGACCTCGCGGTGTCAGACATCGCTGTTGACCTCGCGGTGTCGGACATCGCTGCTGACCTCGCGGTGTCTGACATCGCTGCTGACCTCGCGGTGTCTGACATCGTTGCTGACCTCGCGGTGTCTGACATCGCTGCTGACCTCGCGGTGTCGGACATCGCTGCTGACCTCGCGGTGTCTGACATCGCTGCTGACCTCGCGGTGTCTGACATCGCTGCTGACCTCGCGGTGTCGGACATCGCTGCTGACCTCGCGGTGTCGGACATCGCTGCTGACCTCGCGGTGTCTGACATCGCTGCTGACCTCGCGGTGTCGGACATCGCTGCTGACCTCGCGGTGTCGGACATCGCTGCTGACCTCGCGGTGTCTGACATCGCTGCTGACCTCGCGGTGTCGGACATCGCTGCTGACCTCGCGGTGTCGGACATCGCTGCTGACCTCGCGGTGTCTGACATCGCTGCTGACCTCGCGGTGTCGGACATCGCTGCTGACCTCGCGGTGTCTGACATCGCTGCTGACCTCGCGGTGTCTGACATCGCTGCTGACCTCGCGGTGTCTGACATCGCTGCTGACCTCGCGGTGTCGGACATTGCTGCTGACCTCGCGGTGTCGGACATCGCTGCTGACCTCGCGGTGTCTGACATCGCTGCTGACCTCGCGGTGTCTGACATCGCTGCTGACCTCGCGGTGTCGGACATCGCTGCTGACCTCGCGGTGTCTGACATCGCTGCTGACCTCGCGGTGTCTGACATCGCTGCTCGCGGTGTCGGACATCGCTGTTCGCGGTGTCGGACATCGCTGCTCGCGGTGTCTGACATCGCTGCTCGCGGTGTCGGACATCGCTGCTCGCGGTGTCTGACATCGCTGCTCGCGGTGTCTGACATCGCTGCTCGCGGTGTCCGACATCGCTGCTCGCGGTGTCCGACATCGCTGCTCGCGGTGTCTGGTAGGCCGGAGTTTGTGCACCAAGACAGGGGAGCTGCATTCACATCTTCCTGCTTCGAGGAGTTTCTCCTCCAGAACAGCGTCGCGCAGAATTACTGCTCGGCCTGCGACGGCCTCTGGCAACGACCAGACAGAAAGATGCAACGAGATTGTCTGGACGGCCGTGAGCATGGCCTGCCACACTCGCGGTATCAAGCTGGAAAGCTGGGGGTCTGTGCTCCCTGGTGCACTGCGAGTCCGTGCTCACGAGTGCACTGCATCATGGTGTGAGTTCACTGCTATGCATCGCCACGACTCCGACACCGCATGAGCGCTTCTTCAAGCATCCTCGACGGCCCACGAACGGTCAAGCTCTTCCGGTGTGGTTGCTGACAGCCGACGGAGTGCCTCTCAAACGAACAAACCGCAACAACGAGTATGAGCCGCTGGCTGACGAGGTCGTACTTGTGCACGTCACTCCGGCGCAGCACCAAGTGTTAATTAACTGCGGTCAAGCTTTGAATCATCCATTACTAGCTCTAATCTCATCTAATCAATCAATGCGCTGTCGAGAGATAACACGTGCGCCAAATAGGCCAACATCGTGTCGGCCTTCAAGGCGGCGGCACCGGGTCGAGAGTACTCACTCAGCGGCCGGCTATTGCAGCCTGGGCGGCGCGCAACGCACGATGGAGGCCGTCGGTGCTCAGCGCGCTGCACGGCTCGGTTACCGTTGCTGGTCATGCAGTGACACCGGCGGCCGCGGAAGTGTGCCAACGCCAGGCACCGCATCCGCGTGCCTGTCCTGGCGCCCGCCGTCCAATGTGTTAAGACACGCACGCATCTAGTGTTCATGAATTCTTTCGTGGCGCTGGCCACCCGTTAATTTATGCGCCGTGCGGACCATTTCTCACTAATTACGTGTGGCACAGAAAACGGGAACAATGCAGCGGGAAACAAAGCGCGGCGGCGGCGCCGGCACGGTTTAATTCCCTGCAGCTGTGCCACCGCTGCGACGAGCAGTGGCGCGCCGCGCCCAGCAGCGCCACTCGGTCGGAAACCAGCTGACGTCACCCCCAGCTGGCGCCAACCCCAGCTGGCGCCAACCCAAGCTAGAGACACTATGCTCAAGGAAAGCCAGCGACGAAATATAGCGGGTCACTTTTTACTCGACATTGATGATGCATGTTTTGGTGGTGAAGAGGGAGATTCACGAGTTATGTCCTGGTCAGCGAGCCTGACGGCTGCAAGTAGACGCTCTGGTCTGATTCACAACGGGCACTGGCGGGAAGTAATGGTCGTGGGATCCCAATGGCGGCGTCAAACCATGTCAATTACGTTTACCTGAAGCCGTTTAAAGGATATGAGCGACCAAGTCAGACTATAAAGAAACAAACAGGTTTTAATAATACAGGTTACAAAGAAACATACAGGTTCTAAGTCAGGTTGCGTATAGGTTTTACGTGATCCAATAAACATAGGTGCAGGTTTTATGTCCCTCAGTATTCATGTAGATATAGATTCTATGCTATTCTACCAAATTAGGTTCAGTTAGTATAGGATAGGCCAGGTCAGCATAACATAGGTTAGGTTAGGTGGCATTAAGATTCATTATGATAAGCTACATATAGGCTTTATGTCAGATTAATTATCGGTTTTACTTGACCGAACAAATATAGGTGCAGGTTCATTGTCATTCATCATCCATACAGGTGTAGGTTTTATGCTATTCTGCCAGGTTGTGTTCGGTCAGTATAGGTTGCGTTACATCACGCTTGATTACATATAGGATTTGCGTGAGGCTGTATGTGATCCAACATCTGTAGGTGCAGGCTCTATGACAATCAGCATCCATATAGGTGTAGGTTTTATGCCATCCTGCCAGATTAGGTTAGGTTAAGTTAGGCTAGGATAACATAGCGTATGCTGGGTTAGGTTTCATTATGTTGGGCTCCATATACATTTTACATGAGGCAACGCAAATGCTTTACGTAATCCAACGATTGTAGGTGCAGGTTTTATGTCACCAAGCATCTGCAAGTGTGTACGTTTTATACCATCGTACATAGGTAAGTGTAGATTTTATTTAAACGATGAAAATAATTGATGTTAGGTTAGTTTATTGCAGATTGTTATATGTTTTATGCCACCCAACGTCCGCAAGTGTCGGTTTTATGCCATTAAAAATTCCATTAAAAATCATGGAATTAAAAGTAATTGGTTCCTTGGTTAGGCTAGTTTATTGTAAATTGCCACAATTTTTATATCATGCAACATCTGGAAAAGCTCCACCGCTGAAGACAAACCATTTGTGGTGCTTCCTTTCGCAAAGCTGCCAATCTAGCATGTAGACCTGCCCAATGTCATCTTTTTTATCATGGGTGTTGAGACAGACAGGTATCAAGATATCTAAAAATCCCCATCTTGTTTTGGTGCATTATGGGTGGCAAACGCCATGTGACAAATGTGACCTATGGCACACAGCCACATCAATGTTGCGGCTATGCATATTGTGGCATGCGGATATGGACTGGAAATAATGACATAAAAACAAAATTTTCCACCAACTTTGAATGTGATCCACTCAAGTGTATATATCCCAGGTAGGTGGATATCAACCTGAATGTGCCAGCCCAGGACCACTCCCGTGTTCTGTCGTCGACGGAACACTCCTGGGCACCGTCGTGTCCTTCAGTCCATGCTCGTAATCAACCTCAACTCCTTCTGGTCCTCGTTGAGTAAATGTCCGGCCGTGTTATATGCACGGCCATATAATACTATTCAACCGAAAATCCTACCCAAATGCTATGTTGTTCTGCCTGCAATTCCGCATTCACGAGGAAAAAAATGCGGCCAGGATGTTAACTTTTTTGTCGTATTTTTCAGACTTTTCGACAATTAGTGGCGCGCTATGCTCCACGTTTTCGCCACATCTAGGCTGTATGAAACAAAAACAAAATAAAAAAGCCGCCCGGTGCGTTGAATATGTGGAGCTTTGTTTCTTGAGCGATAGGTATTTTGGGATCGGTTTGATGGAAGCCGATGGAGTAGAATTGGGATAAATGCCGTCAGAGAGGGATAAAAACAAACTCGCCGCCACTGATCGTGTTTTCTCAAATGGAAAGGCTTATCTTTGGTGAGTGGCTGGAGAGTTGGATGGTGGTGCACATCTTGGCGGATGAGACTGATTGTGTCGTCGATTGCACTGGTACGTTGGTAATAATGCTACAAGCATCAAGTAATGCAAAAATACTCAATGCTTTTTGGTTCGCTTTTCTTTTATATTTCAGAGAGCTCATAGATCGACCATATGGGGCGGAGATGACCGAGTGGTTAAGGTGTTCAGCTCTGGGTACTAAAGGTCCCGGGTTCAACACTCCCATCACTCGGGGCATTTCCCAATCACGCGGCCCACCGGCGAAAGAGTGCGGGCGGCGCCATTAGCCGTGATCGTGCATAAAGTGCGTCGTAAAATCCCCAATAAAAAACCAGCTTCCGGCAATATTCCATGGACATGCATGGCGATATGATGCAGTTAGGCCGCTGCGCTGATTCGTAGTTCGCATAGTCGACGTGTGAGGTGTGATAGGCCACGATGAGATCCACGTCTTATGGAGGTTAACGTTACTATAGACGTACCCAGGCTGGACATCTTCGGTGGTCTTAGCGAAACGAACACCACTTATCACGGCGTTTGCTTTGACAATCAGTTTGCTTATCTTTGTTTTTAGACCTGTTGTTTACGATTTATTCGTTGAAATGTAGTTGCATCCGACAGAGTGCTGCTTATTATGTACATGCATTCCTCTGGATCCAAGCGTACAAACACTAAAGATCTGTCGGCGCACTGATCCATAATGTTTCCATTTTCACGAAGTTGTTTTGCAGCATTTCTATGGTCTTCGCTAAGAATTGACTTTTCCTAGTCACTTTACCCCCTGCTGCTTTCTCCAAAAAGTCTGCCCATCAAGTTTGGGCTTTGATCAACTTTATCTTATTCACTAAATGATGACTTAATGAATGTAGCTAGCATAGCTGACCAGCAGACCCGGGACTGAGCTAGCATAGCTGACTGAAGTTTAATCCCCTAGATAAGAAGACAGAGTTAGAAATACTTTGTCAATATATCAGTCAGCTATGCTAGCTCATACGCAGGTTGAAAAAGTCCTTCTGGTCTGCAGTCAGGCTACACTTGGAAGATTATTAAAATTGTCTTTATTCTCTGGAAGTACAATTAGCCCACGGTGATACTTTGTAATCTTCTCCAGTGTGACATGTCTTTGGGCATGATCGGCAATTCTCGCACGAATGCTTAGCTAGATCAATCCTACCTCTCGGATCAGTGACAATATGGAGGTCGTGATGCTGTCCATGACTTAGTTGAACTGTTGTTGGAAATATATATTCAAGTTGTCCTGAATCACCTGTCGTATCAACTTGGCCGGTATTCATCGGTGAACCACTGTAGCCTTGCTGCCCGGTTGTGAAGCTTCATGTCAGTGTACTTTGGTAGCACTTTCCTTTGTATTCGTGTACGGTTAATGACCAGAGCATATCGAGACTTAGTCAATTTTTCGTTAGTTGTTGAAGTGTTCCAATATTTATTTACCAGGCTACAAGAAGGTTTGCAACTACCTGTTTGATATTGCCATCTGACGCGTTTGGGGTCGAAGCGCTAATAATGAGTTTTGCAAATAACACACGTTTTAAAACTGCGCGTTACACAAATGCGTGGATGCTGTTTTCGGAATTCGGCATCTTGAAATAAACGAGGAAGCGAAACACTGATTTGAACTTGGAACGGACGAAACCATTGTTTGTCACCTTAAGTATTGAATGCAATTAATAGGTACGCAAGAATACAGCATGTCTTACAAAAGTGGATCAACACGTTTCGTTTTATTATATTTTCAATCAACTATCTCAATTGAACTTGATTTCCTTAGTCTACGATCACCAGTGCAGGTTTCCAAAGTTCGTGCAACACATCGAGTGATGGTTCGCCATGGTGATGTGGATATTTCCGTTTTCCCACCTAGTACAGTAAGTTTAACCTTATGACATTATGATGACATTATTATCTAGAATATATATATATATATATTCATTTTTGTGTTGGAATGCCCAGGTAGAAGTGCTTAAACGAAAACTTAATGTAAAGTGTTCACCTTGATCTGCTCTCAGGATGTCACCTTAGGTCACTCAAATATTTATAAGGTTTTCTTGGGTCACTTATAATTGCACCCATGTATGCATTGCGTGTATCATTAAAACTTGATCTTACATTACTTTGAATGTGGTTCTAAAATCGGAACTTTTCGGAACCAATGACTTGATTTTGACGTCATCTAGTTCGGTGACCGTCTATGACTTCGAAATAAAATTATGAGCAAAAGAACTACCGATCAAATATCGATAGCCAACGTGGTTTTGTAGCATTGCACACCGCGGTTGTTTCTTTATTCAGGTAAAACACCAGGTAAACCTTCAGGTAAACCTTCAGGTAAACCTTCAGGTAAACCTTCAGGTAAACCTTCAGGTAAACCTTCAGGTAAACCTTCAGGTAAACCTTCAGGTAAACCTTCAGGTAAACCTTCAGGTAAACCTTCCGGTAAACCTTCCGGTAAACCTTCCGGTAAACCTTCCGGCAAACCTTCAGGTAAACCTTCAGGCAAACCTTCAGGTGAACCTCAATGTGACCATTCCCTTGCGGCGCATGCTAACAAGCAACTGCACCCGTACCAACGTCAGTTATGTGTTATAATAATTAAGCAAGACGAATGGAACAATGTCTCACCATATTTCCTGAACATTGGTCGAGTTCATCTGATACGTGGGATAATGGAATTTCACGCCCATGACTGGCACTCATCGAGTATTGACATCATCATATCCTCGGTGCTTTGCATTTCAGCGATATGTATGTCTGTTCCGTCTCACATGCTATCTAGATAGATTGCACAATCTTCTATCTATATCCCTGCATGTTCATAGGGGCATGCGTGAAAGGATGCTTGGATGCAAAATGCATCGGGATGAATGCATTTGCTGCCATTCAACGACTATAAGAGCAATGATGAAGTAAAATAATGTGGAATATATCCCTCAAGATGCTCTGTAACCGACGCTCCGGACGTGCGTCGGTTCCAATTGTCTGTTCCGTGCAGACTTTGCTTCTCATCTTCGCTTCCAGAGGTCCAATACCAGGTGGCGCTGCGGTCGAACAACCGGCCTAAGCTACGATCTAGGTGTCGGCGTTAATTCCGTCGTAAGCCAGTTCGGACATCAAACACGGTGAATATATTTAGTCTGCACTATGGACGCAAGTGGCGCTACTCTCGCGTCAGTCAGTTCATGCACAAGTGGCGCTGCTGTCGCGTCGTTCAATACCTACACAGGTGACGCTGCTATCGCGTTGATCAATACCTACACAGGTGGCGCTACTGTCGCGTCAGTCAGTTCATGCACAGGTGGCGCTGCTGTCGCGTCGATCAATGCCTACACAGGTGGCGCTGCTGTCCTGTTGATCAATACATACACAGGTGGCGCTGCTGTCCTGCCGGCCAGTACGTTCATAGGTAGCGCTGCTGTCGACAAATCGAACGGCGCACGCATGGTGAAGAGGAATACCCATCGCTGTCAGACTGCCACTGGTTGTCACTGTCAGTCGTTTTTCAGTAATCGGGAGCCCATAGATCGGCCATTATTAGTCACCAGCTTATTAGTCAGCCATTGGTCAGCGACTTGTCAGTCATTCGTCAGTTACGTATGGTCATCGGCTCATTGGTCAACCAGTGGTCACAGTGACTGGTCAGTCACTCGTCAGCTACGTATGGTCATCGGCTCATTGGTCAGCCAGTGGTCACAGCCACTGGTCAGCAATGCTTAATTACCGGCCCAGTAGTCAGCCAATTCTCAATCTCTCGTCAGTACCAATTCTCGGATTTAAAAAAGTGAGTACGAATTATTCAATGATGATGTTAATCCAAGATGAATTGACGAGACAAGCCATCTGCCAAATAGGCTGTGCAATGTCATTGGAAACTAAAATTGACAGCATCTAATCAGCTGACGAATTCCGACCCATTGTCCCTGTTGAAAATTTGGCTCGGCGGAACCTAGTAGTGGTACCTAGCGGAACCTAGCCTTAGGCCTATCAAGTCATGCTGGACAATAGCGTCAGCTGCTGGGGTGTCGTTTAGCTACATATATGACGTTTGTGACGATCGCGATCTATAGCAGTTTTTGTATCTGCGCGCACACCAAGTTAGCCAATTACAGTGCAGCATCATTGTGACAATGGTTAAATGGCTTTCGCTGAAGCAGCTTCGAAGTTTATCGACCAATCCCCGAGTTTGCTTCAGCCAAATTCATCGGGTGAAAATGATATAGGCGCACGTGCTGCCACGCCAGCACGTGCTCTCGTGCGAGGGATTTGATATATAAGTATAGCTGTGGTACATAGAGTTGGGCTCCACGAAAGCTATTAGCTAGTATCTATCTTATCTATTATCATAACAACAATTCTGCGCTGTAATTGGTTAATTTGGCGCAGGCACAGATAAAACTGATATCAATCACAATCGCCACACACTTCATATGTGTTGATAAACGACACCCTAGCCGATGATTACTACTGTCCAGGTCTGCTTCAGACCATAGCTAACTAGCGACTTACAGGACTTGCTATCAATTGCATTGTCGATACGTGCATTGAAGCTCACGCAATTTCGTGTTTGCAAACGTAATAGCTGACGTGCATGGGAAATTCCCCTGATGCCCCTTTCCCACATACCACATTGCGTTCAATATAAACACCTCCGTAGCACTGCTTTCATGCACGAACCATTATAACCACTTAGTGCCTGAAGAACTGCACAAATGTATTGGGCACCCGTGGGCCGTGAAGGAAATGCCCAACTTGTTTTGCTCTCACGATTCTTCGTCACACGAACTGTTTGCGAACTTTTAACGTGACCTGCCGTAATGTCGCAGGTCAGCCGGTCCACTACAATGAGGTGCACCTTTGCATTTATCGTCTGTGCCAATGCATCTTTCTCTGTTGCCGAGACGGATCGGCCAGGGTCAGCGCGGGTCAATGCGGCCGCAGCGGTCCAGCGTGCGATGTGCTGCGCGTCAGCCATGCAGCGCACGGCGTGCGCGTCCAACGACCGGCCACCGATCGATCAGGCGGCGGGTCTCCAGCCACTATGGATCGCTCAACCGGCCGCAGCCAGCCGCACAGGAGAGCTTCCGCCGTCCGACGTACACACACGCGCGCGCACACACACACACACATACGCGCACACACACACACACACAAACATACACACACACATACAAACACACACACACATACAAACACACACAAACAAACACAAACACACATACGCACACACACACACACACCTATGCATGTCAGCCGTGACTTGCGAGCCCACGAACCCCACCATCAAAACCGGTGGACACGTTTTGACTTTTATTGACTGTTCCTATGGATTTATCGTCTTGCCGTCAGAGAGAACATCGCCGCAGCATACACGTGGTAAAAAGCTAACTTTTACGCTCATATTACCGAGAATCGCTAGCATTCAGAAAGCTAAGACCATAGCCAAGATCAAAGCCAGAGCTCGCTTGTGGCCCCTGTTTACAAAGTTCCTTGTCAGTAGCCTCTGTTCAGGCTACCCGTTGTTTAGGGCAGCCTTGTTCGTGTTCAGAATGCTCCTTATGTTTTCGAACCTTTGTCCAGTAGGACCCTCGTATAACAAACACCTTGTCCAGAAGGCCGCTCCGCATGAGGTCCTTGCTTAGGAGGCTCCTGCCAATAGTGTCCTGCTTATTTAGCAGGTTCTTATCAGGAGGCTTGCATTCGGGAGGCCACTTGGAGGCGTATTCAGAATTCCCTTCTTTTTGGGACCTGTTGCTTAGGAGGCTCCTGTTCAGAAGTCCCTTTGCCTAGAAGGACCCCGTTCAGGTAATGTAGACTTTTGGTACTTAGGGAATATTTGTCCACTGAACCCTTGCTTGGAAAATACCTTGTCCAGGAGGATCTTGTTAGCAGAAACCTTGCACAGGGAACTCGTGACGCTTTTCGCTTCGGAGGGCCTTGTCCAGGAGGCTCCACTTGTTTGGCCGACCTTTAATCAGGAGGTTAGTAGAACCCTTTTAAATGACCCTGTTCAGAAGATCCATGTTTAGGAGATTTCTTTTTCAGGCAGTCACTTGTTCAGGAGGCCCCTCGTTTAGCAGGTATCTTGTCCAGGAGACCCAGTTTGTCAGCAGGTTCTTGATTAGTAGGTCCCCGTTTGGGAGGCTCTTGCTTACGAGACCCTGTTAAGGTTTATCCAGTTTCAGAGACCTCAGAGGCTCAGTACAGGAGGCCCCTGTGTGAGAGGCTCTTTTTGCAAGAAGGCACTCTGCAAAGTACTCCTCGTCCGGTCATTACCTGGTCGTGAATCCCTATTGCGATGCAGATCCAGAAGCCTCGTTTACGATGACGAGGCTCATTTTCCATCAGGATTTCAATTTGAACGAGAAGAAATCATTGAAAATCCTCGCAGACAATATTTTTGCAAGATTATTAATTGCATGTTCCATTTTGTGATGGTGAGTTTCCATTTCCGTTCCGGATCTCCACATATTAAATATGGGATCATTTACTCCTCTGCTTTCAAGAGATATCTCCAGCACCATTTAGTAGAAGCGCTGCCGACGAATGTTGAGGTACAGTTCGACGAATATTTGACGGTATCATGCGTGTGTTTATGATGAAATTTGCTAGTTTTCAGCAAGAAAGAATGTATATCTGGTAGTAGGTTCTAAAACGAATCGATTTAATTTCATTAGCAGGGAAGGTTTCGAAGGAAACTGAGGTAGACATATTTTTCCGAACTTCCATGATTCTGGAAGATCATTTTGGATGCAATTTTTGTCATATATTTTGATGAGACAGTGGTGAAAATGATTTAATCTGAAGGAAAATTCTGATTCCATGTGTGACCTTAAATGCACTCAAACGTGTTCCTTAACCAGATTAATTAGTCGATGACACTAGTGTATCTCGCATTAGTTTAGATTAGTTTACCTCGTATGCTAAATCTATTAATTACACTATGCTGCATATGCCATAGCATCTGGAATATAACTAGTTACCAGATTTTGATGTAACGTTTTTTTTAACCACTGATATCTCATATTATTTCCTAAGTTTGAACGTTAAAAATAACAAATTTATTCCCAAATTGCAATTATGCATAGTAGTACTATGACAAATATTTTCAGCGAAGGACTAGTTTGCACTATGAACTAATTCGGTGTAAACTTGACAGCCTGAAATTGATCTTCATCGATAATGCTTTGAGCTGGTTCGTTCCTGGCGATCCCACTAGACGCAAAAAACGTTTCATAGCCGTGGGAAAACGTGCTATTGTCCGTAGCATTGTTTTTGTGTTGTCTTTTGATTTCTGGTTAATGTTATAATTTGCTATTAACTCATAGCAGGACTACCTAGTTTGAATATCAAAACTTATCAATAGGTTTTCTTACGTCATATCTACAGAGAAGCGACAATCTTCTAGTATTACCCCTATTTTTGTTCTTAAGGTCAGAGGAATTATCCTACAGAAAAATAGCTGTATGATCAGCGTACATGACACAAATGCAAGTCAGGGCTTATATTAGGAAAACCATTTACATATATTAAAAACGAATTGTTCTAGTATGGATCCCAGAGGTACACTCACTGAAATACTTTGAAATTGATGAAGTCAACTATTTACTTTTATAGCCTGCTACCTGTTACTTAAATATGCTTTGAAAATGTCCAAACAATGCCATATTTGAATATTTTTTTGCACATGTCATGAGCATGTCCGTGATCGTCTTCGTGACAAACGCTTTCCGAAGATCATGAAACAAATCAATAGTTGAGGATCAGTGGCGCAACCAGGATTTCAGTTCGGGGGGGGGCAGGGTTGGAGAGCGGGCCCCCTCGCAAGCGGGCCCCCCTCATGTTTTAAAAAAGTCTGCGGAAAACACGCACTTAGTTTTGAGCGGGCCCCTATGTTTGTAAAACTTCGCAGAAATAAAAGTACTTTTCCTTTATCAGGGGCCCCGGTTCGAGGCGGGCCCTGGTTAAAACGGGCCCCCAGATTTTCAGTTGGTTCAAAGGGCCCCTGATTCGAGCCACAGATCCGCTTCGCGGGCCCCTAGCCAGGGTTTTGAGTAGGGTGGCCCACTCCGAGCCAGGGGCCCGCTTCGCGGGCCCCTGGCTCGGAGCGGGCCCCCACAAAATTTCGGGGGGGGGCATGGCCCCTTGGCCCCTCCTGGTTGCGCTACTGTTGAGGATGCTATATAAAATGGTTTTGTTTTGGTATCCATTTCAATTCTTCAATTCCATTTTTCTCATTCCACCGGCTGGCAAAACTACATCTGCGTCCCTCCATCACCACGGTGACGTTTCATTTAGTGTTCGGCAGGGCAACGGAGTTGAAACGGCGCCGTCGGTTTCCTTAGTTCGATACGGTGGCGCAACTGGTGACCACCTCACCCAGGCCTTTACCTGGTCCACAGCACTGAGCGATCAGCTGGCGCGCAGTCGGCGCTCGGG
Source organism: Ashinkailepas kermadecensis (assembly GCA_034440615.1). Lineage (NCBI taxonomy): Eukaryota > Metazoa > Arthropoda > Thecostraca > Neolepadidae > Ashinkailepas > Ashinkailepas kermadecensis. The sequence goes on along the minus strand of JAOTOM010004766.1, from coordinate 338,569 downwards.
CCCCAACGAAGTTGGTTTGGTAGCGGGCTTGAAGGTTTCCCTTCACCATTGGTTTACATGCAATTTTACCGTTTTTCTCTACGCTCTCTTGTATGTTTTATGACAATATAGATCACTTTGAAGTATACCAATTGAAAGACCTATACTTCAGCTTCAGCAAAATGTATCCTAAATGATCCAGTAACAATCTTCCCGCCTAACAATGTGCCGTTTCCGGCAGGCTGCCCATCAAGTGCCTCCAAAATAAAGGGATTTTTTTCCCGATATTGGTAGGCTCCCTCTACCGTCCGTTTTAGCTGGCCAAGTTGTCACCCCCGTTCAAGAGCGGAAGAAAGAACAGACGGGGGGGGAAACTAAGTGCGCTTCTTCCCCTCAGTGGCAGGAGAGTTTCCGAAAAGTAACCACAGAAGACCGCCTGAAATGATCTGACCGCCCCTAAGACCGCAATAGGAGGCCCTCTGTCGTCATAAGAGGTCCCATAGCCGCCACAGGAAACCAATAGCTGCCACAAGAGGCAGGGACGGATCCAGGAATTGTCATCTGGGGAGGGGACACGTGTTTGGAGTGGCGCCACCGCGAAAGTAGCTTGAAGGGTGCCTTTCCTGCCGAGAGGCGCCTGTGGCTGAACAATTCGAGGGTGTTGGGGTGCACCTGAACCTTCGCGGAGGGACGCATTTTCCTAGTCGAAGGGACGCCACCTTTCATGGGGGGGGGGCACATGCCCCAACTTCCCTCCCTGGATCCGCCACCGACAGGAGGCCCCATATAGCCCACGTAATATATATATATATATTATGTACTGAACTGGGGCGACAAGGGAACACACACGCCAGCAGGTAAGGCTACCATTGATGGTGGTCTCAACTGAGATACCCCTCGCGCAAATGACGTCGCAGGAGCCGACGGGACGGCTTCGGGAACGGATACAGCAACGGCATCACTCGCGACCTGAACTGGCCATTAAGCGAATGACCTATCGGCGGTCCGCGAACTGGACCGTGCACGCCTGACCCGCTGTCTGCACGATGGTCGCTGGCAGCCGGCGGCTGTGGAAGGCTGACATCTTCCTATTTATATATTTAGTTCACGATACATGCCCTCCACGTGTAGTGAGTGGCTATTATGGACAGTCCTCTGCAATTTGTTTTGAAAATCACATTTTAAAATCATATTTAGGCAATCCAACATCCGTAGGTTTTAAGTAATCCAATATTAGTGCGTTTAAGTGATTCAACATCGGTAGGTTTTAGGCCGTCCAACATCAGTAAGCTAGGTTAGGTTGCATTAATATTTATTGATAATTGTATGTTATTTTTCATTAGATACCACCATACCCAAAACCTTTTCTCCACACTTCCCACATGTTGTTGAGGTGGGATAGCAGGTACATGTAGTCAATTTTCTTCTTGCTTTTTTAAAAGTTATTTCAATGCTTATGATATTCTTTTCTTGGACTGATTTCTTAGATAGAAGTACTTGAACTTAAAGTGCTGATATCTTTGGAAGTTTCCATTTTCCAAAGGAATGAGTGTCAAATCAGAAATCACCAGAAAAACAACATTGTGACCAAAAATGACCCAGGGGCTTCTTATGCATGTTTGCCATTTTAATGATGAGTATTGGGGTTTTAGGGTGCGTCAACCCCATTGTGTTATATTGCACCCATAACAAGGTTGCCTAAGCACGCGTCAGACTGTCACAAACGAATGTAAAGTGTTTGATATAAGATCGGTATTGGTAGCTATTAAAGGGTTTGAAATAAGATCTGGTGAAACAAATAATCAGTTAGGCAGGTGCATATATTACGTCAAATCCCATCTCCGCAAGGAAGCACAAAACTGCTCCATTGTGTATAAATCGGGAATAATCTCCCAATAAGTCATTCAACCTCAGAGCATTCGCATCATAACCCAAGTGGCGCCAACGTTCTTCTGTGCATGCTTGGCACGCCACCGGCACATTGTGCACAGTCAGCGCGGCATTACACCTAACACATTTCGGCCTGTCGTCCCTACACAATAAAGACCTATGTGTTGCTAGAGTGTGACCAATTTTGAGACGACAGATGGCTACCTCGTCCCTTCTAGTTCGGCTGAAGGACGACGGCCACGGAGCTAAGTATGGTTTGATTTGCTTTAATTTGTTGAACTCCACTTGGTCCCATTTGCCCTACCCCTGTCTGATAATAAATGATGAGATAATTGGGTAGCAGTCACTGGCAGGAAGTGGGAGAACGCGACTCCTTGGCGCTTGTGCTGCACGCCTTGCAGCCCTGTCGGGCAGCTCGTTACCACGGATTCCGACATGTGCTGTAATCCAGCAAAGTATGACCTGTTTTCCCATGCGATGCAGCGAAGTAAGGTGCGATAAAGTGTCTCGTATGATGACATGTTGCTGGTTAAAACCGCGCAACGCCACAAGACTGCTCAGAGAATCAGTCAAAATAACATGTAAAACATCGTCGTCAACCTCGATGTATGCAAGAGTTTTGCTGATGGCCATCAACTCTGCAGTGAAGACCGTGGCATGTGGCGGCATTTTGCACAAATCCTATAATTGTTGATGGAAAGAATCAACCTAAATATAGGCATCACTCACTTGCTATCTCATGATAACCTCTCCTTTATACTAAGTTTGAGACATATACATAAAATACACAGGTCAGGCTATCGAGCAATCATGCTCCAATCACTTAAACAAAACCTATATAATGCCATTCCAAAAGGCTCGATACTTTTTGTCAATAAAGCTGAACATGTGTTCCTATCACAAGAACTATGCTATTTTTCAACAAAAAGGATTATGCTTGTATTCCAGACTAATTTTTATGATAGAACAGAAGAAATGTACAAACTGGTTAAAATATTTTATATCCAGCCCACTATATCAGAGAAAAAACTTGTTCAACTGTAAATGTATCTAATGGATACATTTGTCACCTGACATCATTCTTTGTCCATTCTGTAAAAAATGTAACTCATAAATGCACCATTTCAGTTAGCAGATCTGACCCAAATCATCTATTTCTCATACCTTTGACCAAAACTAAGTGTAGCTATAACTTTGTGGTAAATGCTTGACATGAGGGTCTTATCGTGATTGTTATTTCGGTGTACAAAGAACATATTTTTTAACAACAAGCAGAAAAACTGGTTGAAAAGCAAAATAATACCAAAAAGGAGGGCTTTAAATTGGTTCATATACAATAACAAAGTATTTAAAGCTTTAGCAATTGCAAGGTAACCTGGCATAAAATTAGCTAGCCTAATCTATTTTCTCAGAGAAAAGTGTCAAAATCTTGAAATAAAAGGACATAACCTAACCAGGCCTATCCATCTTTTTGTTTGGTGGAGAAAACAAAAAACATTGTCAGCATGCAAACGAAGCAGGGAAAAACACAACAAAGTAATCTCTAAAATGATGTAAACATCAATAATAAAAAAGTTTCAGGATTACCCAGGGTTTTGGCTGGTGGGAATATCATGGTGGGAATAGCGGATGGTAGGAGACGTTTGCTTCGCTGCAAAGAGGCAGGGTTGAGCAATCTTTTTTTATGTTTCTTCTCTGATCAATTTCTTTGAAATGCTTGGAGCATACTCTTGGTTCCCCAACATTTGAGAACTTAGACATGTTTCATTGTATGCTAAAATCTTTTTATAAGGCAGAATCCTGATAAAAATGGTGCAACCAGATTTCTTCTTTATTCAAGTTGCCTGCCCAGTGCCACCTCTATGCTCTGGTACTGCACAGTAAGGCATGGCACCTGAAACAGAGATGTGTTACATTCAAACATTATATCTAGATGCTAAATTTATACTATGGGAAATCAGACGGCAACTCATGTAAAGCTTCAGGAAGGCATTCATAACATGATGATTGTATTGTACATAAATGTTCAATTATGCATGTATCATCAATAATCCATGCAACATTAATTAAGGAATAATGGGCCATGCCCTGGGTCTAGCTGGCCTATAAAAAGCTATGTTTTCAACAACTGTTGTATGTCAATGAAGGTAGATAGGTACATGTTTGGAAAAATAGGCTGCTCGTGGATTTTTGGAATCCAGAACACTACCCTCTCCAGAAAATTGTTTCTTGTCTTCTCATCTGGAGGTTGAATCTCCTAAGTTACCTCCTAAGTTTGACAATGAACTGCTGTGATCAAGTAAGTGCTCAAAATTAACCGAAAGGGGGTGCAAATTGAGTTACGATGCATAAGGTTTGAACAAAAATATTCTTCATACTTGATGACTACAAAATATTCCTCTCAACATGCAAGATTACAATGCACAAATCCAACCTTGCCTATGCATGAGAAAAATATGTATCGGAACAAATGTTCACTGGAAAGAACAGGACAAGATTAATAACGCAGTCAGCGGAAGATAAATATATTTGCTTGTAGAGTAAGCAAAATAGAAGTACCATTGCGCATGATTTGAGAAAGTCTTCTGCAACCATATTGTAACCATATTAAAAAACCTTCGGATGACGTCATGAGGGCTTGAAGGAAAACTTCGATCTACCTTCTAGTAAAGGTATCTTGGTCGGCGCAGCCGTGGCGGATTATAGAATCCTATAGTAGAATATTCCAAATCTAGCAGATTCCTGGCAATTGGTGATATAGTGCCGCAACCGCGGCAAAAACTTCACGTGCTTCATTTTTCTTATTTTTCTATAATTTTCATTAGAAAAGGGCATATGGTACTATGGAATGCTTTACTTTCTCCTGTATTCAGCTGACACGAGAAAGCAAAGGATGACATGAAAAAGAGTACAAAGAATGAGAAAGAACGTTCAATTTCATTTAACAGCAGCTTCCTTTCCTGCCCAAGCTCGACGCACGACTGGCCTTGAGGGCCAGCCGGTCGTCATGACAACGACTTAGGCCCCGCCCTTCGGGAGTCGGCCGGCCGGTTTTGTGTAGTGTCCTCGTTTACCGGCAAGGAAACATACTTTTTCGGCGTGATACAAGTAAAAACGATCCGGATTCGTATGTAGAATTCTTCAGGCATTCGCATGGTATCAAATTTGCCTACATACAATAAAAATTGTCTGCGTAAAGCCGTGGAAAATATTGGCTATTTTGGCTTGAGACGCACGCAAAGTGCTGCCGAGTATCGCCTTGTCTACGTCACAGACCCGGAATAACTTGACCCCCCCCCGGCCCCGACTACACAACGACGGCGCCGCGCGGAATCGACTCAGTACGACCACTGCGCCTGGTGGTGGACGCGCTGCGTTGTCGCCAGACGGCCGGTAACGTGCCGAGTGGATGCGCGCCGTCATCGCCGGTCGAACAAGTGCCGACGTAGCCGTTGGTGGCGAGAAGAGTTTGTGAGAGGCTCGGACCCGGCTGCAGCGGTGGGCTCGGCAGTGGCCACAGCAGGTGGGTGCTGCTTTTGGCACGCCGTCTGGAACGCTGTACGATGCAGCGCAGAACCGAAAATATCCAGCTTGTTGGTGGATATTCCCGGGGTCATCGATGTGGCGTCGGCTGTCCCGCAATCAGCGTGACTTACCTTTCTCCTGGCGTATGGCCCGACCCTCCGTAATTGCAAAATTAGAGGGAGTTCGTGGCGTGTGTTGTCACTCCGAGCACCTCCCCTTTGCAGATTGTTCCAGTGCAGATTGACATGATTTTGTCTTGTTCAAAGAATGCAAACTCTAAAGAACTTAGCACGCTTGCGTTGGAGAAATATAGACCGATACCGCGAGCTCTCACTGACCTATACGGATGACCCTATTGGATCTATACTGAGAAGTCCGTTTTTTTGCCTTGGGTACGCTTGCGTCGGCTGATGCAGTATTGGATCCTTCGGTCTCCCGAAGCAAACATCGATTTTTCCTGCTGAGCTATATGTCATTTTGCAAGCTCTTTGCCCATCACAGTCCTCAATAGCCCTGTCTAACTCCCATCTCGGGGGAATTTCAGCTCTGAGATGGGCCCTCACTAGTCATCTTCAGCTCTTAGGTGTCCTGTTCATCCCTCAGGAGCCCTTTCAAACCCCAAGAGCTTCCCAGACCTCTCTGGCCCTCAGGCGCCTTGTCTGTTCATCAGCTGTTAGTGGACCATTCCAGCTGAGATTGCTCATCCCAGCTGGTATGGGCATTCCAGATCTCGGACGGGCCCCCTTTTATCTGGCCCGTCCGAGATCTGCCTATCTGCATATCTTCACGGCCCTTGCCAGCCCTCAGGGTGGACGTCTTCATGCCTCAAGGCTCCTTTCCACACAAGCTGTTTGATGCGTTTTAATTTTTATCGGCTATACCTCTGCTCCTCAGGGGGGTCACTTGGAGGGGCACCATCGGACTCGCCAGGCAGGGGCGAGTGCCCCTTCTCCCCTTGGGAACGCCAATGCTTTTTGACAGCTCAGGGCCCCTCCATGGGCTTAGAGACCTCTTACGTAGCACCAGGAACCCTCCACTTGGGCTCGGATCGTTTCCGCAGCTCGGGGGCCTCCTTACCGGCTTGAGCCCATTGTCAGCTCTGAGCCCTTCTTCATCAGCGTGAACGAAAGCCGACATAGTGCCACAGTGACCTGTGGCCCGACCTAGTGACCCGAGGCCCCCTCCGGCGGCTCAGGGACCCACATTCACGGCTCAGGACACTCTCCTTCCGACCTGGAGTCCCTGCTTTCAAAAGCTTCGGCCTCTATCACGCAAAGGACCCCCTGTGTGATTTCAGCCCCCATTGGCCCAGGGATCGTTCATATCGGCTCTGGGATCCGACGGCCCGGGGTCCTCCCTCGGCTAGTGGTCCTCTCCGTCGGCGCAGGGACCCACCTTGACGATTTAGGGCCTCCGTCAGGCCGGAGATCTTTCAACAGCTTGGGCCCGCTTCATCAGGCCAGAGGCCCTTGTACGGCTTCGGCCCCATCCGTCGGCCCAAGCCTTTCTGACGGCCCGAGGTCCTCTTTTTCAAACGCTTGGGCCCTGTCCATCAGGCCAAGGGCCTTTTCTTCGACTTGGACCCCACCATCAACCCCGGGGCTCCTCGTATTGGCCAGGGGCTCTCACCATCGGCTCGAGGGCCCTTCGAACGATCTGGGGCCCCTCCGTCCATCTAGAAGCCCTTCACGTTAGCCCTGCAAAGGACCCTCAACATCTTCTCAAGGGCACTCTCCGTTGACTAGGGATCCTTTTCATCGGCCCGGGACCCCTTCCGTCAGCCCCGGGCCCATTCGTCGGTCCAGGGGCCCTTCACGTCGGCCCAGGGGGCCCGCAAGGTCCCCCTGCACCAACGCCTTGACGGGACCTTGTGGGTCCTTCAAGGCGATCGCCTGGATGGCCCCTTCAATCCTCCAGGGGGAGGGGATTCGGCTGCCCCCTTCGCTCCCTCTTAGCTACGCCACTGAATGATAATACCTCATGTTGGCTAATAGTTAGCATGCAAAGCAAACAAAGATTAAACTGGCACGTTGGTACTATGTATACGTGTTGCATTCCATAGGTTAGAAAAGAAGAAAGAAGCAGAAGACGATCGAAAAATTCCCGATGTTATTCATACACCAAGTCTTTAAGCAATCCTTGAATGGTGATAACACCAATTAAGAGCAACTAATTATGTTCGATAGGATTTGGTTATCACTAATTTCCAAACGTGGGCACGGCGCACGCAAATTGCGCCGCTGCGCCGGCGGCGCACCTTAAAAACCGGCGGCGCAGCGGCGCTGGCGCGAATTCTCAAAATACCGTCGCAACGGCGCGCGGCGCAAGTAAAAAATCCGCGCCGCTGTCCGCGCCGCTGCCCATCTTTAGCGAGCGATAAAAGACGACCTAAGAATCCGACGCGGCAAACACGTATGTACCTGACTACCTGTTACGTGTAGTATTATAAGTAATTATACTAACCATATACATTAGTAAAAGTAACTACCTGTAAAGTTCTATATACATCGCCGGCCGAAACAATATAGCTCACGGGCCATAGTTTAATCTTTAATGTGAATATAGGTAACTGTGATGCCAATTATAAGTTGTATTTTCAATAAAAATGACTTTATAGCCTAAAACTGTTTTTTTGGGGGCTAAATAGGTAGAAACCTTGCCACTGCACATAGTTTTTGTATAGGCATACTTAATTAATAGCGGCGCGCGGCGCAGCGGCGCAGCGGCGCGGGGCGCAACTGCAGGGGCCAAAAATAGCGGCGCAGCGGCGCGGGCGCAGGTGGGCATCACCGCCGGCGCAGGGGCGCGGGCGCAAGTACCAAAATTCAGCGGCGCGCCCACCTTTGCTAATTTCTCTGACACATGATGCTGTTTTAGGTGTTTTTTTTCCTGTCAATGCAGGCATTAATGATACATTACCCGCGTTTTTATGCTCGGTAGCTTATAGCTCAAACCAAATGCTCTTAATGTCAACGGGCGCGGAGGTAGTGCACTGATAAAAATATTCGCTGAGGGTGAAGGTGTCCTCTTAGTATACTGCTCTTTCTGCCAGGGTTCAGAAGTGGCTAGGTATGGTAAGACTCCTAGTGAATGTTGACATTAATTACAGTACATAATTGTTATGACAACATAAAGCATAGCTTCCGTCGAACACAACTATATTACACAGCTATATATATATATTCATATATATACATACATACATATATATATATATATATATATATATATATATATATATATATATATATATATATACATATATATATACATATATATATACATATATATATATATATATATATATATATATATATATATATATATATATATATATATACATACATACATACATATAGCAAATGAATGATTCGAAGGGCTAACTCTCTGAGTTACCCGGACCCGGAGTAACTTTTGTGTATCGCTGACCCGGTGTAACTCTCCGGGTTTTCGCGGTAGTTGCGGGTACCAGCTCCGCTCCAACGGCCACCCTGGGTGGCAAGACCCCTAGTAATAGTGACCCATGGTAAGCCTTACCATAGGTAATGCTATGACATTGGTGAAGGTTATTCAAATGTGCGAACTCATGTACCACGTCTACGTTATTCTAGCGCAGGTGATGGCATTTCTGTTGATTTGCTCTAGCAAGGCAGCATCGCTGACGAGGGTGAGGCGAGCCCAGACCTGGCCCAGACCTGGACAATAGCAAACGGCTGCTCAGGTGTCGTTTACCTACATATATGACGCGTTTGGCGATTGTGATCGAAATCAGTTTTTTTTATCTGTGCGCGCGCCAAGCTAACCAATTACAGTACATAATTGTTATGACAACATAAAGCATAGCTTCCGTCGAACACAACTATATTACACAGCTATATATATATATTCATATATATACATACATACATATATATATATATATATATATATATATATATATATATATATATATATATATATATATCATATATATGTACATATATATATACATATATATATATATATATATATATATATATATATATATATATATTCATATATATACATACATACATATATACATGCATGCTTACATACCAAATCCCTCCCACGGGAGCTTGGCTGGCATGGCAGCACGTGCGCTTAATTCACTCAGCTGGTGAATTTGGCTGAAGCAAACTCAGGGATTGATCCATGGATTTGGAAGCCGCTTCGGCGAAAGCGATTAGTTATTGTCACAAAAATGCTGCACTGTAATTGGCTAAATTGGTGCGCGCACAGATGAAAAACTAATATCAATTATACAATCGTCACACGCGTCATATATGTAGCTAAACGACACCCAAGCGGCTGACACTATTGTCCAACCGGACTCGATAGGCCTTGAGGCGCGGCCTGGTGGCCGCTGACGCGTTTAAATTTATTTGTCGCGTGCAGTCGCACGTGAAGAGAAAATATGACTACGTCCGAGAGCCGCCAGCGCCAGAGGAGAGTTTGAGTTTGTCGGGTTCGGCTACCTTCGCCGGTGCGCCTTTGAAGGTAAAGGTCACTTCCTGCAGGTACATATCTTCTTAGAGGTCCTTAACCATAAGATATCTTCAGTGTGGCATTACTGGGTACGGATAATTGTCCGCTATAGTACTGAAAAATTATGGGGTGAATCTGAACGAGGAAGCTGTTGATTTATAATACAAATCAAATCAATTAGTAATCGAGAATGTTCACTCTAGGGCATCTCCTCCGACATTTGCACGAAAATGTAATATTCTGGCAGTTAAACAGATATGGCCCATGGAAATTCAACTTACACACATTTTCATCACTTGGAGCAATTGTCACTTCACAGTCCAAATTAACGTGGTTGGTGCTTACCTAATCTGGGGACTGGTGGCAGATGGTGGGAAAGTCTGCATCAGGAGTGAATCTGTATGCTCATAATTATGCATGGCCTCAAGTAATTGAAGCTCACATTTTTACATGAGGATAATATGAAGCCAGCATGCCAGCATTTCATAGTAGATAGGTACGTACCCACTGAAGTAGGCACCTAGGATAGGTAGGTATGTGTCTACTTTCATACCTGTCTTCAATTTTTCACGTGTTTTTCTGCTGTCAGGTCTGCTCCATTGGCAATTCCATCCTGTTCAAGCCTTCACAAAGCTCTATTTTTGTGTTTCAAGCATTATAATCCTATCCAAAGCTCCATAAAACTATTGTCATTCCATACTCCGATCGTACTATTTATTATTGTCCGATAAAAGTACAAAAGTTGCATGCCAATGCTGGCTTCTCCGGGCTTAGTATTCTTGATGGTACATTTCACTAGGTCCCACGTATCTTGATTAGTCAGGGTGCTCTGGCACCCTGGCATTTATAGTAGTAAAGGTTATTAGCCTCCTGGCAGCAATACAGCCATATAACACCCCTCACACGCTGACAGCTAGTTGACAACACCAAAATCCTTCCAACTACACAACACAGGTGGCTACTCTAAGCACTAGCGGCACTGGCGGATCCAGGGAGGGGCCATTCCGGCCATGGCCCCCCGAAGCGCTTAAAAGGGGGGGGGGCATAGTGTCTTTTGCCCCCCCCGAAACCAACAGAAGTCAACTAAATTAAAATGCAGTAACCTTTGCCGAGGTAAAAAAATAGCGTCTGGATGAAAGAATCTCCAATTATAAAGGATTTTTTTTATATAATTGTTTGGAAGCCAGTATGGTAGCATAGTAGATTCTGACACACATCGAGGGTTCCATGCTGCTCAAGTTCTGCTTACAGCAAGAGTTAACAAAATCGGATCCGCCAGTGTCCACGTGCACGAACGTTGACGTGGTACAAGACGTTGAACGTGAACGCGAACGTTTTGGTAAACAAGAACAAAAATCCGGTAACATAGAAACGGTGGATGTAAGCTGGGGCCCTACACAGGAATTATGTTGTCAATTATTATTATTTTTTTTTTTATTTATATTTTTTTTTTTTAATGGACCCCTTGCCAAATAGTGGTCGAAATCCGGTACTTTTAACCAAAAATAGTGGGAGAATGGGCACCCTCCAAATCCGTTCGACCCCTCCCCTGATGCAATTCCTAGGTACGCCACTGGGGGAGGGGAGGGGAGACTGACGCCGAAAACGGAAAGTTTCCCCCCCCCAAAAAAAAACCGGTGGGCTAGATCCGCCAGTGACAAGCGGCCGATTATATCAGAGCGAGGGACCCTGCCATAAACAGATAGGTGACTGACGCACGGTCAGTCTTGTGGTTTGTATGCCCCCCTCCCCCCTCTATCTCGCACTAATAGGATACTGTGTTATGATGTGGTGTTTGTGGGCATACTATGCTTGTTCTTTGATCATGCACTGTGTTATAATATCTGTTTTTTTTTTAAATACGCAATGCCATTGTACAGCTCTGCACGCGACCAATGTTTTTATTCAAATGATCAAACTATTTCAAAATTTGATCTCTTCGTACTTGACTGTTGAAGGACCAAGGTTAGACGAAACGTGGAGTATTATATCTGAACAATTTGACACTAAAATGAGCACTGTCCTTGTATTAACTTCACTGTGCATAATTATGCGTTTTGGACCATTCTTCTTTGAGCACACACAAGCAAACGGGAGTTCCATTCGTACAATAGAATCACCGAAAAGGAAGCTGACCAAGGCTGAGGCTGGTGTGGTGGACAACCGTGTCTGATATATATATATATATATATATATATATATATATATATATATATATATATATATATATATATATATATATATATATATATATATATATATATATATATATATATACATATATATATATATATATATATATATATATATATATATATATATATATATATATATATATATATATATATATATATATATATTGTGTGTGTGTGCATGTGTGTGTATGTATGCATATATGTTCCGATTCCTGCATCACTCTGATCCTTGCTTTTACCACATTAATCCTGTTGCAGTGCCTCCTGGAGTTGCCGGCGACCTTGCTACCAGGGCTGCTCTGAAGACCTGTACCATCATGGCGCCCACGGCAGTGGATGGCTTCTGGGGTGCTCCCACCTCCACGCTGGATTGGTGCGAGGCCAACTATGTGGTCAGCAGTTACATCGCCGAGTTCTGTGAGTGCAGCATGCCCAACTTTTAATCATCTAGTGTGAATCGGGTGACATCCCCCAGGGTCCGTTGAAACCATTTCGAACATATCATGGAGCAGGCGGGGAAAGCGCTGCTTGTGTTGGAGGTAGTCCGGCCAGGTCTTTTGTTGGGATGTTGCGTCGCCAGGACTTACTATTTGTGAGAGGTGAAGTGGGATGGGTGCGGAAGAGGAGCCGCGACAGCCCAGGTGGAGCTGAGACTGCTCCTCCAATGGGCGCCTGGCCTCCAGAAGGGAGAAGCTATCACCGGTGCTGTCGGATACGCCACGGGAAGTCAGGATCAATGAGCCACCCAGTGACCTGCCACGTCGGGTGGCCGCTGCCACTGAATGTGCCATTGACTGTCGTGACCTTTGTCACAGCAGCGGTGTCGGCTGGCGCGAGCCCGGCCACCCCATGGCACCACTGACGGTGGGGGCATCGTTCACCGGGCTGGGTTGTGGCATGGCTCAGTTTGAGATTTCGAGCCGGAATTGGGGCGTGTGACCTGAGTCGTTTGAAATTCGTTCGAGTTTCTGATGCTGTTTGTTTATTTATTGTTTATTGGGTATTTCACGACACACTTTGTGAACAATCACGGCTAATGGTGCCGCCCACACTTTCGCCGGTGGGCCGCGGAATTGCAATTTTTCATGCACACATAGAGCTGCAGATGTTTGTAGCAGGTAGTGATGGTTAGATTTTGCCGCATGGCAGCTGAACCCTCGCATGGTTTTCCGATTTAACCCCCGCAGCGCGGTGGCGGTACGTCATTTTGAGCCCTCTTCTCAGGGTTTTTTTTCTGAGCAAACTCCTGCACCGTTTACTAGGTCACTTGGCATGACTTCTAACAATTGATGAGTGCGCATTTTGCTTTAAAAATATCGAGTTCCAGTCTCTTAAGACATCGGAGCTAAGGCGGGTCAAAGTCAGGTCACGACCTCTTCTCCATGCGCCTTTTTAGATGTATGTACGTGGAATCATTTTTCGTCAGCAAACCATGCAATATACAGTCAGAAGTAAAACATAGACAAATTAAAGAAAAGTGCAAGCACGTAAGATGTGACTCGAGCTCCGGTCACTACGGGAAACGAATATTTAAACAAAAGAACAAAAACGTGTCTTGGTGTATAGCTTCGTAACTAATGGATACTGTTGCAACCGTGGAATATATGTGGTGTGAAATTACGTCATCTAAGCATATGCACATTTTCCTGTTCATGTATGTTCAGATCACTGAGATATGACCTGAAATGACCCCATGGCCATGTGTTGTATTCGCTATGGAAGGTAAAATAATGACTATTACGGAGAAAGAGTGGCTAAGCTAGGGTACTTTTGTACGTTAATTTCATTTCTAAAGTGACTGGAATGCCCAACTGGACATTACAATGTTGCTTGTCTTGACGGTATTCGGAAATTTGTTATGACGTGATTTTGTTTTGATGACAAAAGATTTCCATTGCATTTAATGAAATCAGATAGGATTTAAATATTTCGTTTTGCTTTGGTTTCACTCATTGCCTTTTTGCTAAGTGATCTGCTTCGAAAATTACCATCTTGAGCAGTTCATCGCATGCTTTCAGACATTTGACCTTGACGAGATTGGTAACCTGACCTTCACAGTTGTCACATGCGTTACACTAAGTGTTCTGTGTACACGTCATCAACATTGAATTACAAAATCGCATTTGTTTTATGGCCAAGGCCCTAAAACTACGGCGAACATGGGTCATCGACTGCACGCCGACATTGACCTGTTGGACATTACCTGCAATGTCAACCAAAAAGATAGAGAAACAAAAATACGACGAGTAGCTCTGAAAATTCAAAGCTACATCCTGCCCGTTTACGGCATCTCTATTTACCTAACCGGCCACAATGACGCAGACAATTCAGCGCAATTCTTCTAAGCCTTGCAAAGAAGGAAATTTTTCGCTCTCACTCCTGCCGCAAAGCTCGAAAGAGAATCACGCTTCTTTGTGTCGCCAGAGCAGAACGCTGCTTGGATTAAGCTCATGTGATCTTGCACAAGTGCACACTTCGCAACATTTTATCCTGGATGATTCAGTCGCCCTGCTTGGAGTGGGTGAATGAAACCATTTTGTGAGGGGCCAAGTGGCCCCCGAAAAGTGGCAACACTGTAGGAAAATTAACCCTGGAAATGAACCAAGGTAAAAACCGTCTGCGAGATGAGTGTTTTTCATCTGCTGAATAATACCGCCTCGCGTTTGACAGGGAACACGGTCAGTAATCTGGCCATGATCCTGCCGCCGATCTACGGCATCTATGAAGTGTGTCGGCAACAGTTCGAGATCAGGTTCGCCGTCTGCTTCGTCCTCCTCCTCGGTGAGTCAGTGGCACTGCTCTGCCAGCAGGGGTAGTCATGCTACGCGAGTGTTGTTGATGCTGTGCGAGGAACAACGGTACTACTATGTGAACTGGATACTGCTGCCTGTGAGCTGCAATGTGGGCTACAACTGCCTGTGAGCTGCTGCCCGTGAGCTACAACGATACTGCTCCGCGAGTTGTGGCGCGCGTTTTTACCTCTGGACAACTTCCTCTCTTGGAGAGGAAGTTGCCAATGAGGAAGTTAACCTTCACTAAAATAGTCTTGTGGTTGAATAAGTCAATGGAATTATCACCAGCTGTTGGAGCCACTGCCAATGATGTCTGTACCAGCGGTCTGTACAAGTATCAGTTCACACAGTGAAGTAAAGGCAATGTAGTAGGCAGGATGAAGACGGTGTCAGTGTCTGTCTTGTTGAAGTTCACGTCGTGGAGCCATCATAGCTGGCTGTAATATGCGGCTCGGGTGCACTGCCGCCGGCGTAGGAACAGAGGCCCAGGTGGAGCCCTACATCCCTCCTCCGTCTGCCTCCAAACATTGGAAGTGTTAACCTAAGCATGTGCTCCTTCAGGCTTTGAGCGATGTATGCAGCAGAGGGACGACCTTAAAATGGTCCTTACTCACTTTTACATTGGTAGATCGATGCGATGCCACTGTGGACAGTTCATGCTAATGCAGTCGGGTGTGCGACCACCGTTCGTGATAGCGTTGTCGCGTATGTGCGAGGCTAGGAAGCAGCCGGTGAAAACTAGTTTTGGTCACGCTACTGAGAAAAACTGGTGTGAACCCTCACCGGAGGGGCCGGCAAACAGGCGCCAAACCTCGTCGGGCGGGTCGGCAAACCGGTGTGAAACATCGCCGCACGTGCCGGAAAACCGATGTCAAACTACGCAGGGCGGGCCGGCAAACCGGTATCAACTTTCGCCGGGCTGGAAAACCGGTGTCAGCCCTCGCCGTGGCGACAAATCCACCTTCGCCGGGTCGGGAGTACGGATGGGGTCTCTTAAACTTCCCTACTGACTTCCGGTCGATGCGAACTGGGATGAAATACAAAGCACCGTCGGAACTGTCCGGTAATGAAGAGCCCGGATCATACCTAGCATTGACATTTTGACGGATAGTCAGGCCACCAGAGGTCATATTAGATCAATATGCGAACCTCTCCCTGGAAATGGTTCAAAAGGTAGAGCTTGTTTTCCTTCATCATTGCTTTTTTCTTCAAAAAGGAACATAGATGAATGCATTCTATTTATTGATCATAGTAAAAGTGGTCAAGACAGGTCGGGTCAGAATCCAACTTGAAAACCAACTTCTGAACTACTTTCTGATGCTCGTCTCACAATCGAAAGGTTGTGGGTTCGAGTCTCTCCTGTCGCTACTCTTCGCCCGCGACCAATCGGCGTGAGAGATTGGCGACGCTACATGACTCAACGGTCGACGTGTCGTAAAACCAATAACCAACCAACCGGATGTTAGAAACAGAAGAAAAATGTCATTGGCTAGCCAATATAGCCTGGAGCTCATATCACAGCTTATTTCTTCATTTTGGACCATGCTGAGGTCCTTAATGGTCATAATAGAAACATAAATGGAAAGCCGCCTCGGTAGCTCGGTTGGTTAGAGCAATGGCCTGCGCTGGTCTCCCCTGTCCTGGCAAGACAGGTTCGAATCGCCTCACGCGCTCACATTTAACCCCCGGCTGGGAGGATCAGTTGGAAACTGGCCCGATAAGGCCGGGGACGAGCTACCGAGGCGGCCGTGTCTTGACGGCCGTGTCTTGACGGCCGTGTCTTGACATGTATTGACGGCACGTTAAACTCTCGGTCGAAGTTCTGCCGTTGAACTGGAATTCACGGATCGGGTGGTGGCGGCCAGGGTCCACGCAGCAAGCTCTGTTTAGCAATAGGACTCTGATCCACAAAGCCACCCGAGCAAGAATTCGAACCAAATTTATTTAAAGAAATAGGTCAACTCAGTGTCATATTTGTGATGGGGAATGACCTGCAATATATGAAGATATATATATCGTGTCCTTTCAACAGAATCATTCAAGCAAAGTGTGTGCATATGTTTTGCATCTGAAAATCCTAAGGTCAGGTCAGGTCACGACGTATGGTCAGGTCAAGTAACTTGAAACTTGAATACCACAGCACACCCATTTTGAAGTATAAAAATGTGTTCCATGAGGAACTTCTATGATAGTGGAACATTATTGCGAACCGTGCAGATTCTAGTCTCCATGATCTGACCTTACCTGACCTTAGGTCACGCTGGTGCAATGCATAGATTGACAAAACGATCACTTTATCCTTCGCCTAGGTGTACACTGTTTGTACAGTAATTACACAGACAAGTTAAATCAGGTCAGATTACACGAGGTCAGGTTATCTAAGGCCATTGTCTGGCCATCCAATATCATGTTACACGACTTAAGCAGCGCTGAAGCAACGAATTCGGGTATGCTTTGACCAGAAACAGCAACATTCTGCATAATATGTAGAATATACACGATAATTAACCTGATCTTATGTCATTCATACATGTTCAAAACCAGAATGCTTAGCACATACTCTTGATACATTTTGGCCACAAAAGTTACCCCCAAATTCAATTTTACTAGAATCCGCACGGTTCGCAATAATGTTCCACTATCATAGGAGTTCCTCATGGAACACATTTCTATACTTCAAAATGGGTGTGCTGTGGTATTCAAGTGTAATAATTATTGACCGGTAACAACTGCGCTCTATTATGCACCCTCCAACCCTGAATATGTAGCTGATGTCTACGATAGCGCTGTGACTTGCATTGGTGGTGAGTTATATGCATGCACAGGGGTGCTCTTTCATTGATTACAACAGGCCCTGAGAAATCCCGTGGGTGCTTTACCACAGGATTCCATCTAGTTTCAGGGTGCTTGGCAGGTTTCAGTAATGCATGGGCACCCCTAAAAGGATACAGTTATCCACCCATGGTGACATGTGTGCCTAGCCTGGCTATGTGTCTGATGACCGTTACCCGACCCTATAATACGGTCGGATGTGCATAGCGTCCTTGGTAACGTTGTCCAACGTCCGTGATAACATGGTCGGGTGCTTGTAACGCTTCTGATTACATGGCCGGGTGTTTGCCCAACGCCCGTGGTAACGTGGTCGAGTGTTTGTCCAACGTCCGTGATAACGCGGTAGAGTTTGTGTTCAACATCCGTGATAACGTGGTCGGGTGTTTGTCCAGCGTCCGTGAAGACGTGGTCGGATGTTTGTCCAGCGTCCGTGATAATGCGGTCGGGTGTTTGTCCAACGTCCGTGATAACGCGGTAGAGTTTTTGTCCAGCGTCCGTCATAACATGGTCGGGTGATTGTAACGCTTCTGATTACATAGTCGGGTGTTTGTTCAACGTCCGTGATGACGTGGTCGAGTGTTTGGCAAACGTCCTTGATAACTTGGTCGGGCATTTGTCCAGTGTCCGTGATGACGTGGTCGGATGTTTGTTCAGCGTCCGTGATGACGTGGTCGGGTGTTGTCCAACGTCCGTGACAACGTGGTCGGATGCATGGTTGAACTCTGCCCGCTTACTATTGCAGCGGTAGGTCTGGGATCCTGGGCTTTCCACATGACTCTGCTATACGAGATGCAGCTCTCCGATGAGCTACCCATGATCTTCTGCAGCTGCTTCCTGCTCTACTGCCTGTGAGTGTTCCGACACACTGCCTGTGAGTGTTCCGACACACCGCCTGCGAGTGGTCCGACACACCGCCTATGAGTGTTCCGACACACTGCATGTGAGTGTTCCGACACACCGCATTCGAGTGGTCCGACACACCGCCTATGAGTGTTCCGACATACTGCATGTGAGTGTTCCGACACACCACCTGCGAGTGGTCCGACACACCGCCTATGAGTGTTCCGACACACTGCCTGTGGGTGTTCCGACACACTGCATGTGAGTGTTCCGACACAACGTCTGTACGTGTTCCGACACACTGCATGTGAGTGTTCCGACACACTACATGTGAGTGTTCCGACACACTGCATGTGAGTGTTTCGACACACCGTTTGTGGGTGTTCCGACACACTATATGTGAGTGTTCCGGCACACTGCATGTGAGTGTTCCGACACACCGCTTGTGGGTGTTCCGACACACTATATGTGAGTGTTCCTATACACTGCCTGTGAGTGTTCCGACACACCGCCTATGAGTGTTCCGGCACACTGCCTGCGGGTGTTCCGACACACCGTCTGTGAGTGTTCCAACACACAGCCTGCGAGTATTCCGACACACCGCCTATGGGTATTCCGACACACCGCCCATGAGTGTTCCGACACACTGCCTGCGGGTGTTCCGACACACCGCTTGCGAGTGTTCCGACACACCGTTTGCGTGTGTTCCGACACACCGCTTGCGAGTGTTCCGACACACCGCCTGTGGGTGCTCCGACACACCGTCTGCGAGTGTTCCGACACGCTGCCTGTGGGTGTTCCGACACACCGCTTGCGAGAGTTCTGCGACGTTGATTGTGACCGTACCGCAGTGCTACTTGTAGCGTCGCCTGGTATCCTTGTTTTTTTTTTGTGCTGATCCTGAAGAAATGGGATAGAAGATTTAACCAATACTCGTCTATCTTTGGAACCGGCGGACAACAGAAGAATATCAACGTGTTCGGGAATATGTTTAGCGTCATGGTATCTCCGGCAGGAAGAAGACATGGTAGGCTGTCGAAACAGGTATTTAAAATGTTCGTTTGGCACAATTGAAGTGCAATGATTTGTGCGTGTCCAGCAATCAATACGCTATCTGTTAGACTGCACGGTGCGGGCCAAGTAAGGTATCATTACTTCTATTAGAAAGTCCGTATAGTCGGAACCCGGCTATCATAGATGTTTTTTCTCCCGTTTGGGACTATTCGGTGTGAAGAGTCGACGATGCTGCATAATCTGCTTGGCCGAATAAGCTAATTGAGCTTAAATGAAATAATAGCTGAATATGTTTTATTCATGTGCTTCTGAGTGCATGAAGCGGTAGTTGCATATCTGTGCCCAGCCTGACATGGTTCCCGAAGTGAAATATTTTCGTAATGCTCTTCACAATATTTTCAGGATGTGCAGTGCAATTTCCGAGTCACCAAGGAAAATTGAACTCAAGACCTTGCAGTTCCAACTCAACGATATCCACTGTAGGCTACTCCTAACCCCCCTTCTTAGGTGTTTGTTGGTGTATCTAAGTCAGGACACAGCTTTGCAACCAAATCTCACATATCCAACCTGCAACAATATCTTCCTTTCATATCTCTCCTCATGACGATGGATGACACTCCAACCGACAAAAAACAAGGTCACTTCAAGATCACAATATGGCCAAGGTCATGCTTGGTCCACGTCGCCGTTTCCAAAAGCATTGGTGTGTAGCTTGTATTCACCCGGCCTCATTTCGTTCCTCAGTATGGAAATGAGGCCTAGGATGCTTTACTTAGCAAGGTTTTGTTGAATTTCTAAATCATTGAATTTAATGGTTTTGAAGACTCCTGTCCGTGTTCGCCATCGTCTAGATGTCTGCCGTTTCAAAACCTTCTTTTTTAAAGGCAGGATGCCTAACCGATCAAAGAGGCGATATTATGTGCCAAGCGATATCCTGATGCAAGTCCTAAAAAGTGTCACGTTAGGCGTCATAAGCGGACATAATACAGGTGGCGCCGCTCTGGTGGTGGGTTTGTGAAGGAAGACCACCAGAGTGGGCTTGCTCTGATTAATGCTATATTCTGGTTTCTAGACGAGGTGCAAGTAATTTCCAATGGTCAAATTTGAACAACGTTGAAACAAGCTCTCTTATGATGTGTAGTTCGTTTTGTTATAAAATCGTTTCACCCTGTCACTTTGCCCTTAAAGTGAAATGGGAGCAATTAGCCACTGAACATCTTGTGATAAAAACGTGTCATACATCTGTGTGACGTCCTGACAATTTCCAGTGTTCTTAACGAAACGAAAATCGAACGTGCTACATTTTTATATCATCTTGAATAACTTCCATGAAGGTTTAACCCTGTCACTTTTGCACTAAATTCCAGAATTTGTGTCCCAAATTATCAAATTGCATCACTTTAAATTGTATATCAGATGTTCTACATTACCGAAATAGTTTCCAATGGTATTAAATAAACCAACATAAAATCAGCTGCCTTCTGATGCCATGCTCGACTACGTTTGTAGATATCTAACCCTGTCATTTTTGCACTCAATTCCAGGATGTGTCTCGAATTATCGCATTGTATTCCTTTAAATTGTATATCAGATGTTCTACATTAGCGAATTAATTTCCAATGGTGTCAAATAAACCGGCATAAAATCAGCTGCCTTCTGATGCCATACTCGACTACTTTTATATATATCGAACTCTGTCACTTTTTGCCTTTTGACATGAAGCTTTGCGACATTATTGACGTTCTGGTATGGCTTGATGCCGTCACGCGCCGACGGTTGTTGCCTAGAGGATCCGTAGGGTCGCCGATCGGTGGCACGACACAAATTAAAGTTCTACCCTTCAACAATAATAAGCAACATCGGCTCTGTCACGCCAAAATGGTGTGGGAGAAATTCACGGTTGCAGATGCATTCTCTCCCTTCAACGCCCATAAGCGTAATGTGCTTACACAACTTCGTGAAAACCTGTCGGCCTCAACTCTAATGGTGGCGGAACTCATGCCAGGCACATCGCCTATCGTTTCAAATATGAAAATCTGCCGGTAACTTTGGCGTTGGGACCCATTAACATTCAGGGAGTAGGAATCCCGCGCCCCGCCATATTATGAATGGCGGGCGGTCGGGGACGGGCCGGGGGCCGCCGGCGGCCGGCCGTCTGTGGTGGAAAATAGTTCGAGAAGGAATTACGGAAAGTAACAATATGCGCAATATGTCACTGTAAGTGGCAATCAAATTGACGTCTGAAAGCTTGCTAACTTTCATAAATGCACTTCGCATCATATTTTATGGAGACAGAGTTTCATAAATTGCAACTATTTTCTTCGCGCACACACTAGTGAGCATCCGGGCGCGCTTGTCGCGGGCGCGTGTTTCAGAGTTCTTGAATGGTATCAGGAACCTACCTGTTGTCTTTCTTTACTGGAGATCCCCCGATGTCCACATTATCATTACGTCTGACGCCTAACAGGGAGAAGATAATTCGCGTTTGGTACAATCCCTCCCTAGTACTGCCCTGGCAAAGAAAATGTCCAGAAAAATCAAATTCCTATCGCATGGCATGTAGACATGGCATGCCGCTATCGACCGTCGCCCGACCAGAGGATGGGCGGTCATCGCTCCCCCACCCCCACTGCCTGTGGCACTTCCGCTACAACGACAAACACGTGGTAGCGCGCGCAAACTTGGTGCACCTCACCTTCATTAATTTCGCATGCTTGAAGAAGACAAGTTGAGGCCAAGTCATACAAGGTCACTGACCTGCGGCCGGGTATGCTGCATCTCCTAAAAACAACTTGAATGAAGATGTCACGCATTTCCAAATACATATTTTTACACGAATGTTTCCAGTATTTCTTGTCTCCACAGAACTAGCGGAACTGCTAATTCGGATGTTGGTGATTTTTTCTTCATTTTTGTGGAAATTAAACAAATATAGCTGCGTCATATAAATATGCCATTCAGTGGTAACAGGTCATGGACGCTGTTCGTAATCGCCTCAACACCCAGCACGCTAGATGAACAACCGCAGTGGCGCCAGGAGGTCGCTATCTACTAGGGAAGGGGAACATTCCGTAGCTGCTGACGATTGCACCAGAACCGCTACTGCTGGCCGGCTGAAACTCTCGGTGCCACAACTGAACATGCAATTTTTTTTGGGCCGTATGCCATTCCAGATTATCCTAGATCATGCAGGATGTGAAGGAGACCATTGTGTATGCGTGGTGATTTTCTCCTCACAAGTAGTGCGATGTTAATGCCTATAACTCAGACGGCATCTGACATGTCTGTTGGTTTCGACAAACTATAAACATGCATTCACTATCGGTTTTTGGCAACAACCTTCACAGGAAGGCGCTTGCTCTTTGGTCTTATTGCTGGTCAAAGATATTTCGCAGCATCAGGATACCATCATGCTCCTGCTTATCATGCTGCTATCTATCAAAGCTAATCATGCTTCTGCTAATCATGCTCCTGCTAATCATCATGCTAATTATTGATGGTGGGGTCATGCAAGCGGATTGTGGTCGCTTGCATCATTTTTTAGTCGTTCTCGGTTCTTTTCATGGGCGGCTATGGTGGTGTTCCCTACTAGGTCGCGTCTAGTCAGGATGTGGTTGTCGGCGGTCCTTGTCTGTATGAGTGGAGAACCAGATTGCAGGTGACAGGTGATGCGACGTGATAATGACGTGGTGGTATGGCCAATGTGCCATGCGTTTTTCTGCAGTTTGCAACCTCCTTATTGACATGCATGTGATGCGCTTGTATGAACATTTAAGGTCTTTCACAAACTAGATTGGCCATCCATTGGTGCACCTGGTGACTGAAGCTAAGTTCCACGCAACGATTTCTTGCCATATGGTGTGGCAACGAAGCCTTCGGGAATGATAGCCCATGACGTGTACGCGCTAATCCTTCCAGGACAGGAGCGTTAATACTCCTGAACCCAACCAGCCTTGGCGATACTCCCGTTAGAACATCTTGTCACCGCCGGCATTTACCTGTATTGAGTGTAGCGCTTGTGACATGGCATCAGCTGGACAGTTACCATGGCGACGCAGATCGTGCCGCTACAAACAGAACACACGCCGCTGTATTGGCTAACGTGAACCGTGCGCTTCCCTACAGGTGGCAGCCATGTACTGCAGTTCAGCTGTACTTCCGGCTCTCGAGAGTCGAGCAGCAACAAGTTGCTGAACCGGAAAAGTTCACCCTGGAAAAGTACACCCTGGAAAAGTACCTCCCATCTGTCACAGCATATTTTCCGCCGCCAGTAACACTCTCACGGTGAAAACTTGCACCTGTGCTTGCGCTCCCGTCAACAGATTGCAGAAGAGTGCGGGCATTGGAAACGTGTCTGGTGGTTTCTTTTAGTCCTAAGAACATTTTTATGACGTTCTAATGACACGTGTCAGACCAACTATCCGCCAGCTCGTCCAACTCCTATAGACGGTTTGAACGGTGCTGTGACAGTGTTGGCTTTTTGCTACTTGGAAATGCCAGTATAGACCAACGAAACGTTGTAAATATTGGCGAATGTACAACGTGTTTTCATATACAACTAGCATCCACCGATCTGGTAGCTCAGTAGGAGTTGTGTCAGACGTGTGAAACGTTGCTTGCTCTATGCAGCCTAAAGTTTTGCCTTATAGCCCATTTTACGATTTCGACTGTGTCAAATACCCTGTATGATGAGTTGGCGGGATTTTGCTCCTCCGCTAATTGTCGCCCGCTGTGCGGGGAAAGGTTCGGCAGCGTAGAGTTCCCCATGCTGTTTGTGTACATTTGTCCGGTTACACGTTAAACGGCCACAACGCACGGCATCTGTTGAAGCTTCCTATTGGACCGTTAATTGTGCTTCGGTGACCCGTAATCGGATCACTTGGTTATTAATCCGATTATTCATTAATTCAGAGGATTAATACACCTTGTTGTACACGATGACGCCTAATGTGCGTCGGACGTACGCGTGTTGGAGCTCGAATCGCAATGCGCAATGGCAGCGGTCTGGGTGAGCTGTTTACATTTGGAGTAACTACTACGATTGAGAGACGAAATGGCGTAGTTGTCGACAACCGGATGTCGACAGCGCTCTGTTAGCAGAGCGGGGGATTTAGCGACACTCAGTCCGAGCTTCGTAGATTCATTCGCAGAAGACTCCACTCGTGTCCGGGCGTGGGGGACTGGGGCACACGAGCTGGCCGGAGCGTGGCGGTAGAGGATAACTGGTAGAGTGGGCGAACTCCGCTTCTGAGCACTAGTTCTTGTTCGACAGCGGGGCGCTGTGACAAAACAGAGCAGAACAGAACAGAGCAGAACAAGATGAGGTGTGTCAGCTTCCTGCGTCAAATCCCATGTCCCATATCTGCAACATTGCTCCTTGTTGCCTGCTATCACGATCCCCGACGACCATGCTATAGTCATTTAGCTGTATATTGTGTATTTATATCATCATCGGAACATTATTAGCCACACAATTACAACATTCTCTATTGTGAATGTGGTGTAGCGTAACTTTTTTTCCAGAAAATAAGCTATGCCGAGTATTTTCATGCACCTCGATCTTAGGGCTAAAAGTGAGCATAGGAACAGGTTGCGCCAAGTATGGCCATCGGACCATCTTTCTCGTTCGTATGTACCATTAGCCGTTGAGGGGTGAGAAGGGATATCTGGAATACTTGCCGACAAATCAAACATGTATGCAATACTTGAGGCATTTCTTTTCTGGACCAACTGTGAGCGTGTGACATTGGTTGCACGTGCTTTGGTAGAACGTATCGAACAGCGTGCGGGCGTCCTGTGCCCGCTTTGACAGGTGTCGCATGTGTTGCAAAGAGGCAAAGGGCTAACTTCAGATCTTCGAGATGTCGCGCGCAGGAAAGGGAGAAACACACTTGGGTATGCAGCGGATGAGTGCATGCGAAGCATAATTAGAGGATGATAGGTGACAATTAAATGATGACAACACTTGAGAAACATCCTACTGTTACTCCTACTTCATCCTACTGCCCCGGGGTCAGAACGCCTGGCAACCTATTGCAGTTGGAAGGATTTATTTCCAGAAACTGCTACGGCACACTAACAGGTAAGATAAATATATTTAATGGATATTTTGAGAAAATGCAACGTGCAACAACTTCATTATATACCGGTGACATTGAGAAGAGAAAGCGGAGGGGTAGAAGGAAAAGCATGCCTTCACGTGTTGCAACACTACCAGACACGCGTTGCACGCGTTGCAACACCACCCGACACGCGTTGCACGTGTTGCAACACCAGCCGATTTGACGAAATTGGTCGCGATTACACGCGCTGCAATATCACCAAATCGAACAAGATTCGTTGCGACTCGATTTGATTTGAGCGATTTGAGCGAAGCACAGGGTCAGTTGCGCGCGAGACCGGTCTGGCCCCATTGCAGCGCTTTGCCACGACGCGATGGCAATCCTATAATTGCATCCATACACGTGCAACATTGCAGCGGCAGATGGACGACAGATATTGAACCAAGGCACCCGGACAGCCAGGCAACCCTGCACGATTACAACTGCATCACAGCCACTGCAGTCAGGCAACCCTGCACCACTCCACTGCACCACAGCCACTGTAGTCAGGCAACCCTGCACCACTACAGCTGCGTCACAGTCACTGCAGCCAGGCAACCCTGCACCACTCCACTGCACCACAGCCACTGCAGTCAGGCAACCCTGCACCACTACAGCTGCATCACAGTCACTGCAGCCAGGCAACCCTGCACCACCACTGCACCACAGCCACTGCAGTCAGGCAACCCTGCACCACTCCACTGCATCACAGCCACTGCAGTCAGGCAACCCTGCACCACTCCACTGCACCACAGCCACTGCAGTCAGGCAACCCTGCACCACTCCACTGCATCACAGCCACTGCAGTCAGGCAACCCTGCACCACTCCACTGCACCACAGCCACTGCAGTCAGGCAACCCTGCACCACTCCACTGCATCACAGCCACTGCAGTCAGGCAATCCTGCACCACTCCACTGCACCACAGCCACTGCAGCCAGGCAACCCTGCACCACTACAGCTGCATCACAGCCACTGCAGTCAGGCAACCCTGCACCACTCCATTGCACGGGGGACGAGTGGTCTAAGGGTAAGATGCTCGTCTCGCAATCGAAAGATTGTGGGTTCGAATCTCACCTGTCGCTACTCTTCGCCCGCGACCAATCGGCGTGAGAGATTGGCGACGCTATATGACTCAACGGTCGACGGGTCGTAAAACCAATAACCAACCAACCACTCCATTGCACCACATCCACTGCAGCCAGGCAACCCTGCACCACTACTGCTGCATCACAGCCTCTGCAGCCAGGCAACCCTGCACCACTACAGCTGCACCACAGCTACTGCAGCCAGGCAACCCTGCATCACTACTGCTGCATGACAACCACTGCAGCCAGGCAACCCTGTACCACCACAGCTGCACCACAGCCACTGCAGCCAGGCAACCCTGCACCACTACAGCTGCATCACAGCCTCTGCAGTCAGGCAACCCTGCACCACTACTGCTGCATCACAGCCTCTGCAGCCAGGCAACCCTGCACCACTACTGGTGCACCACAGCCACTGCAGCCAGGCAACCCTGCACCACTACAGCTGCATCACAGCCTCTGCAGCCAGGCAACCCTGCACCACTACAGCTGCACCACAGCCACTGTAGTCAGGCAACCCTGCACCACTCCACTGCACCACAGCCACTGCAGCCGGGCAACCCTGCACCACTACAGCTGCACCACAGCCACTGTAGTCAGGCAACCCTGCACCACTCCACTGCACCACAGCCACTGCAGCCGGGCAACCCTGCACCACTACAGCTGCATCACAGCCACTGCAGTCAGGCACCCCTGCACCACTCCACTGCACCACATCCACTGCAGCCAGGCAACCCTGCACCACTACTGCTGCATCACAGCCTCTGCAGCCAGGCAACCCTGCACCACTACTGCTGCATCACAGCCTCTGCAGCCAGGCAACCCTGCACCACTACAGCTGCATCACAGTCTCTGCAGCCAGGCAACCCTGCACCACTACTGCTGCAGGACAGCCACTGCAGTCGGGCAACCCTGCACTACTACTGCTGCATGACAGCCACTGCAGCCAGGCAACCCTGCACCACTACAGCTGCATCACAGTCACTGCAGCCAGGCAACCCTGCACCACTACAGCTGCCTCACAGCCTCTGCAGCCAGGCAACCCTGCACCACTACTGCTGCATCACAGCCTCTGTAGCCAGGCAACCCTGCACCACTACTGCTGCATGACAGCCACTGCAGCCAGGCAACCGCAGCCGTGGCTCTCCATCTGCATCCATGCAGTTGCAAGTATGGGACTTCAAACAGGGAGAGACAGCGGGAGCGCGCCGCACCGCACAGACCGGAAGTGGTCGGTGGGGAAGTGGTCGGTGGGCAAGTGGTCAGTGCGGAAGTGGTCGGAAGACGCTCCCGTCTGGCAGTGTCGCTTCTGGGTATGACGTTGCCAATTCTGTCGTTGCCAAGTCTGCCGTCGCTAAGTATGACGTTGCTAAGTCTGACGTTGCTAAGTCTGTCCTTACCAAGTCTGTCGTCGCTAAGTATGACGTTGCTAAGTCTGTCGTTGCTAAGTCTGTCGTTGCTAAGTCTGTCGTCGCTAAGTCTGACGTTGCCAAGTCCGTCGTTGCCAAGTCTGTCGTTGCCATGCGAACCAGTGCAGTGCTGCCGGAGCCGGTTCCAATGTGCATTGTGCATGCACATTGTGCAGCGGGACGAGCCGCCACCCCCGACGTTTGTGGCGCGCGGGTCCTCGGCGCTGGCCAATTATCTCATCGAGAGCGAGGCCAGAGGGGTGCCACGCCCACGTCGCCCCGCCTGCCTAACGGGCCAGCTCATGGCGCCCGGCTGTGTTTCGTGTGTGAGGCTCGGGTGTCATGGCGCCCGGCTGTGTCTCGTGTGTGAGGCTCGGGTGTCATGGCGCCCGGCTGTGTCTCGTGTGTGAGGCTCGGGTGTCATGGCGCCCGGCTGTGTCTCGTGTGTGAGGCTCGGGTGTCATGGCGCCCGACTGTGTCTCGTGTGTGAGGATCGGGTGTCATGGCGCCCGGCTGTGTCTCGTGTGTGAGGCTCGGGTGTCATGGCGCCCGGCTGTGTCTCGTGTGTGAGACTCGGGTGTCATGGCATCCGGCTGTGTCTCGTGTGTGAGGCTCGGGTGTCATGGCGCCCGGCTGTGTCTCGTGTGTGAGGCTCGGGTGTCATGGCGCCCGGCTGTGTCTCGTGTGTGAGGCTCGGGTGTCATGGCGCCCGGCTGTGTCTCGTGTGTGAGGCTCGGGTGTCATGGCGCCCGGCTGTGTCTCGTGTGTGAGGCTCGGGTGTCATGGCGCCCGGCTGTGTCTCGTGTGTGAGGCTCGGGTGTCATGGCACCCGGCTGTGTTTCGTGTGTGAGGCTCGGGTGTCATGGCGCCCGGCTGTGTCTCGTGTGTGAGGCTCGGGTGTCATGGCGCCCGGCTGTGTCTCGTGTGTGAGACTCGGGTGTCATGGCGCCCGGCTGTGTCTCGTGTGTGAGGCTCGGGTGTCATGGCGCCCGGCTGTGTCTCGTGTGTGAGGCTCGGGTGTCATGGCGCCCGGCTGTGTCTCGTGTGTGAGGCTCGGGTGTCATGGCGCCCGGCTGTGTCTCGTGTGTGAGGCTCGGGTGTCATGGCGCCCGGCTGTGTCTCGTGTGTGAGGATCGGGTGTCATGGCGCCCGGCTGTGTTTCGTGTGTGAGGCTCGGGTGTCATGGCGCCCGGCTGTGTCTCGTGTGTGAGGCTCGGGTGTCATGGCGCCCGGCTGTGTCTCGTGTGTGAGGCTCGGGTGTCATGGCACCGGCTGTGTTTCGTGTGTGAGGCTCGGGTGTCATGGCGCCCGGCTGTGTCTCGTGTGTGAGGCTCGGGTGTCATGGCGCCCGGCTGTGTCTCGTGTGTGAGGCTCGGGTGTCATGGCGCCCGGCTGTGTTTCGTGTGTGAGGCTCGGGTGTCATGGCGCCCGGCTGTGTTTCGTGTGTGAGGCTCGGGTGTCATGGCGCCCGGCTGTGTCTCGTGTGTGAGGCTCGGGTGTCATGGCGCCCGGCTGTGTCTCGTGTGTGAGGCTCGGGTGTCATGGCGCCCGGCTGTGTCTCGTGTGTGAGGATCGGGTGTCATGGCGCCCGGCCGTGTCGCGTGTGCCAGGCACATATACCATGAGGAGCTACTCCGCGGAACGCCCAGACGTGCGCGAATGCAACAGCGTTATTATTAAATCCCTGGAGGTGTTTGGGCGAAGTGATGCGAGTCTTAGAATCTGCATCATGCATTCGGTTTTCGAACTTTATCGTTAGTGTCATGAGTGAACAGATACGGAGAAGGGCTGAAATTATATTGAATGTTCGGCAGTAAGCCATGAACACAATGTTTGGGCTGGACGCATTTCTAGTCCAGTTTAGTATCCACACTAGGTGTGCATATATAATCCAGCAATGGACAAGTTTCATGTCGGGACAAACCGTATTTTTTCAAGTTTCACTTCTGATTTTTAATTCTAAAGACGATTGTGGCATGAATTTATTTTTTAAAGTCCTTAAAGAGCTTAAATAATCATAAAATCACTTTAGAATGCCTCGCTTTGTGATTGGTCAACACATCTGTGACGTCACGTATGTCGAGGGTAGCGAAGGTCCACAGCCGGCCATTCGATTTTACGCATAGGACGCTACCAAGGTTGGATTAATCGTGACTGTTTTAGCTTAAATGGCATCCGACCGTCGGGTGACTTAGATGTCCCGGCAGGTTGTTCGGGCTCTTGTCAAAAGGCACCCATCTCGGTATATCAGTGTGCCTCCAGAGCACTTCTATATCGTTGGTCTATTAGCCAATATGATTAAATATGTAAACAGAGGTCGGGCTTGACAGCGGAATATTTAGTGTCTGGCAATGATGCGCATAAGATTAGACATGCCGAGTCACCTGCTCGCCGATCTGTTCGGTGTGAGCACTGGTTGCGTATCCAGGCTGCTAGCTCTTGTCGTGACTGTGCTTGGGAGCTGTTTAAACGAATTGGTTGCTTCGCCAGAACAGCAACCGATCCGTGATAATCTGCCTCATGCATTCATGGCAATTTTTTCGTCCTGTGAAAGCATTATTGATTGCTTCGAGATCCAAATTGAAAAACCGGCTCACGCGGTCGCGCAGAGCACGTCATGGTCAGAGTACAAAAAAATGCAATAGTGTAAAATATCTAATTTTTGCTACCCCTGACGGGCTGATCAACCTTGTATCGGATGGCAAACCAGGGCGCGTCAGTGACATGGACATCGTGTGCAGTTCAGAATACCTGGACTGTCTGCGCAACGGTGCAACAGTTTTAGCAGATAGAGGTTTCAAGGAGTTGGAGAGCGAGGCAGCAAAACGCGGATGTTCATCAGTCCGGCCAGCAAGCGCTCGAAAGGATGAAACTCAGTTTAGTGCCACAAGCACTCACTTTGTCCTCCATGACGTGATTCGATTGAAAAACTTGGCGTAGAGCTACCCGATCCAGACTTCACTGCGCGTCTCCGGCCTGGCCGCTTCGAGGCTCGACATATCTGACGTCATCACTACAAGTAGGTTTTCAAATCGAAGACAACACTTAACTGAAATAATTTAATTAAGTAGAAAATGCACCTCCGATGAGCAAAATACTTCAGTTTTGTATACGAAATATTACATACGTTTTTTTGCAACAAAATTCCCACTACGTGAAACTTGTCCATTGTGATGAAGGCGCAGGTCCTAAAATTCAATATATCTTCAGTCATTGTCCCTTTTTTTGTACCCCTGGAACTAACAGTTCAAAAGCCGAATACTTGGAACGACGAGTCTGTCATAAAGTCATAAAGTATTAAGGCTTAATAAGAGCCACAGGGGCCCATCTGGGTTAAGCCTATCTAGAAATGGTACTAGATATGTACATACTCCCACCCCAATCAATCCCTTATCCAAAGTTCCTAGGAAGCTATATATCCCAGCCTATCTAGCACCACTCACTTGCTACCACATAACACACTCAACAATCACAAGCTCCTCCCATCATACCCATCGTGCCACCATAGACAATCTTATCAGCATCACATCCCGAAGGAAGGTGCCGAATCCACTGCTAGGCACATCCCACACAAATTCATAAAGCGTTCAGACTTAATAAGAGACTCACTTGCTATTGCATAATACACTGAACAATTACAAACTCCTCCCATCATACCCATTGTGCTACCATAGACAATCTCATCAGTATCACATCCCGAAGGAAGGTGCTGAATCCACTGCTAGGTACGCCCTATATAAAGTTATAAAGCGTTTAGACTTAATAAGAGACTCACTTGCTATTGCATAACACACTCAACAATTACAAACTCCTCCCAACTCCCAACTCCTCCCTGTTGATCAACCCTCCCTGGAATACAGAAAAACAATCCCCCTAGTCTGATAATGATTGTCTATGCCGTTTTTAAAGATGGTCAGTGTGTTGCTACTGACAATGGTTCCTGGCAGCTGGTTCCAGTGTTCCACTACCCTGTTGGTGAAGAAAGACTGTCTTAACCTTGTCCTGCTGTGATTAACTTTAATTTTGAATTGATGACCTCTAATTGCATCATTTCTGTTAAATTCAAACATTTCCCTGAGATATCCCTGTTCCTGACCATGAACAAATTTAAAAACCTCGATGAGATCTCCTCTCAGCCTTCTACATCTAAGTGAAAACATATTCAATTTCTTCAGTCTTTCCTCATATGCCAAGTTGCCTATACCATTAACCATTTTTGTTGCCCTCTTTTGTACTCTCTCTAAAAGCCAACAATCTTTCTCATAACTAGGGGACCAAGCTTGTACACAGTATTCCAAATGTGGCCTGACATATGCACAGTAAAGCTTCCTGATGACCTCCTCACTTTTGTATGACACATTCCTCTGTATTTCCCCAAGCATTCTTAGTGCCTTCTTCCTGGCTTCTTTGGTCTGTTCTGATGCCCCCAATTTTGTGTTCAAAATAACACCTAAGTCCTTCTCCTGCTGAGTCACAGATAGTACTTGGCCACCCATCAAGTATGGAGCCTTCATATGCTGCCTACCTACATGCATGACTTTGCACTTATCAAAATTAAACTTCATTTGCCATTTTTCGGACCACTTCACTAGCTCGTCTAAGTCTTTCTGCAGCAAAACCTGCTCATTGTGCCCTGTTATTGCCCTAAAGATCTTCAAATCATCAGCAAATTTCAAAACCTTACTGCTAAGGCCACATTCAATGCTATTCACATAGATAATGAACAATAGTGGCCCCAGTACCGACCCCTGGGGGACTCCACTAAGAACATTTTGCCATGATGACTTTGTACCATTTAGCATCACTCTCTGCTGTCTATCTGAAAGCCACAACTCTATCCATTTTAGGATGCTACCTGCAATACCATGGACTTGAAGCTGCATCATTAACCGTTTATGGGGTACCTTGTCAAAGGCTTTACTAAAGTCAAGATATGCTACATCAACCTGATTTCCCTGATCAAATTGTTCTGTAGCAAAATTCAAAAAGTCCAAGAGATCTGTGAGACACGATCGCCCTTTTCTAAACCCATGTTGAGTATCTTGAATCAATCTGTTCCCTTCCAGAAAACTAACTATTCTATCCTTGATAATTGATTCGAGTACCTTGCAGACTAGGGATGTGAGGCTTACTGGCCTATAGTTTTCCACTTTCCCCTCTTTCTCCTTTCTTGAAAATAGGAACTACATTTGCCCTTTTCCAATCTGTTGGAATTTCATTTTGCGAAACTGATCTACAAAATATTATACTAAGTGGAATTGCCACTTCCTTTTCAGCTTCCCGCAATACCGTAGCATAAATTCCATCTGGTCCTGCTGCCTTGTTTGGCTTTATTTTTCTGATATAATTTAAAACAATATCACTATCAATGAAATCAACATCGTGTATCTGATCACCTGTCACTGAACTGTGGTTATCGGTTGGCAGATTAGTCACATCCTCCACTGTAAACACTGATTTAAACTGCTTGCTCAGCTCCTCAACCATCTCACCATCCTCACTCAATATAGTCCCATTTACTTCCAGTGGACCAATTGTGCTTGAAACTTTACTTAGCTTGTAGAAACTAAAGAACTTTTTACTGTCCCCATTACAGTTCCTAGCCAAATCCAATTCTTTTGCTCGCTTTGCTGCTCTGATTTTCTGCTTCACACCATCTCTAGATTTTTGATACGACCTTAGATTTACGATATTTGAAGCTTCCTTAAATACTCTAAATGCACCTTTCTTAGCCTGAATTGTTTTCATCACATCTGGTGTAAGTCATGCTGGCTTTCCTACCCTTCTTTTGCGCCTTTGCTTTTGGGGGACATGTCTAATCTGAATTTCCCTCAAGTAGGATTTGAACTTTTCCCACATTTCACAGGCATTTAAATAAAAGAATTCTTCTTCCTAATTCTAAGAGTCTGATATCAGTACTTTCGTTCATCGAGTCTACCGCGGTCACATCAGTTATTGGACTCGCATCCGAGAAGCTGGCGTGTGACGAATAAATTGTTAAATATTTGTATGTGAATTCGCTGAAGGAGTAAGAAATCACGATATCAGGGAATGCTGATTTTTTGTGATGAAAGAGAAGCTGCTTGATGACAAACCAGTGCATGTCGCTTGATGATTCACGCTTGGGCCGGTCGTAAGTCACGTGTGACATTTGACGAATGGATTGGGTTGAGAGGGCAATGCACGTATCAGCCATGGGGCTCCTCAGCATTGGGACATGGAGTTCCATGTTCAGTCCAGAGGACATTGAATGGGAAATAAACCATTGAGGTAGCAATGGCCTACCAAAACGATATAAAATAGCAATCTTGTCTTAAAACGCGCCCTGGAGGGCCTCTGAAAATTACGCGCACTGGAGGGGGGGGGGGGCGGAATCCACCCCCTAAGATCTCGGCTCCTATTTAATTTGGAGGAACGAAATTCGCCGAGTGGATGGGTACGGTAGTGAACTCTATTGTGTGAAAATTTAATGACCTTAAGTTAATATCTTCAAGGTCAAATGAGGTTACATTTGTCAAAATTTTCTTGTTTTGCGTGACTCGGCTTGTTATTGTTATGGATCGCTGTGATTGTGTTTAAATGCTCCAAAATGGGCATCAATGATGTTTTGGACATTGCTAATGATGCAATACAGATGCTAGACCCGACATTTGACCTCAGGTCACCTATATAGCAGCACTTTATCAGGTCAGTTACCTGTTCCAGTTACCGGAACCGGGCCGCCCGCCCGACTGCTCCGTGGGGCAGCTCGGCGCAATCTGCTTCGCGAAGAAAGGAGTGAAGTACATGAATAAAGTATGGAAACGGTATGACAAACAGTGCCCAATGACAAACAGGAGTGCATTTATGACAAAATTCCAGTTGACCAAGTTTGGTTCCATTAACCTGTCATGAACTTGACCTGACTTGACCTCGGTGACCTAACATGACCTTGAAGCTATATAGCATATCAATATACATCAAACAAGTCGCTAGTGTTGCCAAGAACACTTCCCTTTTGCGGATATACGGGAAGCGCATCAGCGCCGATTTTGTGGTCTGGCGCTACGATTTTTTATTTATTTAACGGCCCCTAACTCGAAAAATGTTCGGTTGATTTCCATTTTTCTTGCCTTAAACAAATGCCGGTCATTTGTAAGCAAGTACGCAAAAAATGGCGTATATCGACCGGTACAATCTGGAGTTATGTACGAAAAACTGGAGGGGTGGGCGGATTTGCCCCCCCCCCCTCCAGTGCGCGTGTTGCCGTAGGCTGCTGGCCAATAAATGTTGTGTCGAGTTGAACGCATGACTCACGCACGCAGTTCAGGTGTGCGGGAACGCATGCGCAAGCTATTTTGGTCCAAGCCTTCTTCAGTGCCCTGCACTCACTCCTACGTCAATACTTCCTCAAGCTCTGATGCAGGTTCAATACGGAGACGTCTGCCGCACTTAGCAACAAGTGCCGCACATGCGATGTGTCAGTGCTTGCGGGGAGAACCTACGATGCACCGACAAATCGACACATGCAACAATGTATTGAAAAACACAAAAGGGCGAAGAACGTTGACATGCATGCCATCAACGTACGCATTATTGTCCCAAAGAATGTCCCAGGTTCAAGTGAACACACCAAGGTCAGATTGGAGAATGGCGTGGAATTATCGTATTGCTCTGTAATTGGCAATGGGTAATGGGGGCGTCGGCTCCAACCGACACATGGTCGCCGGCCTGGTGACCGCCGCCGAAGCCCCGCCCTCGCCCACTGACCTCGGAGCAGCTCCAACCGTCCACCCTGATGTCGCAGCGCCGTGTTGCCACCCGTTCCGCCCGCGCGGGCGCGACGCGCTACTCGGGAACAGCCTCGTGGTGCCGACTGTCTGTCTGTCTGTCTGTCTGTCTGTTTGTCTGTCTGTCTGTCTGTCTGTCTGTCTGTCTGTCTGTCTGTCTGTCTGTCTGTCTGTCTGTCTGTCTGTCTGTCTGTCTGTCTGTCTGTCTGTCTGTCTGTCTGTCTGTCTGTCTGTCTGTCTGTCTGTCTGTCTGTCTGTCTGTCTGTCTGTCTGTCTGTCTGTCTGTCTGTCTGTCTGTCTGTCTGTCTGTCTGTCTGTCTGTCTGTATGTCTGTCTGTCTGTCTGTCTGTCTGTCTGTCTGTCTGTCTGTCTGTCTGTCTGTCTGTCTGTCTGTCTGTCTGTCTGTCTGTCTGTCTGTCTGTCTGTCTGTCTGTCTGTCTGTCTGTCTGTCTGTCTGTCTGTCTGTCTGTCTGTCTGTCTGTCTGTCTGTCTGTCTGTCTGTCTGTCTGTCTGTCTGTCTGTTTGTCTGTTTGTCTGTTTGTCTGTTTGTCTGTCTGTCTGTCTGTCTGTATGTCTGTATGTCTGTATGTATGTATGTCTGTATGTCTGTATGTCTGTATGTATGTCTGTCTGTCTGTCTGTCTGTCTGTCTGTCTGTCTGTCTGTCTGTCTGTCTGTCTGTCTGTTTGTTTGTATGTTTGTCTGTCCACTGGCCACACCGGGACACTGACCACACCGGAACATCGGTCATACCGGGACACCGACCACACCGGGACACCGGGACACCGATCACACTGGGACACCGGCCACACCGGGAC
The DNA here is from genome assembly GCA_034440615.1 of Ashinkailepas kermadecensis. Taxonomy (NCBI): domain Eukaryota; kingdom Metazoa; phylum Arthropoda; class Thecostraca; family Neolepadidae; genus Ashinkailepas; species Ashinkailepas kermadecensis. The sequence continues at coordinate 301,812 of JAOTOM010004766.1, read as the reverse complement.
ACCGACCACACCGGGACACCGACAACACCGGGACACCGATCACACCGGGACACCGGGACACCGGGACACCGGCCACACCGGGACACCGACCACATCGGGACACCGGGACATCGGGACACCGATCACACCGGGACACCGGCCACACCGGGCCATCGATCACACCGGGACACCGATCACACCGGGACACCGATCACACCGGGACACCGACCACACCGGGCCACCGGCCACACCGGGACACCGACCACACCGGGCCACCGGGACACTGGTACACCTATCCACCGATCCACCGATCACACCGGGACACCGGCCACACCGGGACACCGACAACACCGGGACACCGACAACACCGGGACACCGATCACACCGGGACACCGATCACACCGGGACACCGACCACACCGGACCACCGGCCACACCGGGACACCGGCCATACCGGGACACCGGCCACACCAGGACACCGGCCACACCGGGACACCGGCCACACCGGGACACCGGTATTGACTAAGTCACTGCATGTCCTAACGTCAGATGTATCGAGTTGATTATTACGCTGCCATGCTAGGCCTATATTAGCCAGCCCGGTATTGGGCCGGAGAACGTCATATTCCGCCCACGGCCGTCCTTGCCTGACGCACCGGTCGATACACTGTGGCTCCTGGCTGATTTTCAGGTTACATGGCATGTACACGATAGCCATACATGGAGAATGTTGCTCCCAATATGGCGACAAAAGTGGTCCACACATTTGCTTAGTCCGTTGCTGAGTTGGTGCTAAGAATATGGTTCCGTCTCGTGTGATGCGGTAGTTAACGTGATTCGTAGTCTAAAATGACCTATTGTTTCATGTCCACAATATGCAAGTGTGTACTATTCATTGGTACAGTGCTGATTTGACTCGCCGAAATTGACGTGCCAGCTGATTTGACATCGTCCGAATTTGATCCGGATTGGCCTAACCTGGTCGCGGTGAGGTGACATGATCTGTTGGTTTGTGGTCCGAGGCGTCATGGGCCAGCGATCAGCGATGGTCTGTGGTCTGAACCGGTGGTCTGTGTTCCAGTGGTCTGTCACCTAATGACCATCCGATGCTGAACAATCCAGCGGTCTGTGGACTAGCTGGGTGTTTTGTGTCCCGCAGGGCTGGCATCAACTGGACCAAGGACGTCAGCCACTTCAACTGGATCTCAGTGGGCTTCTTCGTGTACTTGATATTCTTCTCGCTGTCATACCTCTGGTATCCAAACCCAATTTTCCATCAGGTGAGTGGAGTTCGTCTGGCAGTGTAACTGCATTTTCTACCTGGCAGATATATAAATATATAAATGTTTAATACAACCAAGAATGGCTCTTAGATGCTCTTGGACAGATTGTTGTATTGCGGACGCTAAGTCCATACAATTGCACACACATAAACAAATATGCGACACATTTATCCACTTTGCGTGCATTGTGTGTACCTACAGCTGTTCTGGCTAGCATCCTCTCATGCTGGATGCATATTTCAAGCTGAAATTGTCAACGGTCGTTGCCGAGCTATTGCTACAGACTGCTACACGCAGTATAAATACATATATCATTTTACGAATCATAGCTGAAAAATGAGGAACGTTGAATGCTGGATATGACACTGCTGAACCGACATATTTTGAATGACCATGAAGTTTTTCAAGCACAGTGTAAGATGCAATCATGACCTTTTGCATTACCCGCTTGGTATACTTACACCACAGACAGTATACAGAGAGGTAAACACGATTTAAATAATTGCGTTTTAACAGGGGTGAGCGCATATGAAACTGCCGGATGAAACACTTTCTTTGTCGGTATATTTGTCTGCACTGCCTTTCAATATCGAAACAATCATGCCTACTGCATTCTATCATATGACCTAGATATTTCGCACTTGCAACCTGCCCTAAAGGAACATTGTCAGTGCACAATTGTGGCAAAGTAATATCTCTCAGATAATTATATCTACATGCCAGAATCACGCTCTTCATGACATTCAACAGCACGGAACTGGCTCCTCCAACACATTCACATACCTGAAGTAAGCGTTCAAGACCAGAAAATACGGGTAAATGATAACGATATCATCAGGATACATCAGGTGATTAATATTCGTGTTTCCAATCCAGCATACACCACTGAATTTATTCAGCTCAATACTAAGGTCAATCGTTCAAGAAAGTCGATAAGACGCCACCTTGTCAGACCCCATTTGATAAATGAAATGTATCTCACATGGTAGCGCCCCATCTGATACACATGCTTTGGTTGGTAGCATTTCAGAATGCAAATTATATGCATGGGTGCCCCTGTACCGCGAAGTGAATCAAATATCAGGTGCTGCTTTTCCCGCCTGAAGCGGTTGCTTGCTTTCATCCAACACAATCCAACACTGGCAGGTCAATCCAGCTGTAATTATTATCGAGAGGTCTTACTACGTGACCTCAAGTACGACATATGTACAAGATACGGCAGAAGACGAGAGAGAGAGAGAGGTGTTATGTGGTATATACGAAAGTACAGGTCCGTTTTCAGCCCCTTGTATAAATGTGGCCAATAAACATGCAACGCATTGCACACTGGACCAAAACGACAATTTTACATCTTCTCTCCAGATGACGTCATTTGACCCGAGTACAAGTCCAGATTGTATAATTATTGGCATCTAATGCATGCATCGACCAACACATAAGTTTTATGCTACTCTAATATCTGTATTTACAGTAAAATTGTGCACTCTTGGAATCACTCAAATATTTCCACTCGGCATGACCTGTGACCTCATAGGGGTCATGGCAGACTATACCCATACGCAAAATGCTATATCATGTGCCAATATTTATGTCAGTTTTTCGACATGCTTGCGAAAATGTGTTATAGAAAAGGTATCGCATTGCATGGTGAATCGAAACGGCAATTTGGCCTCCTCCCCTCAAGTGACCTGCTTGACTCGAGTCAAGAGATAGCTCTTGACTTTAGGTTCTGATGAGATTAAGAAGATCTTTTCGAAATAAGCGCCCCAGAGTTACCCTATACACCAATTTTAATCGCATTCTAAGAGGTGAGTGTGTTACGGGTGGGTCGATCTATCCCAGTCCGTTCCCTCTATGTTTCATCATTGTACAGAGTTTACTCTCATCGTCACACCGAGCGGCATGGGACATGGTCCCCAGCCCCGAGTGATCGCCTGTTCTAGTCCTGACCCGCCAGGCATCCCTCACCCCACCACTCTCACGGTCAGTCGCTAATCTCGGGACATGATCGCCACACTAGCGGCACGGGACATGCTCTCCAGCCCTGAGTGATCGCCTGTTTCAGTCCTGATCCTCCAGACAGCCATCACTCCACCACTCTCACGGCCGGGACTGGCCAGTCGCCGGCTCTTCTGGTGGTGCGATCCACTGGGCCGTCGCTGGCGGAGCGCGTGGCGTCCGGCTATGCCCAGCTATTAGCGCCGCTCGCTCTGTTCAATCTCCCATGGGCGAGTTGTGGGATCAATACTCACTGGCTGAAACATCCGGCGATTCAGCCCCACATTTCGTTGGATGTTGTCATTATGGGGGAAGGTGTACGTACCGACGATGTTAATTTTGAATGGCGGTATGTCGTGCTGGCGGTTTGCGACATTGCAAATGGATCGCATGTAAGGTACGTGAGCGATTGCTATTTCGTTGGGACGGAATTATTTCCGTATCTACTCTTGTTATGCGATATCAGTTTCGCATGCAAGACGATGTCATACCTCCAGTGGAGCATTCTACCTGCGGTCATGGGAAGAATGCTCCAACTTTCCACAGCTAGTTGACGATCCGTGTCCTTCTCGAATTTATACCTGATGCGCTAGAATGTCACACTATAGTTGAAGTGCAATGCATCGGGGAAGGAGAGCGATATGATCCATACGGCTCAATATTGGGATAAAAAACTTCGCATCATTGCCTCGCCAAGTCAATCTTCGCTTCCCAGGAAGTACTGAGGATGCGATCCCGCAGACGGCCACGCTTCATGTGTGATCGGCATGCTTACCAAATGAAAACCACCCTTCCTGATAAAGTTTGTTGGATCCTGCCACATCAATCGTGGCATTACCGAAGGAGATGTTCCGCCTGCCCGGTGTGCGTCACAACTGATACCGTGCTGGGTGTTGGTGAGGCGGAGGGAGGGCGGAGGTCCGACCTGCCCTTGGGGCGTCTCTACTGATCGCCGCGCGGAATGTTGGTGAGGCGGAGGTCCCACCTGCCCCTGGGGAATGCCCACTGATCACCGTGCCGAGCCTGGCACACGCGCATCACTACTGATGACCGTACCGACGTTGTCAGGTGAACTACGGTATGTCGGCGGTGGCCATCGCCCTGGTGGACCTGGACCTGCTGCGCCGTCAGAACGACAGCACGGTGCGTCGGCTCTTCTACCTGGGCGCGCTCTTCTACTCCGTGGCGTTCCTGCTGTGGAACCTGGACAACCACACCTGCGACTCGCTGAGGTCAGTCGAGGTCACTTCGTGTCAGCGACGTCACTGCAGGTCAGCGACGTCACCGTGTCGGATCTTGTCTAGCGGCGGCTGAGGGTGGTCCCGCCCCGTCTGAGCTCACTTGAGGTCGGTCGGTCGAGTCAAGGAGGCGATATCCGTTACGAAGAAGACGTATACGTACGTATATCGTACGTATCTTCGCATACGTTACGTATACGAAGAAGATCAGTTTGGGTTTGAGTTTGAGTTCACCGGAGGTCCGTTTGGCCATAGTCGGAGGAGACTGAGGCGAATGAGCTGAGTTGCGTCGCGTCAGTGGTCTCAGTAGTACGTCTGAAAATGAGATCACACCACTACGTCCGAGTCCAAAACCGGAACCGATGCGCAGTTTGACCAAGTCCACGTGCGCACTGTCGGAGGAGAGCGTACGACGCACGCACTGACGGTGTCACCTGCACCACAGACCTCTAACGCTTGTGGTGCACGTATCTTTCAAACTGGCAATAGTTTAAAGTTAACGTCGGGTTGGTATGGGATTCGTAGCGCTGGAGGCCTTCAAGATATGCTGTGGTCCTACTGCTTTTAATGGTGAGTCCATGTCACTTATCATGTCCCACTGTCGTATTGCGTGGCTTTGCACACGAACAACAATATGCCGTCCGTTAGACTTTTACCAACCCGTTAAATGCCATGCAATGATAATACCATCGAGGACAAAGAGGCATTGGCCAATCTTATCGATCGGTGGTCGCAATGTGAACTTCCGTAATGCTCGCATCTACGTCCAGAATGTAGTATATACAATGTATGTGCGACTTACATATATTTATCACCAAATATAGTGTTTCGTTTCTGCGGAGATGAAATAGCAGGTGGAGGGGAAGTCTTGATAGAATGTAATCATTACTATTACCAGATCTTCGAAAACAATTCAACCAACGTTTTCACACAAACGTCAGCACATCCCGCCAACACTAATATTTGGAGGTGACTAATATACCAATACATGACACGCATACCCATCTTGGACTTACCCTGTCCCAAGATCTTCATTTTCACGAGCATATAAACATAATTTGCAAAAAAGTTAACAGAGCACTTGGTCCACTGTATCCTATTGCAAAATATATACCCAGACCGATTCTAGATCAAATATACACCACATACATCAGACCTCACTTTGACTACTGTGATGCTATTTATGATGGACAAATTACGATCCAAGTCGCAACACGATTAGAGACTCTACAAGCCAGAGCAGGACGACTAGTAACCGCGACACTCTTTAGATCATCTACTAACAAAATTGGACTCGACCTAGGATGACCTCACTACATACCAGACGACGCATACACAAGCTGATACTTTATCATAAATTAAGCGACTCAGAACAGAACACACCATACTATATCAGTGCTATCATACCTCAAACATGTTTGCACGATATAAGTGGGGAACTTCGTAGGGCCAGCCATCACACAGTAGCTGCAAACCATACATCATCCTTTAAAAAAAAAATCGTTCTTCCTAGCTACTGGACGTCTCTGGAACAGCCTAAGCGAAAGCACACGCTGTCTCCCCACGTCTCCTTTAAAAAGCGATTACGCAGCAGTTCGGTGTGTCCAGTCCACCAAAATTCTACTCTTTTGGATCAAAGAAAGGAAACTCACTCCATACCAGACTTAGGGTTGATATGTTTCATCTAAACTCCCATCTATTTTAAATTCAAAAACGTGCATCTTCCGAATGTTCTTGCGGCTGCCAAGACGAAAATGTTCCGCACCTAATTCTAGATTGTCCAAATCACATTGGTCCCCGAAATAAACTATTCAACAACATTTCACAACATCTCTGCCAGAATTTTCCAGAATTCCAGCCACTAATATCCTGCTACATGGGGACGGATTAAGCGATAAAGACCCGATAATCGGGTGATGGCTTGCCATTTTCATAACTTTTTATTCGAAACCCATATATTTGACATGAACAAACATTGACAACCAGTCAGCAATGGCCTAAAGTTGCACCAAATTGTGGTCGCGACCCATGCTGAATTGGGCGGTGGCTTCACAGATGATCTGTGGCGTCGGCGGTTAGGGATATATCAGAACATATCTCATTGAGAAATGTGTACTTATGTTTATTTTTCACTCTAGTATCATTCCACACCTTCTGATTGGTGCCATGATTTAAGCACCTAGTACTTTTGCACCATTCTGAGAAAATGTCCAACAGAACTGTAAGATTGATTACAATAAACGTTAAGATGAAGATGATGATGATGATCTGTGGAATTCTTAGATGTCTTCTCTCTTATTCTGCGCTCTATATCATCCTTTTTTCTTAGCAACTCACCACACCCTTTAGGCGGTGAAATGTTTTCGGTGGTGCTGGCTTGTCGGGACTGTAGGCCGTACTGTGCGGTATATGTGTGTGGTGGCGCACACCGCCCGATGGTGGGCCGTACTGTGCGGTGTGTGTGTGTGGTGGCGCACACCGCCCGATGGTGGGCTGTATTGTGCGGTGTGTGTGTGTGGTGGCGCACACCGCCCGATGGTGGGCCGTACTGTGCGGTGTGTGTGTGTGGTGGCGCACACCGCCCGATGGTGGGCCGTACTGTGCGGTGTGTGTGTGTGGGTGGCGCACACCGCCCGATGGTGGGCCGTACTGTGCGGTGTGTGTGTGTGGTGGCGCACACCGCCCGATGGTGGGCCGTACTGTGCGGTATGTGTGTGTGGTGGCGCACACCGCCCGATGGTTGGCCGTACTGTGCGGTGTGTGTGTGGTGGCGCACACCGCCCGATGGTGGGCCGTACTGTGCGGTGTGTGTGTGTGGTGGCGCACACCGCCCGATGGTGGGCTGTACTGTGCGGTGTGTGTGTGTGGTGGCGCACACCGCCCGATGGTGGGCCGTACTGTGCGGTATGTGTGTGTGGTGGCGCACACCGCCCGATGGTGGGCCGTACTGTGCGGTGTGTGTGTGTGGTGGCGCACACCGCCCGATGGTGGGCCGTACTGTGCGGTGTGTGTGTGTGGTGGCGCACACCGCCCGATGGTGGGCCGTACTGTGCGGTGTGCAGGTGTGGTGGCGCACACCGCCCGATGGTGGGCCGTACTGTGCGGTATGTGTGCAGGTGTGGTGGCGCACACCGCCCGATGGTGGGCCGTACTGTGCGGTGTGTGTGTGTGGTGGCGCACACCGCCCGATGGTGGGCTGTATTGTGCGGTGTGTGTGTGTGGTGGCGCACACCGCCCGATGGTGGGCCGTACTGTGCGGTGTGTGTGTCCACACACCGCACACCGCCCGATGGTGGGCTGTATTGTGCGGTGTGTGTGTGTGGTCGCGCACACCGCCCGATGGTGGGCCGTACTGTGCGGTGTGTGTGTGTGGTGGCGCACACCGCCCGATGGTGGGCCCTACTGTGCGGTATGTGTGCAGGTGTGGTGGCGCACACCGCCCGATGGTGGGCCGTACTGTGCGGTGTGTGTGTGTGTGGTGGCGCACACTGCCCGATGGTGGGCCGTACTGTGCGGTGTGTGCAGGTGTGGTGGCGCACACCGCCCGATGGTGGGCCGTACTGTGCGGTGTGTGTGTGGTGGCGCACACCGCCCGATGGTGGGCCGTACTGTGCGGTGTGTGTGTGTGGTGGCGTACACCGCCCGATGGTGGGCCGTACTGTGCGGTATGTGTGTGTGTGTGGTGGCGCACACCGCCCGATGGTGGGCCGTACTGTGCGGTATGTGTGTGTGGTGGCACACACCGCCCGATGGTGGGCCGTACTGTGCGGTATGTGTGTGGGTGGCGCACACCGCCCGATGGTGGGCCGTACTGTGCGGTATGTGTGTGTGTGTGGTGGCGCACACCGCCCGATGGTGGGCCGTACTGTGCGGTGTGTGTGTGTGGTGGCGCACACCGCCCGATGGTGGGCCGTACTGTGCGGTATGTGTGTGTGTGTGTGTGGTGGCGCACACCGCCCGATGGTGGGCCGTACTGTGCGGTGTGTGTGTGTGGTGGCGCACACCGCCCGATGGTGGGCCGTACTGTGCGGTATGTGTGTGTGTGTGGTGGCGCACACCGCCCGATGGTGGGCCGTACTGTGCGGTGTGTGTGTGTGGTGGCGCACACCGCCCGATGGTGGGCCGTACTGTGCGGTATGTGTGTGTGGTGGCGCACACCGCCCGATGGTGGGCCGTACTGTGCGGTGTGTGTGTGTGGTGGCGCACACCGCTCGATGGTGGGCCGTACTGTGCGGTATGTGTGTGTGTGGGTGGCGCACACCGCCCGATGGTGGGCCGTACTGTGCGGTGTGTGTGTGTGGTGGCGCACACCGCCCGATGGTGGGCCGTACTGTGCGGTATGTGTGTGTGTGTGTGGTGGCGCACACCGCCCGATGGTGGGCCGTACTGTGCGGTGTGTGTGTGTGTGGTGGCGCACACCGCCCGATGGTGGGCCGTACTGTGCGGTATGTGTGCAGATTTGGTGGCGCACACCGCCCGATGGTGGGCCGTACTGTGCGGTGTGTGTGTGTGGTGGCGCACACCGCCTGATGGTGGGCCGTACTGTGCGGTATGTGTGTGTGGTGGCGCACACCGCCCGATGGTGGGCCGTACTGTGCGGTATGTGTGTGTGTGGTGGCGCACACCGCCCGATGGTGGGCCGTACTGTGCGGTATGTGTGTGGGTGGCGCACACCGCCCGATGGTGGGCCGTACTGTGCGGTATGTGTGTGTGTGTGGTGGCGCACACCGCCCGATGGTGGGCCGTACTGTGCGGTATGTGTGTGTGGTGGCGCACACCGCCCGATGATGGGCCGTACTGTGCGGTATGTGTGTGTGGTGGCGCACACCGCCCGATGGTGGGCCGTACTGTGCGGTATGTGTGTGTGGTGGCGCACACCGCCCGATGGTGGGCCGTACTGTGCGGTATGTGTGTGTGGTGGCGCACACCGCCCGATGGTGGGCCGTACTGTGCGGCATGTGTGTGTGGTGGCGCACACCGCCCGATGGTGGGCCGTACTGTGCGGTATGTGTGTGTGTGTGGTGGCGCACACCGCCCGATGGTGGGCCGTACTGTGCGGTATGTGTGTGTGGTGGCGCACACCGCCCGATGGTGGGCCGTACTGTGCGGTATGTGTGTGTGTGTGGTGGCGCACACCGCCCGATGGTGGGCCGTACTGTGCGGTATGTGTGTGTGGTGGCGCACACCGCCCGATGGTGGGCCGTACTGTGCGGTATGTGTGTGTGTGGTGGCGCACACCGCCCGATGGTGGGCCGTACTGTGCGGTATGTGTGTGTGGTGGCGCACACCGCCCGATGGTGGGCCGTACTGTGCGGTATGTGTGTGGGTGGCGCACACCGCCCGATGGTGGGCCGTACTGTGCGGTATGTGTGTGTGGTGGCGCACACCGCCCGATGGTGGGCCGTACTGTGCGGTATGTGTGTGTGTGTGGTGGCGCACACCGCCCGATGGTGGGCCGTACTGTGCGGTGTGTGTGTGTGGTGGCGCACACCGCCCGATGGTGGGCCGTACTGTGCGGTATGTGTGTGTGTGGTGGCGCACACCGCCCGATGGTGGGCCGTACTGTGCGGTGTGTGTGTGTGGTGGCGCACACCCCCGATGGTGGGCCGTACTGTGCGGTGTGTGTGTGGTGGCGCACACCGCCCGATGGTGGGCCGTACTGTGCGGTGTGTGTGTGTGGTGGCGCACACCGCCCGATGGTGGGCCGTACTGTGCGGTATGTGTGCAGGTGTGGTGGCGCACACCGCCCGATGGTGGGCCGTACTGTGCGGTATGTGTGTGTGGTGGCGCACACCGCCCGATGGTGGGCCGTACTGTGCGGTATGTGTGCAGGTGTGGTGGACGGCGGTCGGATGTCAGGCGAGGCATGTTCTCGGAAGGAGTGCTGCACTAGTAGTGCAGTGGTAGCCGAGGCGGTGCACTGGTATATGGGCTGGGATTTTGTTGACGCTGTCTGATCGGTTTCGCCACGCGCATCGGACATGTCCGAGGATGAGGTAATGATGACATGTGATCACCCGTCTCTTGGCGTTAGTCATTTTCGTCCACCATGCATATGTATTCACTACTCTTCTACAGTGCTCCCTGCAAAGATGTTTGACTTTCCAAATTGAGGAAACACCCCGACAACTGATGGTGACAGTCGGCCGCTCTGGTCAGCCCCGACTAATTTGTTGCCGGAGTGTTTACGCTCTGTCACGGTCACTACTTCACGGTCTGTCATTTTACGGTCTCTCACTTCCAGGTCTGTCACTGTATGGTCTCTCACTTCACGGTCTGTAACTGTATGGTCTCTCACTTCACGGTCTGTCATTTTACGGTCCCTCACTTCACGGTCTGTCACTGTGCGGTCTCTCACTCTACGGTCTGTCACTGTATGGTCTCTCACTTCACGGTCTGTCACTGTATGGTCTCTCACTTCCCGCTCTGTCACTGTATGGTCTCTCACTTCACGGTCTGTCACTGCACGGTCTATCTGTTAAGCCAACGGACTGGATTTGGTTCGAATCGAATGTCCACTTGACTGAAGCGATCTAGGGGTGGGCCGAAGTTTCTCAAGATGATCTGGAGACGGACCGAAGTTTCGAGACGACTGACTCGAGCGGCTGGTCTTCATCGAAATCGCAACGGCCTCGGTTCATTAGAGCTTGACGGCCAACTGTCGCCTTCTCGTGTCTCCTGCCTTTGTGTCACCACCATTTGGTCCAGTCCATGAAAGGCAGGCGACACGAGTGCCTGATGACCGTTTGAAGTCGCTGCAGTCGAATGTACCAATAACCGACAAATTGATCAATTTGGGCCGAATGCCACTGGAGCGGTGCACATATCGACCGGTGGTGTTCCACGGGTAACGAGTCTACCATTTTAAGCGTTGCATGCTTCGGCAGTCCGGGTGATCGGATGAACGTGCTTCAGGAAATGTTTTTTTTTTCAATGTAAGTTCGCGCTGGCAGCGAATACCCATGCCAGGCTCTGATAATTTGTCACTCCGCTCGTTCCAGCGAGAGGGAAAATACATATTTCTGATGGCAGGGACATGCATTAACGCCGTTGCCGGCTCTTTTCTGGTGTGCGACCAGCCACACCTCGTCTGCTAACCGCGTGACCTTGTGACCTCTGATAACCGGCCGTCAGCGCGCCCTGTCACCAGCAATCGGCGCCGCCGCTTGACCCGAACCGGAACCCATCGATTTCTGACGGCGCGTCGAGTTGATGGACCATCGCCAACAGTTGCCAATGAAAGTGGCGCGTGTGGTGGCTGGCAGGTCCGGCGGTCCGGCCTGGCATCAAAGTGTGGCTCAGCTGTACGTGTGGCGTCCAGCAGGTCCGGCGGTAGCAGACTGCACGGTGCACTCGTGTTTTTGTCACTCGCTAATGTAGCTACCGGGTCGGCGAAGATTTGACAATGTGCTCAATGTGATCTGGAGTGATTGTTTGAACCTGGAAGCGTATAAGTTACACTTTGTGTAAACACATCACCAGTTGGGGGTCGGCTTGCCAACTCAGCTTTTGTTGGGCCGGCCCTCGTGGCCTCAGCAGGTAGCACAGTCGGCTAGGGACCTCAGCGGGTACCACAGTCGGTTGGGGACCTCAGCGGGTACCACAGTCGGCTGGGGACCTCAGCAGGTACCACAGTCGGCTGGGTACCTCAGCAGGTAGCACAGTCGGCTGGGGACCTCAGCGGGTACCACAGTCGGCTAGGGACCTCAGCAGATACCACAGTCGGCTGGGGACCTCGGCGGGCTCCACAGTCGGTTGGGGACCTCAACAGATACCACAGTCGGCTGGTGACCTCAGTTGGTATCACAACACCACCCCCGAACGCCCGGAGTTCCATTCTTACCATTCAATTCCAGCCTAGCGGGACTTGGAATTGTAGTACTTCACGTGGCCGTGGTGGCGGTGCCCCTGGAGAGATCAATGGTTTGCCAGACGGTGTGCCAGAGGCGACATCGGGTGTTGCAACACTGGGGTCGGCCTGTGCGTGAGGCAGTCATCAATAGGTCACTGCAGTTAGATACCAAAAGTAACAGGAGGAAACAGTCTCGGAAGCAGGTCGAGAAGCAAGCGTCGGATGTGATGTGCGGTGCTGCTGGCGGTCGCCCTTTCCGTTGAACTGTGAACTTGAACTGTGAACTGTGAACTGTGAACTAACAGTTCCGACTGTGGCCGCCAGGTGGTTGCGGTCGGTGTTGCCGCCAGCGATACGGCCGTTCACGCAGCTTCACGCCTGGTGGCACGTGTTCGCCGGCTACGCCAGCTACATCCACATCATTTTCTGGCGAGTGGCGAGTTGCGATGATGTGACGGGACTGGGGAGGGACAGGTCGTGACGTGACGGGACTGGATGGGGACTGGACGGGGTGGAAGGGTCGTGACGTGACGGGACTGGATGGGTCGTGACGTGACGGGACTGGGGACTGGACGGGTCGTGACGTGACGGGACTGGATGGGGTGGAAGGGTCGTGACGTGACGGGACTGGATGGGGTGGAAGGGTCGTGACGTGACGGGACTGGGGACTGGACGGGTCGTGACGTGACGGGACTGGATGGGGTGGAAGGGTCGTGACGTGACGGGACTTGATGGGGTGGAAGGGTCGTGACGTGACGGGACTGGATGGGGTGGACGGGTCGTTACGTGACGGGACTGGATGGGGTGGAAGGGTCGTGACGTGACGGGACTGGGGACTGGACGGGTCGTGACGTGACGGGACTGGGGACTGGACGGGTCGTGACGTGACGGGACTGGATGGGGTGGAATGGTCGTGACGTGACGGGACTGGATGGGGTGGAAGGGTCGTGACGTGACGGGACTGGATGGGGTGGAAGGGTCGTGACGTGACGGGACTGGGGACTGGACGGGACTGGGGACTGGACGGGTCGTGATGTGACGGAGGGGGCGGACTGGATGGGGTGGAAGGGTCGTGACGTGACGGGACTGGATGGGTCGTGACGTGACGGGACTGGACGGGTCGTGACGTGACGGGACTGGGGACTGGACGGGTCGTGACGTGACGGGACTGGATGGGGTGGAAGGGTCGTGACGTGACGGGACTGGATGGGTCGGCGGGCCGGCCGACTACGATGGGGTGGAAGGGTCGTGACGTGACGGACTGGATGGGGTGGACGGGTCGTTACGGGACTGGATGGGGTGGAAGGGTCGTGACGTGACGGGACTGGGGACTGGCGGGTCGTGACGTGACGGACTGGGGATGGACGGGTCGTGACGGGACGGATGGGTGGATGGTGACGGACGGTGGAAGGGTGACGTGACGGGACTGGATGGGGGGACGGGTCGTTACGTGACGGGACTGGATGGGGTGGAAGGGTCGTGACGTGACGGGACTGGGGACTGGACGGGTCGTGACGTGACGGGACTGGGGACTGGACGGGTCGTGACGTGACGGGACTGGATGGGGTGGAATGGTCGTGACGTGACGGGACGGATGGGGTGGAAGGGTCGTGACGACGGGACTGGATGGGGTGGAAGGGTCGTGACGAGGGACTGCGTGACGTGACGGGAGGAGGGTGCGTGACGTACGGGACTGGATGGGGTGGAAGGGTCGTGACGTGACGGGACTGGATGGGTCGTGACGTGACGGGACTGGGGACTGGACGGGTCGTGACGTGACGGGACTGGATGGGTGGAAGGGTCGTGACGACGGCGGATGAAGACTGGTGGGACGGAGACGGACGGGTAGAGAGGGGACGACGATTGGAAGGGTCGACGTGACGGGACTGAGGACGTGACGACTGGGCGGTGGGACTGGACGTGACGGGACTGGATGGGTGGAAGGGTCGTGACGTGACGGACTGGATGGGTCGTGACGTGACGGGACTGGGGACTGGACGGGTCGTGACGTGACGGGACTGGATGGGGTGGAAGGGTCGTGACGTGACGGGACTGGATGGGTCGTGACGTGACGGGACTGGACGGGTCGTGACGTGACGGGACTGGGGACTGGACGGGTCGTGACATGACGAGACTAGGGGCAGACAGGTCGTGATGTGACGGGACTGGATGGGGTGGACGGGTCGTGACGTGACGGGACTGGACGGGTCGTGACATGACGAGACTAGGGGCAGACAGGTCGTGATGTGACGTGATATGGCCGGATGCGATGGACGGATGTGACTGGACGTGGTGGACGGTTCTTCATCTTTGCTGCAGTATTTTTAATGCCTGAATTGTGGATGAAAATATGTGATGAATGTCACAAGATCTATGCAACAAGGTCCAAGTTTCAGCTAGGCGTTATTCAGTTCTTACTCAAACCCTTGCTGAGGGGCGTGCTTGACTGTGTTTAAGGTTGCAGGGCCAACCAAACACATTCTTCCTAGTGATCATCCATTCACATAGGGTATGCTTCTGTGGAAATGTGGGGCCTCTCCTTACAAATGAAGGCAGCTTTTGGGAGTCAATTGATAGCACTGGGTGTAGCTGCATACCCGAGAGCACAAACACGCACACCATTCTAAATATTGACACTTCTACCCCTCTACTGTTTAACGATCGTGCGGCAAGCTCAACTGCAAATGGAGCTGCCTTCTTTCAACCGGCCCCTAGTTTGGATGGTTGATTGCGGTCACGAAGGGTCTTGTCGGCCACCTTTCGGTCACCTTGTCGGCCACCTTGTCGGCCACCTTTTGGTCAGTCCATCCACTGCTGTCATTGCCAGTCCGCCCACTGCCATTGACCTGCCACACAACGCTGTCCGGCGCCATTTGGAGACTCCGCCTGGTGCCATTGGCTGACCGAACCTCTTCAACTCTGCCCCCCCCCCCCCCTACCCTTAATCAACTCGGCCAGTTGCAGATAGTTTGCAGCCATGAAGTTGCAGCCTGGCCGTACGGTGACGAATGTTGCAGCCATTTTGTGTGTGTGTGTATGTGTGCGTGTGCGCGTGCGTGCGTGCGTGCGTGCGTGTGTGCGTGCGTGTGTGCGTGTATGCGTGTGTGTTGTGCAGTCGTTAAGGCAATGCCGGGCGACGTCATTGGTTCATGGCGACAGAATGGGGCGCTTGTTGGCGTCAGAAACCCAAGTTTTTTTCGTGGTGTATTTTGAGGCTCATGTGGAATGTACATATTTTGTTGGGTGACACCTGGCGCTGATCTGCGGTGTAGCCACCGCCGGACTGGAGATCGCAGCGGTCTCAACGCACTACTAATTCACGTCTCGGTCTCTTCGCGCAGCTTGAAGGCGCGCAACAACATCCGGAACACCAAAAGCGAAGCGCACTTCGGCCTATTCGGCGTGTCGGTGCGTCGGCTGCCCGACCCAGCCAGCGACAACGGCTTCACCGATAGCTGCAACAACCACAAACACCTTGAGTGACAGCACCGCCATCTATCAACGGCGGCACGTACTCGAGCTTGGCGTACTAGTCGCAGCGGCGCCAGCGTCACGTTCCCGCCATGTGGTTGGGTCCGAGTTGCGCTCGCACCGACAATGCTATGTCGTCCCCGATCGGGCGAGTCTGGCTGTGGCCTCGGAGTCGAATTAGACACTGTAAATACCCGTGTCTGCCGGCACAGCTTGTCTCTCGGCCACCGACAGCCCAGGGATCAATGTCGGGGTTCGCTCGCCTGGCCTGGCGGGGGGTGTGTCGCTCCAGCTTAGTATGTTTATACTATGCGGTTGGTCGGCTGCCAAGACTGCGTTCTCGTCAGACGCGTCGTAAGCTAACCGGTTGGTGTCTGCATGGCAGCGATTCCAGTGGCCATCGGCGACGGGGCCTGTCATTGTATGGTCTGTGTTTTGTTTGTGGTGAACGTACGACTTGTTGCGCGAAGCCGGATCATCTCGTGGCTGTGGCTCGGCATCGCCAGAGGTGCCAACCCGCTGCGCTCGGTGTTCTGACTGCAGCGCAATACAGAACGCTCGCACAGTGTCAGTGTATTCCTGTCAATAGTATTGGTTAATATTGGTGTTGATATTCACTCTTCAGTCTTGGTTGAAGACTGGATTTTACCACCAAATTATCTTAGTCACAAAGTCACTTGGCGATCATCAATCGAAAAGGTTCGCTGGTTATTGGAGTTTGTTGGCGCATAATAGAAAAAACGGGACGAAGTTTCTGTACATGGGCTACCCGTGTTTTTCTGAGTTGCATTTTGAATACATTGTTTTCGCTCATTTGTTGGCTGCCTTCTTGTCATTCAGTTCTTCAAACCCGAGTATAGAAACGATTAAAGTAAGAATACTCATAGCTCCTAAGGGTGATGATGGTATGAGCGACCCCCCCCGCTATGGTGCCACCTCCGCCTTATGGTGACACCTCCCACTCCCCCAAAGACAAAGGTGGTCAATTGTTCCGTTGGAATGTGGCGTATTCACCATTGATATTTAGGATCAGGATACACGTTAGTATTGTTTTTTTTGCTATCACGGTGACTGAACACGAAGCAGCGGGCATATTTTGATAAATGTTTGTTTCGTCAATAAATTAACTGGATTTGATTCGTGTCTGAAACGACGTCGGCGAATCTCGTAAATGGACAAATAACCACGACATACTCACGTTATCAAAATCGCTGGTAATTTATTTAAACACGGGCACCCTTGGTCAATCACTTGTATTTCCTGCCCTGCACTGGTCCAATGCGCACAGGAAGTGGTGATTCACATCTCAAACACATCGTCAGGTCGTAAAACGATCCATCGCAACACAGACGCAGCCTTGACAAAATGATAGATCTCTGTGGGGCGACGCCACCATCTCGCATATTCACGACAGAGCGCCGGCCAGACGCGACGAGCCGGATCGCCAGTGCCAGTGCCTAAATGAAATACTTATGACGAAGCGTACTCGCCAGCGGTTGGCACGTAGACAACAGCGCGAACGGAACGCACGTGCCAATGGTTCACCGTTCTCGCCTCGGCAGCCGCCGCGCTCCGCACACGCTCAAGTGAGATTCGCAAGACGCACAGATGGAGAACCCGCATTGCCGCAGGGGTGCGGCCGCCGTGTCGGCACAAACCCGCCAGATCCTCGCGCCGCTGCACCCGCACCCGCACCCGCACCCGCACCCGGCCGGCTGCCGCGCGGCGGCCCGGCTCGCGCGCGCGCGCGCCGGCTACCAGACCCGACAGCCGGCTACCAGACCCGGCAGCCGGCTACCAGGCCCGACAGCCGGCTACCAGACCCGACAGCCGGCTACCAGACCCAACAGCCGGCTACCAGACCCTCCAGCCAGCTACCAGACCCGCCAGCCGGCTACCAGACCCGCCAGCCAGCTACCAGACCCGACAGCCGGCTACCAGACCCGACAGCCGGCTACCAGACCAGACAGCCGGCTACCAGACCCGACAGCCGGATACCAGACCCGACAGCCGGCTACCAGACCCGCCAGCCGGCTACCAGACCCGACAGCGGCGCGGCGGGTACATGGGCGAGCCCGGCTGGCAGCCGAAGTCGGCGGCGAACTCGGCCGTGTTCGCCAGCGGCCCGTTGATGCGGAACCGGCCGGGCACGTGTTCGCCGCTGAGCGCAGTGTTGCGCAGGTGCTCGCGGCGGTCGGCCGAGCACCACACGTTGGCCGCCGTCAGCCAGAACAGCTGGCGCGTCGTCAGCGGCACGTCGGGCAGGCGCGGCGCCCGGCGCGCCGCGTGCCGCTGGTAGGCGCGGTAGGCGAGCCGCAGGCCGCCGTTGTCGGCGATGTTCTCGTCCTGGGTGACGACGCCGTTCAGCTGCGGCAGAGCACGCCGCCGTGGACACAGACACGGGGGCGGAGCGGGGGCGGGACAGTCGGGTGGCGAGGCACGGGCGGGCCAGGCGGTGCCGAGGACCGGTCGGAGGTGCGGTGGCACCGTACAACGACCCGGCCACCGTCAGCCCACCGTCAGCCCACCGTCGGCGCCGACTCGGCGAGGAATGATATGAGAAGCCCAAGCGACTACTCGTGCGAATTTACAACGCATATTACACGAGTACATCATTGGACACTGGTGCATGACATGGGATTCGAGAGCCCCCAACGCCCAGGTAGAGCTCATCTGTCTTATCTGGCGCGAAACCAGGCGCCAACACTCGCAAGGTACACATGCACGCATGCAAACACACGTATGCACATACACACACATACACGCACTCACGTCCGTACACACACAGCAGGAGTAAAGAAGCAGAGCGCACTCCCGGTCGGTGACAGTGCGGGCATGTAACGCTCGCCAGGCAAGCCGCCGGCGCAAGCCTGCGATAAAACGGTCAAAATGCGTCCTCTTTCAAAGACGTAACAGGCGTCGCCGGGTCGGTCGTGCGGCCAATCGTGTACTAGCAGCAGCAGGCACTATGTACAAAGTAACAACAGGGTGGGTGAGGCTCGGCGTGGCTGGGCGCGGCTCGGTCGCCGCGGCGGCCGCCGTCGCCGGCCGGCCTACCACACGCTACACGTGTGCGGCGGGTTCATGTTCGAGCCGGCCGGACAGCCCCAGTCGAGCGAGAACTGCTCCAGGTTGCGGAACGGCAAGTTGATGCGTGCGCGCGCCGGCGAGTGCGAGTCGGTGAGCAGACGGTTCTTGAGCGTCTGGTCCTTGATCACCTGGCACCACGCGTTGGCCGTCGTCAGCCAAAACATCTGCTCGCTCGAGTACTGCTGCAGGCCGGGCAGCGCCGGCTCCACGCCGTTGGCCGCCTGGTAGCGCTGGTAGGCGCGGCGCGCCTCCTTCAGGCCGCCGTTGTCGGCGATGTTCTCGCCCTGCGTGATGATGCCGTTGATCTGCGGGCGCCGGGCGACATCAGCGGCCGACGGCCGGCGGCGGAGGCGTGCACAGGCCGCACACACAGCCGGACAAGCAGCAGGCGCAGCCGCGTCGCACTGCGGCGGTAATGCATCGAGCCGGGCCGGGCCGACCCAGACAGGCCGGCCCCAAGACAGCAGACGGGCCGGCCCAAATAGCAGCCGGACCGGCCAAGACAGCAGCCGGGCCGGCCCAGACAGCAGCCGGACCGGCCAAGACAGCAGCCGGGCCGGCCCAGACAGCAGCCGGGCCGGCCCCCAAACAGCAGACAGGCCGCACATGCGCAGACAAGCCTAACGGCGGGGCCCCGACACGGTCGGCAGACTCGAGAGCACCGCTGGCGCGGCCGGCGCCGGTACGTACCTTCATATTGATCTCCGGTACAGTGTAGTTACCGTACTGGTGGATCATGCACTCGGCGCCCTTGAGGAAGCGTTTCTTTGTGACCGGCTCCCACCAGTCAAGCAGTTCGCCGTTCTTGTCGAATTGCCGTCCCTGCAGGCGCGGCGAGAGTCACAGCGAGCTGCACAGCCGGCTGATCGACAGACAGACAGACAGACAGACAGACAGACAGACAGACAGACTAACTGACAAACTGACTGACGGACTGACTGACTGAATAGTGGATAGACATCGTGGCCAATCGTTGAACTACGCACACTAGAGTACAAATTAATCATAACTAGCAGAGGCGACTAGCCTTGCTCACGACGGTACTTAAGGTCGGACAGGCTCTAAACTATGCTCTCCTGGAGATACTAGAAGGTCAGGGTTTCCCATGGTCAATTGTTCCGGAGGAAAACAATGCCCCAATAAATAGAAGCGTTCGCCTTCGTACCCCTTTACATGAATGCAGCAGTCTCGTCTCCTCCCGGAGAACACGTCTATACGGCACCGCACCACACCATACATAGCGCACCGCACATAACCACACCACACCGCGCATAACCACACCACACCGCGCATTACACCACGTCGCACCATATTAAGTGACACGGTGCTTTGCCCACCACACCACACCACACCACACCACACCACACCACACCACACCACACCACACCACACCACACCACACCACACCACACCGCACCGCGCAATACACCACACCACACCACACCACACCACACCACACCACACCACACCACACCACACCACACCACACCACACCACACCACACCACACCACACCATACCACACCACACCACACCACACCACACCACACCATACCACACCGCACCGCGCAATACACCACACCACACCACACCACACCAAACCACACCACACCACACCACACCACACCATACCACACCACACCACACCACACCACACCACACCACACCACACCACACCACACCACACCACACCATACCACACCGCACCGCGCAATACACCACACCACACCACACCACACCAAACCACACCACACCATACCACACCGCACCGCACAATACACCACACCAAACCACACCACACCACACCACACCACACCACACCACACCACACCACACCACACCACACCACACCACACCACACCACACCACACCACACCGCACCGCGCAATACACCACACCACACCACACCACACCAAACCACACCACACCATACCACACCGCACCGCGCAATACACCACACCAAACCACACCACACCACACCACACCATACCACACCGCACCGCGCAATACACCACACCACATCGCGTTGTACCAGATCACATGACACTGCACCGCATCACACAATACACATGACACTGCACCGCATCACACAACACACATGACACTGCACCGCATCACACAACACACACGACACTGCACCGCATCACACAACACACATGACACTGCACCGCATCACACAACACACATGACACTGCACCGCATCACACAACACACATGACACTGCACCGCATCACACAACACACATGACACTGCACCGCATCACACAACACACATGACACTGCACCGCATCACACAACACACATGACACTGCACCGCATCACACAACACACATGACACTGCACCGCATCACACAACACACACGACACTGCACCGCATTACACAACACACATGCCACTGCACCGCATCACACAATACACATGACACTGCACCGCATCACACAACACACATGACACTGCACCGCATCACACAACACACACGACACTGCACCGCATCACACAATACACATGACACTGCACCGCATCACACAACACACATGACACTGCACCGCATCACACAACACACACGACACTGCACCGCATCACACAATACACATGACACTGCACCGCATCACACAACACACATGACACTGCACCGCATCACACAATACACATGACACTGCACCGCATCACACAACACACATGACACTGCACCGCATCACACAACACACATGACACTGCACCGCATCACACAATACACATGACACTGCACCGCATCACACAACACACATGACACTGCACCGCATCACACAACACACATGACACTGCACCGCATCACACAACACACATGACACTGCACCGCATCACACAACACACATGACACTGCACCGCATCACACAACACACGACACTGCACCGCATCACACAATACACATGACACTGCACCGCATCACACAACACACATGACACTGCACCGCATCACACAACACACACGACACTGCACCGCATCACACAACACACATGACACTGCACCGCATCACACAACACACACGACACTGCACCGCATCACACAATACACATGACACTGCACCGCATCACACAACACACATGACACTGCACCGCATCACACAACACACACGACACTGCACCGCATCACACAATACACATGACACTGCACCGCATCACACAACACACATGACACTGCACCGCATCACACAACACACATGACACTGCACCGCATCACACAACACACATGACACTGCACCGCATCACACAATACACATGACACTGCACCGCATCACACAACACACATGACACTGCACCGCATCACACAACACACATGACACTGCACCGCATCACACAACACACATGACACTGCACCGCATCACACAACACACGACACTGCACCGCATCACACAACACACACGACACTGCACCGCATCACACAACACGCATGACACTGCACCGCATCACACAACACACATGACACTGCACCGCATCACACAACACACATGACACTGCACCGCATCACACAATACACATGACACTGCACCGCATCACACAACACACGACACTGCACCGCATCACACAACACGCATGACACTGCACCGCATCACACAACACACATGACACTGCACCGCATCACACAACACGCATGACACTGCACCGCATCACACAACACACATGACACTGCACCGCATCACACAACACACATGACACTGCACCGCATCACACAACACACATGACACTGCACCGCATCACACAACACACATGACACTGCACCGCATCACACAACACACATGACACTGCACCGCATCACACAACACACACGACACTGCACCGCATTACACAACACACATGACACTGCACCGCATTACACAACACACATGCCACTGCACCGCATCACACAACACACACGACACTGCACCGCATCACACAACACACACGACACTGCACCGCATCACACAACACACATGACACTGCACCGCATCACATAACACACATGACACTGCACCGCATCACACAATACACATGACACTGCACCGCATCACACAACACACATGACACTGCACCGCATCACACAACACACACGACACTGCACCGCATCACACAACACACACGACACTGCACCGCATCACACAACACACATGACACTGCACCGCATCACACAACACACATGACACTGCACCGCATCACACAACACACATGACACTGCACCGCATCACACAACACGCATGACACTGCACCGCATCACACAACACACATGACACTGCACCGCATCACACAACACACATGACACTGCACCGCATCACACAACACGCATGACACTGCACCGCATCACACAACACACATGACACTGCACCGCATCACACAACACACATGACACTGCACCGCATCACACAACACACATGACACTGCACCGCATCACACAACACACACGACACTGCACCGCATTACACAACACACATGACACTGCACCGCATTACACAACACAATGCCACTGCACCGCATCACACAACACACACGACACTGCACCGCATCACACAACACACACGACACTGCACCGCATCACACAACACACATGACACTGCACCGCATCACATAACACACATGACACTGCACCGCATCACACAATACACATGACACTGCACCGCATCACACAACACACATGACACTGCACCGCATCACACAACACACACGACACTGCACCGCATCACACAACACACACGACACTGCACCGCATCACACAACACACATGACACTGCACCGCATCACACAACACACATGACACTGCACCGCATCACACAACACACATGACACTGCACCGCATCACACAACACACATGACACTGCACCGCATCACACAACACACATGACACTGCACCGCATCACACAACACACATGACACTGCACCGCATCACACAACACACATGACACTGCACCGCATCACACAACACACACGACACTGCACCGCATCACACAACACACACGACACTGCACCGCATCACACAACACACATGACACTGCACCGCATCACACAACACACATGACACTGCACCGCATCACACAACACACATGACACTGCACCGCATCACACAATACACATGACACTGCACCGCATCACACAACACGCATGACACTGCACCGCATCACACAACACACACGACACTGCACCGCATCACACAACACACATGACACCATGGGTGGAGTTTTAGTGTTAACAGGCAGGTGGTGCTTGAATTCCACATGAAAGTAGCTAAGGGCCACCAAGCTTCCATACATTTGACATTAGTGCATATGGGGATGCATGGAAAAACACCACTTATAATCCACAAGACCACGCAAAAGCAGCACCTGAAAATTTACGAAGACTTTGGAAAACTCCACTAGTGACATCACACCACACATCACACCACATCGCATTACACCAGATCGAATGACACAGCACTATACTGTGCAAAACACCACACCACATCACATGATCACATTACACCAGATTGCATGACACCGCTTCGTACCGCGCAATGCACCACACGACATAGCATCACACTAGATCACTACAATGCACCACATCACCTTACACCATCCTCGGCACCACGCCGTATCACACTCCAAACGACACCACACCACACCACACCACACCAAACCACACCACACCACACCACACCACACCACACCACACCACACCACACCACACCACACCAAACCACACCATGGCACCACTTCCTACACCATGCCACCACTTCCTACACCATGCCACAGGCCAAGTCACGGCGGCGGTGTTCGAGCACTTGCATCCCGCAGCGGAGCGAATTCGCGAGCTACACCCACCGTGTCGTCAAATCCGTGAGTGATCTCGTGGCCGATGACGAACCCAATGCCGCCGTAGTTCATGTAGTTGGGCCGGTCGTAGTCGTAAAAGATGCCCTGCAGGATCCCAGCCGGGAACACTGTCGACGCCAGGTCGAGTTGAGACGCATGGCTCGGCTATCAAGAGGTTCACGAGCCGAGAACGCATCGTTTTGCTGCACTCGAAAGACCGGTACAGCAGCGGGGATCGGCAAAACCGCTCGCACTCGTTGATTTGTGTTTTCCGTTAGCTTCGCCACGTCATTGGCCGGGCCATTGTAAAGAAAGTTTTGGTTTTGAATTTCCTACTTCTTCAACTATTAGTTGCAATCAAATCACCTCCAATCAAGGGTGAAAACCTGCCACTTGCCTACGAGCGTAGGTGACATATCGGAAACTTGGCTGCAGTGATGGTCATGGGCGTTGTCACCGCTGGGGTCCATGGGCTCCAAGTTTGTTTGTTTGTTTATTGGGTGATTCACGACGCACTTTATGCAACGGCTAATGGCGCCACCCACACTGTTTCGTTGGTGTGCCGCGGGATTGGGAAATGTTCCGCGTGGTGCGAGTGTTGAACCCGGGACCTTTGGTGCCCAGAGCTCAACACACTAACCACTCGGCCATCCCCGCCCCTGGGTCCAAGCTTTGATGATAGTTCCTAAGACCCTGGAGTTGGACTCCACTTGGAAATTAATGATGGTGACGCCGTTGTTTATGGTAACAGCCTACGGTATTGCATTAGCAATGAGCATGAATTATCTGAAGGCTATTTTGCTGGTCGGCATACTCAGTCAATATGTTTTCCTAACGATCCATGCATTATTCGCATCCATAATCTTATTGCAGTACAATATGCATGTCAAGCGTACCCAAGTAATTCGGTAGTAGTGATCCAGAGAAGCCAAGGAGGAGTTGACAAAAAGGTACTACTCGCAACAACTTCCACGGGTTTTTAAATGCATAGCATAACATGTCACCTACAAACCGGCAGATGACACGATTGGGAAACTGAACACGACGCAATCGCTTCGTTTTGCTACGCAGTTTGTTTCCAAATGCTGGTTACTTAACTTTGTTTATTAAAGGTGTTGGCTCTACTGTGTGAGCATCGACGCTGGATGTGTGGTGTACGCCGCGCAAGTCCAACCCTTTTTATCTATGAAAGTCGGGACTGCGAGGTGCAGCTCGCGGGCGACCCTGGTTCAGTACGTATCCAAGTATCCAAGGGATAGGGTTTGCCGATTTGCAGGATCCTTGTTATCATCTGGGAACTTGAAATGCTTCAGGTATTCCAATGCGAGGTGTTTATATTTTAAGAATTTCACCTCGACATATTGCTGTGATTGGTGCTTGAATCATAGTCGCTTAAGCAGAGCTTGTGGCTTAGACCCTGACCCCACCACCAGATGGCATATTTCCATTTTAGCGAGAAGATTTCAGGTCCAAAGTCAAGTGCCATCAATGCTCTGACACCAATATAACATGGACAGAGTTTCCTATGCTTTTGGTGGTGCCTGGACCCAATCATCTTTGTCTTGGCCCCACGAACTGTTTGCTCTGTTAACTTGGGATTGTATGTGGTGGGTCTCAACAACCAAATTGGCAGCACTCATTGCCTCCATGCACTGGGCCGCACCAATAATTTTCAAATGTATCCACCCACGCAATGTAATATATGACATAACACCCTGTCATTTATGTTCGTGCTATGGTTTAAAAGAAACCAATTGTTAGTCCGTGCAGTCTATTTCACATGTCGTACCAATGTTTGGCAAGGTGAACTGGGCCAAACAATATAACTAGTGTACAAAACACACTGCACAAGAAAAGTTGCAAGCTCAAATGAACCAATCACCGGCAAAAAACACTGATTAGCTCTACCTGGAACTATAAGGAACCCAGAGCAGGCAATCGTTTGATCACGCATCAATATGATGTTGTCGAGATTGGTATGTACTTCAGAAGAAAAATGTCGACTGGCCCGCCACGTTATGGAAACCGTGCATGTAGTAATATCTTTTCATCGTATCAAGAAATATTTGTTCACCGCATATACCGCTGATGTGTAAGTTATGAAATGGTAAAACAATGAAACTTTTAGCAAAAGCAAACTGCTTGTATACACTATAACACAGTCAGCTTCATCACATAGACTGCCTTGTAATTATGTGCATGTTAGTTAAACACTGGAGATTGTTTGCCATGTATGATCAAGTCCACAGCAGAATGTAATAATATACTCCTAATAGTGATCATTGTATTCTCCAATCCTATGTGACCAAATAATAGCATTCATACTTCCACACAACCACCTGGGTGTAAAGAAGTGAGCTATTTGTGTAGTAAATACTAAAGCTTTCGAACTGATTCTCCATTTGTGGTAGGATTGGGGCTTCTCCAAGCATCTGCTTCTTGTAACTGTTACCGTGCACAGTCGAAGGATGTTCATGCCAGGGGAAGTGTGCAAGGTTGCACACATATGACACTGGGAAGCTTAAAGAAAAAGTCGGCTAAGCCTCCCAAAAGTACCCAATGTGATCAGTTGTCACGATGGGGCCGGCCATGAAACAGGGGCAACGGGCAGCATCAATCATAAATGCATTATTTACACACAACATGGTGGCTAGTGCTGAATATGAAAGGTGGATAGTGATGGAGGAATCCTGAAAAAATGGAGGGGTAAGTACATCTTCCTTCCAGCTCCATGGCATACCAAGGTTGGATTTATGCTTTGGGATTTGGGATTTGGGATTGGGAACTTGGAAAGGAAAACTTTGGATTATTACATATTGGAGAGGAGCCTATCTATTTTCCATCAGTAACTGCTTTTTGTACTTCCACTCAGTTCCAGGCATGTTTTACAAACAACAATGAGTTTCTATTCATTTTGAGACAACTCCGTTCACCTTTGGCAATAAAAAAAAACGAGCGGATTAATTCCGGTACAGGATAATGTTCTGGATGGCAAACATCCAGAGCAATGCAGTGCTTCCAACCCAGTGCCACACAGTACTCCATGGCTTAGGTATGCTACGTGGGACACAAGTGCACCTTCCCTCCATTATTCATGGTTTTGGACATTTCATTATCGATATTGCAGTATTGCATGACAAGGAACTGCATCAAGTGTGCTTCCTTGGGTTCTTCTACGACACATTCAACCGCTAGGTCATATAGCGTCGCCAACCTCTCACGCCGATTGGTCGCGGGTGGACTCGGTAAATGCCGTCGGCTGTGAGATTATCAAGTGTGCTTCCCTCAACACTTGAAAGTGCTGATCAGTATTTGCATCGTCCCACTGGTCTGATAGTTCCATGCACCAGCTATGCTTGGTGCAATCATGATTTAACAATGCCGTTGACTGTGTCCATGGCTGTATATGCATGGCTGTATTATGGGTGTATCATGCATGGCTTGTCATTGGGAAACATAATTATTTTAACAGTAATCAGAGTTTGTCGGCTTGTAACCTTGCTAATCACAGCCTGGTCTGACTCCCATGTCAATGACTGATCACCAAATCAGCGTCTTGAACAGCCTACGTAGATGTAATGAGCAGTGAGTACGCCACGCCGTCGTGAAGGTACATGTACTGGTGAATGTTTGGAGATAAATGACTGGATGCCAAATTGAAATGTGGGTTATCCAAGAACAAACATCAGTTAGCTTGCTGAATGCATTATTTAAAAAATAAACTCAGTATTTTCTGTGGTAAATGGACACAAAATTAAAACAGAATAAACTCGGTATTATTCTGTGCTAACTACGCGTGATCCGTTCAACGCTAAGCCAAACTTCTCGCGTAAACTTTGAGCTCACCACCAGATACGGAAATCCCAGCTGACGGGTGGAATTTCAACCGCACCTTCAACGTACCCCTCCCCGTCCTCAAATACTCAGAAACGTCCGTCCGGCTGCCACATCCCCAGCTGTATCGGCCAGTCAAATGCCAATGTTCTCAGCCGGGAGCCAAATGTTGGCGCGTGAAGCAACTCCCATCCTGCTTCGCCATACCAGGGGAGATCGAATGTGTCTCAACCAAAAGTGTGTCCAGTGTGTATCAATTAATATACCAGAGCGACCAGTAGAATGAGAAATTGGGATTGGAGAGGGGAGGGGGATGCCACATAGGGAGCCATGCTAAAGTTGAAATTATTTGGGGGGGGCAAAGCCAACATTGGGTGAGGAAGGCAAGTGCCCACCCAAAAGCATACAAAGCTACACCTCTATTCACAGGACGGGTGCACGCCCCTTCAGACAGTGCCTGCCCATGCAATTTCCTGGATCCGTCCCTGCCTTCGCAGTATCTGTCACCAGTCATTGGTACGGATGTTCCGAGCTGTCGCATCGGCACAGTCTTCAGCCGGGAGCGGCGGCACTCACTGATACTGTTCTCGATGGGGCTGTAATAGGCGTTGACGACTGCCGCGGAACCGTGGGTGCGCCAGTCGTTCTTGTCGATGGGCTCGCGCAGCTTCTTGAAGGCGTAGTTGGTTCCGAACACGCTCATGTTGATGTTGTTCTCGAAGTAGTGCTCGTCGTCGATGTGCAGTCCATCGTAGACGATGGCCAGCGCCGTGTCGTTCAGGATCTCCTCCGGGTAGGCGATGTGGTAGTTGATGGACTTGGACTTCTCCTTGGCGCGCTCCCTGGGTGGCGAAGGCGGCGATGTCAACGGGCGTCGAGAAAGGCGCAGGCAAAGTCGAGTGCGCTAGACAACTGGTGTCCTGATGGTAGGCTGGCGAAGATCGAACGTTGGATTCAGGATTGGTCTCAAGGGGAACAGAGGGACAGGCGACTTCAACCAACCTAATGCTTGAAATGAAGAAAAAATTATACCTCTATCCTAATGATATCGGAAGACTAACTGCTTGGTTAATTTTGTCATCACACCGCGCATTAAAAATCACTCCCACGTGGTATCCAGATGAAATAATCCAGAACCAGGGTGCATGCTTCGCTTATGACAAATACAGGACTGTGTAGAAGCAGAAGTTTGCCGCTGGTCAGGCAGACATACACCGATATGGAATGCAATACTCTCCGATCTCGATTACACCCGTTATTCACGAGACTATCGACCATCTCGTATCGAGCGTCCCACCAGCCGTCCTGCTGCTCACTTGGTCTTGTCGTCCATCCAGGTGACCTCGCCGAGCATGATGTTGAACTCCTGGTGGATGTGCTTCACCATGGTCAGCGCCGCCTGCCTTGCCGAGCCGTCAAAGTGGTTGCGCACGTATAGCGAGCCGACGGCCATGCTCAGACTGCCGGCCATGGAGGCGTCAGGGTCAGGTCAGCACGGCGGCCACATGCCACTGGTCGTCACTCAGATGTAATGCGAAGCCGCTGCAAAGGCGCGTCGGCTGGGGCATCCGATGTAATGCGATTTTGTTCGGTGTAGAACCCCGTGGCGAGTCCGAGGTGTCCGTGACTGAAATGCTGTTGGTTGAAGGTGGAGCTTCGGACTTTTTTAAATGCTTACATGAATTGGGCAGTGATAATGGACGGAAAGCAGAAGTTAGATGTCGTGTTTCACAGTTATTTACCTATGTCAATTGCATCAGTTAAATTTAACCCTCCCCGTCTCGGTGGGAGGAGATACTTTTTACTCCCCAATATTTCTTCCGTAATTAAGAACAACGGCGGCAGGCAGCGACGCGAAATCCTTAGTACCCTTTCCCTTATCTTTTGGTTGTGTCTCATGTGCAACTTTCAATCTCAGGTCATGAAAGGTCATTGACCTAGCTCAGGTCGAAGGGGATCACCTCCAAAAATGTTTCAGGATCGTAAACTAATCTAAATGAGACGATATTGAAACGAAATATGCTACCCGAGTATAATTTTGCAGCGCCAAAGAACGTATATTTCGGGTTTCTGTTCCAGGTCAGGTCAGTGACCTGAGGTCGCTGCCAATTTTGGAAAAATTCGTACATTTTTCAATATGCATGTTCTTTAACCGCATATTCCCTTGGCATGCATGCATACATAATAGGGACTCCTTACCAAATTTGATCGACCTATGTTAAGTGACCCGGAACGTGCTGCCTACAAGGCGATCCTCACTGCCGCATGCCGAGTGAGAGTGGCTCGCGCTTGTCTTCTGACAGCACATCGTCGCCGACGACAAGATAGCTCAGCACAGTACATCGTCGCCGACGACAAGATAGCTCAGCACAGCACATCGTCGCCGACGACAAGATAGCTCAGCACAGCACATCATCGCCGACGACAAGATGGCTCAGCACAGTACATCGTCGCCGACGATAAGATAGCTCAGCACAGCACATTGTCGCCGACGACAAGATAGCTCAACACAGCACATCGGCGCCGACGACAAGATAGCTCAGCACAGCACATCGTCGCCGACGACAAGATAGCTCAACACAGCATATCGTCGCCGACGACAAGATAGCTCAGCACAGTACATCGTCGCCGACGACAAGATAGCTCAGCACAGCACATCGTCGCCGACGACAAGATAGCTCAACACAGCACATCGTCTCCGACGACAAGATAGCTCAGAACAGTACATCGTCGCCGACGACAAGATAGCTCAGCACAGCACATCGTCGCTGACGACAAGATAGATCAACACAGCACATCGTCGCCGGCGACAAGATGGCTCAGCATAGCACCGGCGTCGGCGACAACCTCGTCAAGCGGCGCAAGAAACCCGGGAGGACAAGGTATTCGAGACTCGAGGGAACATGCCCGATGTATTTCCTGGCGGTGCCGCACGGTTGACAGACAGCATTACCAGAAACCATACCACAAAAGCACCCGATCTGTGCATTGTGTCAGATGTAACATTCCGACGACAGCATTACCAGAAACTATCCGATAAGAGCACCTGAGTTGTGTGCTAATGCTGGGAGTCAAAACCTTAAAGTAACGCTGTTCGATGAGCGGCAAACAAATCGACATTTTTGTAAGAACCGCTAGAAGTAGGCTTACATGACATAGCCGGAAGTTATTCTTACTTTCGTTCAGATTTCTAATTATAGATGCTCTTACTACTGTTGCCAGCCGATTCCAAGCCACTTCTTCTGAGCAGTGCTTCCCGGACGCATTCTAAAGTGCTCTTCTAATCTGTTCATCACCAGTGCTTAAAGCCCTCCCACCTCTCCTTCCACCCGGATTCCTACGTACTCATGACGTCCTCGAAATTATCCGACCACCCCGGTCCGCACCTGCTTATGATGTTCTCCAGACGCCCCGCTCCTTCTGCCCGGTTCCTCACCTTCCTGTCGGGTGCTCGGAGTTCGGTCCGTGCTCACCTGCCCATGACACCCTCCAGGCACTCCTTCCAGCGCGGCTTGCGCCGTGTCTGACCGGTCAGCTTGGCGGAGAACTCCAGCTGCACGTCTCGCGCGTCATCGTTCAACATGCCCACCGAGCCGTACACCACCCGCCACATCATGTAGTTGGCCTGCACCCTGCAGCATGAGCGGCACCAGCGGCGTCAGAGAAGGCACGAGCGCCATCGCACGTACACTACCGTCGCACACATAAAGTTGTAGGTGGGGACACTGTGTTGTAAACATCATTTCTTGCATCCTTCCCTTAAATGTACTTGACGTGAAGTAAAGTTAGCTATCAGCTAGCAAGGGTGGAAAAGTAGTGGCGTACTATTCCTGGTAGATGATGAGATTATATAGCCGCATACATATATATATATATATATATATATATATATATATATATATATATATATATATATATATAGTATAGTATATGTATATGCATATGTATATGTATATGTATATGTATATGTATATATATATATATATATATATATATATATATATATATATATATATATATATACATATATACATATACATATACACACACACACGTATATATATATATATGCATGATATACCACCTTGTGGTTACTGACTGGCAGTCTCTCACCTTTTGGGTGTGATCCTGATCAGGGCGGCGGCCTTCTTGATGTACTCGGGCACGTCCACGATGACGGGCTCGTCGGCGGTGATCTGGTGTCCGGCGGCGCGCAGCAGGTTGTTGACGTACGTCACCCACGGGATGTCGGGCGCCAGCCGGGACATGTCGCCCAGCGTCATCTTGTTGTACAGCTTGCTGATGTTGCGCCGCTCCTCGGCCGGCAGCGAGATCTGCCAGCCCAGCGAACGGGTCACGGTCACGCGGTTACAGGTCACAGGTCAGCTGAGGAGGAATACTGAATCAGGTCAGATATACTAATAGGCCATGCGGGGAAACATAGTGTACGGGAGAGGGGCAGCTAGACAAAGGCAGACCAAGGGATATACGTGATGCGACAAAGACACATGGAACAGCCACCATGTATGTATGCAGTTCTGGACAAACATAGAGCCCTCCCTATACTCCAGGTGCCTGTGAAGTCGTTAGATTGGGTCAGTCATTGCCCAACTGACTGAGATGCTCGTCATTCAAACTTGAACTGGGAGTTGGTCTAGCATTGCTGAGAATGAAGCTCTGCGCTGCGTGGCAGGTCAGGCCTACGTGACGTGGCAGGTCAGTCCTACGTGGCGTGGCAGGCCAGTCCGCTGTTTTAACCTGATCCCCAGCGTGAAGCGCAGTTGTTGCTCGACAAGTTGCAACACTGCCAACACGGAAATCCAATCTGCCCAGCCGGCTGGAATTACAGCGACATGGCTGTTTACCCCGGGCGCGTGTAATGCTCGTGCAAGCCTGCCCCGGGTGCCGAGGGGCGGTGTTCCCGACCACTTGTGCACAAGATCACACCTATAGCGTGCAGTGCACATATTGTGACTTGGGGCTCTTCCTGGGCGGAGCGGGAGTGCACGCGAGTTCCATAGCTCCGCAGTTTGCAACTGAGGTACAGACTACAATGCGAATTGTTGGCAGTCATGCAGACATTGTTTGTTCGGGAGGGCTGGGTCAAGGAAAACGCCAAGTGGCGGAACGTCCACCGAAACCCACGAAGAATGTCCGGGAAACCAACCAACACGGATCCGCTACCGACTCAGTGACTTCACCACGAAAGACGTCGCCGCAGGATAGTGGATACGGACGGCCAATCCAGTGTGCATCCCCGCTCCACGATCCACCATTCCCTGCTTAGCTACCCACATCAGTACACATGGCAATGAATGATGCACATCAATGACGCAATGACGGCAACACTTGGCAATGAACAGATCGCCCGGTGTGGCATAGCGTTCAATAGCGGCCGACGGCAGCCGACGGTGCGAACAGACTCACATTGGCCAGCTGGATCTCGAAGAGGAGCGACTCCTTGAGCTCTGTGCTGGCACGCTCCTTCTCGGCGCCCAGCATGACGGCCATGTCGACCATGTACTTGTAATACGCCTGGATGTCGTCGTCGCTGAAGCCTGCGGCCGTTGCGAGGGGTCAGACGGGTCAGACGGGATCACGTGGAAGTGTATTGCGGTCAGGCAGGGTCGAGAGCACTGGAATCGGACGGGGTCACATGGAGATCATCTGCGTCAGACCAGGTCGTATGTAGACCCCCTGGAGTCGGACGGGGCCATGCGGAACGGCTGGGATCAGACCGGGTGATGCGAAAACACCTTGGCGTCAAACGATTGTGTCACCTGGGTCAGGGGGAGTGAATTTAGAGGCCATAGAGCCAGTGAGTTTAGACCATAGAGGTCATTTGCGCCGCCTTTAAAGCGAGTGGGGTTTTGTAAACAATTGTATGGCAAGTGTGCATCTACGTTATAGTGTATGTGGTGTTAAGGTGCTGAAGGACGTCTGTGCGAGGGACGTCTCCCGGATGTTTAGTGTGTTTGGTTTACTTTACTCCTCCACAAGATAATTTATAGTTCGGGTAGGGGAGAGTTGACGAGAAAGTTGGATTTCCCAGGGTTCCGTCATTAGCCTACTCTTGTCGAAGAGCACGGAGGGATTTTTCACCGTCCGGACAAGGAGGTAATTGTCCACACCGCCGATCACGTCGGTTGCCGCGTGGTAGGTGTGCTGTTACTAACTCACTACTAACTCATGTTAGTAGTGAGTTAGTAACAGCATGTTTTCATGCAGGGTTATGTGTGAGGTTAGCATGTGATTTGCAATTCAGCTCATCTACGTCCGTTGTACCGCTGGATAGCGTTTTACGCTACGAATTGCCAGGCAACTCGTCTCATCTACATCCGATGGCACATCCGGGTAATCGTTTCACGTTGGGCTAATTTTAAGAGAAGTCGGCTCATCTACGTCCGACGGCATCGCAAGGCAGCCATTTATTTCTAGTGGGAAGGCGAATCGGCTCATGCACGTCCGATGCTTTTCGTGGATGGCCATTTGCGTCATTCCTACGAGTGTATGCTCGGGCATGCAGTGCGTGCTGGAGTGCGTGTTGGAGTGCGTGTTGGTGGCGTGGTGTCTACAATGCTCCTGCTAGTTTGGTAGCGTGCAGATAGCCAAATAGTAATTGGAGGAGTTCTGGGTGTCACCCAGAAGCGACGGAAGCGAGAGGACGATGCCCTCTTTGTGGCAGAAGGCCCTAAGTGGTTGTTTTTGAGCGCCAAAGCTACCACAGTCTAGCAGAGTGTGACCTATGCTTAATGCGGTGTCGCAGGAGTCGCAGTGAGGTGTTGCACACTGGCCATCATCTAGTCGGGGCTGTGTTAGATTTGTGCGACCAGTTCTAAGCCTGGTGAGGAGCTTTTGACGATGTGAATGGCTTGATGTGTTTCATAGCGTCGGTTTGATGTTGTGGGTGCAGGTGGAGTGGTGAGGTGTAGAGTTGTGTTGTGTATATGTTTTTGGTGATGCTTACGTGTGGTATTGCAGGAGTACTTTGCAATCGTCTACCGAATATTCCGTGTTGTGATAAGTGGTCAATGCTCAGGCTTGCTTTGCCAGCTCGTCTGCTTGTCCGATTCCTGGAATGTTGACGTGACCAGGAATTCAGAGAAAGGAGAAGTTGTTTACGTTGCGGGCCACGGTTTGTTGGATTCGATCAATGACTGGATGTGGGTCGTTGCGTGTGTTGTTAATTGACTGAAGGACTGATTTGGAATCTGTACAAATTACTACGTTTCTCGTTTTGCGCCTCTTTAGAATGGAAATAGCGGCAAAAATGGTCAGTGCTCCAGCGGTGTAGATGGAAAAGTTATCCGGTAGACGTCTGGAAGGCCTAAGGCCTGGTCCAGTGATGCTAATGCCTACTTTGACCTCGTGTTTTGAACCATCCGTGAATATGTTATTTTTTTTAACTGTTGAGATCGGCGAATTTGTTGAAGGTGTCGATAGTTTCCGCCGATGTGATGCTGTATTTCTTTTCCGAGAGCAAGCACTCGACCTTTGGTTGGCTGTGGGTCCAGAATGGCCCAGTGGGCGGTCGAACTGCTGTCGTTGCCATTATGAGGTCAACGCCTGAAAGAACCGTGGCAAGTTGAACACTAAATGGTGGGAGTTTGCGCCCAAAGTTTCGGCCTGTCGTATCTGTCAGGCTGAAAGCATTGCTGTGCGAAGTGATTTTCAGTGGACTTGATTTTAATGTGGTAGCGGCACAGCTGTTGTGTCCGAAAGCGGAAGGGAGGCATGTCGGAGTCCACCAGAAGACTGGCTATCGGTGTGGTGCTGAGGGTTCCTGTGGCTGCACTGATGCAGTTGTTTTGAATGGTTTCTAACTTTTTGCTTAGTGTTGGTGAAATGAACACAAAGATGACGCTGCTGTAATCTATGATGGATCGCATTATTGAGTTATAGAGTCGCGGGAGTGTTTTCCTGTCTCCGCTCCAGTCTGTGCCTACAAGTGCACTGAGTAGGTTGACGTGCTTCGCACATCTCTTTGAGATGGCAATGATGTGTGTGTGTGTGTGTGTGTGTGTGTGTGTGTGTGTGTGTGTGTGTGAAGCTAAGGTTTTGATTTAAGCGTACTCCTAAGAATGTCACCTGGTATGAGGCGAGGTAGATAGGTATGTACATACTGGTGTCAAACAAGATGTGAAATACGTGCGCAATACGCGTATGGTAAGAAGGAACTGCAGATATAGACGAATGCTGCCGCTTTAATTGTGTGCCTGCATTGCCGATAAACCTTTCAAATATAAATGTACGCCGATGCTGGCCACCCTCCAAATGTTCTAGCGCGTGCTATGTATCTAAGCCTGTGTGCCCTGTATGTGATGGATGTCCCCCTCCCCTCTGCGCCACTTCCCTTGTTTGCCGGCGTCTCCATACTTTCCTATCTTACTTGCCCGATACCGGATGTCGCATAAGCCGGTTTAACGTAAGTTTTCATCAACGTAACCTATCTCTAGCTATTGGCTCTTTCTTCGTCGCTGCTAAAGATAAAAAGTGCATACTTTTCACAGTACGGACGGTCGTACAAACTCCCAAATACGAAGTAATTCTAAATTTCGTCCATTTCCGAATTTCCACTGTGCCGCTATATACTGTTCCAAAATTCGACAGTTTTCGTCAAGTCACATGTAATGCCTGCACACATGCAAACCATTATATACCCGAATAAGGTGCATAGATGCCTGCATACCACACAGCCAGGCACCTAGTCTATAGTCTGTTGAAGCACAGCTTGGGGTTGCACGGATAAATTCCTCAGACGGGAATGCGGGGGACGAGAGACATTGAGTGATACCTGGCCATGGTCGGACAATTTTAGCTGCCTATATTTTATATTTTATAGGCACTGCCTATATCGCCGAGTGAGTGAGTGAGTGAGTGAGTGAAGCAGAGTGTGAGGAGATAGTGTGAGGAGAGAGTGTGAGGAGAGAGTGTGAGGAGAGAGTGTGAGGAGAGAGTGCGAGGAGGGAGTGTGAGGAGAGAGTGTGAGGAGAGAGTGTGAGGAGAGAGTGCGAGGAGAGAGTGTGAGGAGAGAGTGCGAGGAGAGTGTGAGGAGAGAGTGTGAGGAGAGAGAGAGAGAGAGAGAGTAAGGAGAGAGAAAGTGTGAAGAGTGAGAGATAAACAAAAATAGAGAGATAAAAAGAGAGAGAGAGAGAGAGAGAGAGAGAGAGAGAGAGAGAGAGAGAGAGAGAGAGAGACAGAGACAGAGACAGAGACAGAGACAGAGACAGAGACAGAGACAGAGACAGAGACAGAGACAGAGACAGAGACAGAGACAGAGACAGAGACAGAGACAGAGACAGAGACAGAGACAGAGACAGAGACAGAGACAGAGACAGAGACAGAGACAGAGACAGAGACAGAGACAGAGACAGAGACAGAGACAGAGACAGAGACAGAGACAGAGACAGAGACAGAGACAGAGACAGAGACAGAGACAGAGACAGAGACAGAGACAGAGACAGAGACAGAGACAGAGACAGAGACAGAGACAGAGACAGAGACAGAGACAGAGACAGAGACAGAGACAGAGACAGAGACAGAGACAGAGACAGAGACAGAGACAGAGACAGAGACAGAGACAGAGACAGAGACAGAGACAGAGACAGAGACAGAGACAGAGACAGAGACAGAGACAGAGACAGAGACAGAGACAGAGACAGAGACAGAGACAGAGACAGAGACAGAGACAGAGACAGAGACAGAGACAGAGACAGAGACAGAGACAGAGACAGAGACAGAGACAGAGACAGAGACAGAGACAGAGACAGAGACAGAGACAGAGACAGAGACAGAGACAGAGACAGAGACAGAGACAGAGACAGAGACAGAGACAGAGACAGAGACAGAGACAGAGACAGAGACAGAGACAGAGACAGAGACAGAGACAGAGACAGAGACAGAGACAGAGACAGAGACAGAGACAGAGACAGAGACAGAGACAGAGACAGAGACAGAGACAGAGACAGAGACAGAGACAGAGACAGAGACAGAGACAGAGACAGAGACAGAGACAGAGACAGAGACAGAGACAGAGACAGAGACAGAGACAGAGACAGAGACAGAGACAGAGACAGAGACAGAGACAGAGACAGAGACAGAGACAGAGACAGAGACAGAGACAGAGACAGAGACAGAGACAGAGACAGAGACAGAGACAGAGACAGAGACAGAGACAGAGACAGAGACAGAGACAGAGACAGAGACAGAGACAGAGACAGAGACAGAGACAGAGACAGAGACAGAGACAGAGACAGAGACAGAGACAGAGACAGAGACAGAGACAGAGACAGAGACAGAGACAGAGACAGAGACAGAGACAGAGACAGAGACAGAGACAGAGACAGAGACAGAGACAGAGACAGAGACAGAGACAGAGACAGAGACAGAGACAGAGACAGAGACAGAGACAGAGACAGAGACAGAGACAGAGAC
Source organism: Ashinkailepas kermadecensis (assembly GCA_034440615.1). Classification (NCBI taxonomy): domain Eukaryota; kingdom Metazoa; phylum Arthropoda; class Thecostraca; family Neolepadidae; genus Ashinkailepas; species Ashinkailepas kermadecensis. The sequence goes on along the minus strand of JAOTOM010004766.1, from coordinate 262,839 downwards.
AGAGACAGAGACAGAGACAGAGACAGAGACAGAGACAGAGACAGAGACAGAGACAGAGACAGAGACAGAGACAGAGACAGAGACAGAGACAGAGACAGAGACAGAGACAGAGACAGAGACAGAGACAGAGACAGAGACAGAGACAGAGACAGAGACAGAGACAGAGACAGAGACAGAGACAGAGACAGAGACAGAGACAGAGACAGAGACAGAGACAGAGACAGAGACAGAGACAGAGACAGAGACAGAGACAGAGACAGAGACAGAGACAGAGACAGAGACAGAGACAGAGACAGAGACAGAGACAGAGACAGAGACAGAGACAGAGACAGAGACAGAGACAGAGACAGAGACAGAGACAGAGACAGAGACAGAGACAGAGACAGAGACAGAGACAGAGACAGAGACAGAACAGAGACAGAGACAGAGACAGAGACAGAGACAGAGACAGAGACAGAGACAGAGACAGAGACAGAGACAGAGACAGAGACAGAGACAGAGACAGAGACAGAGACAGAGACAGAGACAGAGACAGAGACAGAGATAGAGATAGAGATAGAGAGAGAGAGAGAGATAAGAAAAAAATGTGAAGAGAGAAAGAGTGTGAGGAGTGTGAGAAGAGTGTGAGTAGAGTGTGATGAGAGTGTATAAGAGTGTGAGAAGAGTGTGAGTAGAGTGTGATGAGAGTGTGATAAGAGTGTGAGAAGAGTCTGCGTAGAGTATGAGAAGAGTGTGAGTAGAGTGTGAGAAGGCTGTGAGAAGGGTGTGAGGAGAGTGAGGAGAATGTAACTAGATAGTGTTAGTAGAGTGTGAGTAGTGAGTGTGAATAGAGAGTGTGAGTAAATAGTGTCAGTAGAGAATGTGAGTAGACGATGTGTGCAGAGTGTGAGTAGAGTGTGAGGAGATAATGTGAGGGGAGAGTGTGGGGGAAAGTGTGAGGGGAGAGTGTGCAGGGAGGGTGGGAGAGAGAGAAAATAAAAAAAATAGAGAAAAGAAAGCGAGAGAATAGAGAGACGCGCCCGGTTTTGTTCTCCCTTCTCTGTCTATGACAACGATAGCATAAACCGACGTTGTTAACCTCAACCACTGACAGATCACCAGCAGTTCAGTTACACACAGACGTCCGGCGCATGTGGATCTGTCCCAGGGTGGACGATCTGGGATACCATTGGCACGCGAAGTGGTGTCCGGTTTCAGGTAAAGTGCAACGCCTTAAAGTGATTTCCAGGATCATGAGGCACGGGTATGACGAACGATTAACGATCACTAAGCCGTCAACTAAGGCGAAACCTCGACATTGTCTTTCCAATAAGGTAAGCAAGCGTCGGTGGGGTGGGAGTACCGATGGGAGATGTGGATGACCATCCCCTCATCTCACTGGTGCAAAGCATCAGCACACTCAGGGGGGAAGATAGCACAAGTCCTCCCCAACCAACCCATCGCATTCTGCGCTTCGGCAGGGGATATAACAAACTGACATTTGTAATTATTGCATGGGAATTCTATCAAGCTCTATTGATTCAAAGGCATCCATAGACACAAAAGCTCGACTCTGCTCGGTACCAATAGTAATTCATTGCAATGCTACCACAACTCTAGTTTTTTTTCGCGTTGGCTCCCGAAAGAATTGTCGGAACCATTTTATGTGAGAACCACGACACCAGCATGGAAAATCGGGAACTATCGGGCGTGGCTGGAGACAAGCCATCTGCCCACCCGTTGGAAGCTCACGATACTGTGTCCCTTCTCGCCCTGAATACGCTGCCCACTGATGTGTGCGATTGTACCGGCGACAACCAGTCCACTCACCTTTAATCAGGTACTTCCGCGGCAGACCGAGCGACGCCTGGTCGAAGTCCAGGATCCTCCAGGTGGAGTTCTTGACGTCCGTTGTGACCGAGAAGTCGAACATGTGGTCGATGGAGTAGCCGAGCGCGCGGTTGCGGTACACGGCCGTGGTCCAGTGGAACGCGTCCTCGTCCCACTTGTCGCCTACGGGCGGCCGGGAAAAACGTCGGGCAACTGCCACCTCCCTGGAGCGCACACATCAGTCGCCGCAACAGGTCAAGGATGCTGGTCAAGGATGCTTCCGAGACAGATGCAGATCCACGCGGAAGCCCCCTGTGCTGCCCATGTTTTCGGTGGTTTCCCCTTGTGCTGGCACACGCGCAACGTGCCTGAGCACAAGGCTGTCACCGCAGGTGTGGGCAAGGTACGCTGGCCTCATGCAATATGCAGGCGGTTGTGGAATGCTGACAATAGTCAATTATACCCTCCGTGACTTGTGCAAACTTTGGCAGGATCGTGCTCACACACATTGAAGAGCATCGAAACTTGCCCCAACCTGTTCTACTCCAGCTTGGAAAGGAGAGTCTGAGCAAGTGCTGCTCACTTCATCCCAAAGCTTGACCTGACGTTGAGTCTTGGAAGGAAGACGCTGTCCGCTACACTGACCTTTGACTACGGGCCAGCCCTTCATCTTCTCCAGCACGCCTTCCAGCGGCTTGAGGCCTCGCTCCTCGATCCTCTCTGTGAAGAATACAGACGTCAGGCGTGTGCCGCCACAACAGTATCAATCTGAACGGAAGCATGCCCGGGAATCGAGCCGACTGATGAAGTCCACCACAAAAACACCGAGCAAGCACGGATGTATTGTTTTTTTTTGTTTGTTCGCCGAATGCAACGGATCACAGAAACGATGTCTCTGATAGCACAGCGGGAACAGTCGCCCCGCCCAGAGGCGGGATCCGCGGACCGGTAGCGGGGAAATGCGAGCGGTGCGGATGTGCCGTATACGATGCGTGCGTTGGTATGCCTGGGAGCACAGGAATTGTTTTTGGTCAAAGGAAGCTTTGATCCGCAAGGTGAATATTTCAGAGATAGAACAACACTTTGCATGTAGTCTTACTTGCACGTAAACATACTACTACTGCGGATTAACATGAATAGAGGCTTAAACTTTATGTCACTTGTATTAGCGTCGACCTACCGTGTGGTGACCAATGAATCGTGAATACACCCGAGGTAGCCACATAACCACATGTTTCTGTGTCTCTATTACAACCAGTTGCAAAATTACAACTCGTTACAGTTACAATACATTACAAAATTACAACCCATTACAACATAGCATAAGCTCCATATGTAGGCGAACAGTCAAAAGTACCACTCACACTTTCGCGCTGTTTTTCTTCTGGGAGTGCCATACCTTGTAAGGCAGCATTTTATGTCAAGAGAATCTTGGTTTTCGGTTACTTTTAGGTGCTTCGCATATAACTACCTTCTTTTTCGCTAACAGAACCTCATGGTTAAGTCGATATTCATCAGCTGCAGATGCAGAGTCAAAATACAGACATGACATTTAGCATTACTGGAGTGAATAACTTTGTTATTTATTACAAAGCAGCCCTGGTGATTTCACGTACGGTAGCGTTGACACATTATAGTATTAATGTACTGTAGCATTCATGTATTTCTTTGATTATAAACAGTTATTTGTGCTTTTTTTTTTACCCAAGAGAAGAGAGGCACCAGTGTATGTTCATTTGTCTTTGAGCTGTACTTGTAAATAGAAATTCCCTGAGAAGAGAAGACTTTCAATAACGCTGCTCCTCCTAGAACAGTTGCCAAAAGTGCAAAACATCGAATTAGGGCGAACACTGGAGTAATCTCCAGATGTCCATTTTCGGAGTGATCATCAGGACCGGACGCACTGGCGTGCAACAACAATGGTTGTGCACCATGCACAGTGGTAGTTGCGCGCTGCCAACACCCCTGCCTGACCTCGACATCGACACCACCCTCTTGCTGGGAACCGGGCCACAGACTGGCCGGCCGCAGGGAAACGCCGTGGGCCAGTGGAAGCTGCCGTCGGCCGGTGAAATCACCCGCCACAGACGGTCTCCGGAGGGCCGGCGGGTATTGCCATCGGGCCGGTGAAATCACGTGCCACTGACGGTCTCTGGAGGTCCGGCCACACCACGCGCCACTGACGGTCTCTGGAGGTCCGGCCACACCACGCGCCACTGGCGGTCTCTGGAGGTCCGGCCACACCACGTGCCACTGACGGTCTCTGGAGGTCCGGCCACACCACGCGCCACTGATGGTCTCTGGAGGTCCGGCCACACCACGTGCCACTGACGGTCTCTGGAGGTCCGGCCACACCACGCGCCACTGACGGTCTCTGGAGGTCCGGCCACAACACGCGCCACTGACGGTCTCTGGAGGTCCGGCCACACCACGCGCCATTGACGGTCTCTGGAGGTCCGGCCACACCACGCGCCACTGACGGTCTCTGGAGGTCCGGCCACACCACGCGCTACTGACGGTCTCTGGAGGTCCGGCCACACCACGCGCCACTGACGGTCTCTGGAGGTCCGGCCACACCACGCGCTCACTGACGGTCTCTGGAGGTCCGACCACACCACGCGCCACTGACGGTCTCTGGAGGTCCGGCCACACCACGCGCCACTGACGGTCTCTGGAGGTCCGGCCACACCACGCGCCACTGACGGTCTCTGGAGGTCCGGCCACACCACGCGCCACTGACGGTCTCTGGAGGTCCGGCCACACCACGCGCCACTGACGGTCTCTGGAGGTCCGGCCACACCACGCGCCACTGACGGTCTCTGGAGGTCCGACCACACCACGCGCCACTGACGGTCTCTGGAGGTCCGGCCACACCACGCGCCACTGACGGTCTCTGGAGGTCCGGCCACACCACGTGCCACTGACGGTCTCTGGAGGTCCGGCCACACCACGCGCCACTGACGGTCTCTGGAGGTCCGGCCACACCACGCGCCACTGACGGTCTCTGGAGGTCCGGCCACACCACGTGCCACTGACGGTCTCTGGAGGTCCGGCCACACCACGCGCCACTGACGGTCTCTGGAGGTCCGGCCACACCACGCGCCACTGACGGTCTCTGGAGGTCCGACCACACCACGCGCCACTGACGGTCTCTGGAGGTCCGACCACACCACGCGCCACTGACGGTCTCTGGAGGTCCGGCCACACCACGCGCCACTGACGGTCTCTGGAGGTCCGGCCACACCACGCGCCACTGATGGTCTCTGGAGGTCCGGCCACACCACGCGCCACTGACGGTCTCTGGAGGTCCGGCCACACCACGCGCCACTGACGGTCTCTGGAGGTCCGGCCACACCACGCGCCACTGACGGTCTCTGGAGGTCCGGCCACACCACGCGCCACTGACGGTCTCTGGAGGTCCGACCACACCACGTGCCACTGACGGTCTCTGGAGGTCCGGCCACACCACGCGTCACTGACGGTCTCTGGAGGTCCGACCACACCACGCGCCACTGATGGTCTCTGGAGGTCCGACCACACCACGCGCCACTGACGGTCTCTGGAGGTCCGACCACACCACGCGCCACTGACGGTCTCTGGAGGTCCGGCCACACCACGCGCCACTGACGGTCTCTGGAGGTCCGGCCACACCACGCGCCACTGACGGTCTCTGGAGGTCCGGCCACACCACGCGCCACTGACGGTCTCTGGAGGTCCGGCCACACCACGCGCCACTGACGGTCTCTGGAGGTCCGACCACATCACGTGCTGCTGGCGGTCTCTGGAGGTCCGGCCACACTACGTGCTGTTGGCGGTCTCTGCAGGTCCGGCGGATACTGCCGGCGGGCCGGTGACACCATACGTCGCCATCGCCACCGCTTCACTCTCCAGAGGAGGCACACTCGTCTCGGGTCAGGCACAGTCGTGTGTGACCAGTGAGGCCGCGGCCGCGGCTACAACCACGCGGAACTCACTACACAGTCGCCGCCGACTGTCAGGTGAGCTCGCCGTATGCAAAGAGAGGTGGGGCGGGGGAGGGAGAGGAGGGGGCCTCTGGGTGCCGACAGTGTGCTGGCGGCGTTCCAAACGCACCCCGTCCAGACGCACAACTTACAGTCGGTAAGAGTGGCGCTGGTTCCACATGCTTCAATTCAATTCAATTCGCGGAACATCATACACACACCGCCGCATGCCGCGCGTTTTGTGAGCCACCTCTGCGAACCGGCGTCGGCTATTGGCGTAAATGCGACGTCGGCGTAACACGGCGGCGCGTGCGTCAGCCCACCTGGTAGGGGGGGGGGGGGGCCACCGGGAGCGGGGGAGTACCCTTGTGGGGTGCGGTGGGTGTACACGGGCGCGGGCGTCAGCCCACCTGGAGACCGGCAGTACTCCATGTAGTGACGTCATGCCGTTGCTCGAACGCTCGCCAGAATGCGCATCAACACGGGAAGTCCGTCTGATGTGACTGGCCGTCCGGCTGGCTAGCGACAGCACGCCTGTTGCTGGTATTTCTGTCCAATACAACAGGCATGCCAGACTTGGAAGACATGGGAATGTGTAGCTGTGTGCGCCCCACTTTCCCAGCAATCAATTACATACAATCTTGTAGAGTGTTCGGCGTAATTTCATTGTAGTTGGTCCAGTTGAGAAGCACACACATTAGGAGCACATGCCATGATGCATATTATGCACAAATTAGGTCTCCGGAATAAATTTAATAACTGCGCCCAGTAGATTACAGGCTTGCATGCAATGCTTGCAAACAGCCCAGGCATTGTGATACTGGAGCAGGGAAGCTTTTGCCATGGTACCAAGGCGCCACCACACCCTGGCTGAGCCTTCCTTATCAGTGGCTCTCAACCTCTTTGTGAGCAAACTTCCTTTGCTTGTCAAATTTCAATTTGCGACCAAAAAACTTCGAGCGCAGAATACCTCAAATCGCATCGTCCTTGACATATGCATGAGCTCATCATCTGATCCTAAGCCCCAAAACATCCAGGGATAATTATTCTGGCGGCACCGGACCACTCTTAGCAGAACAAAATGCACCAGAAGACATTTTGGGGATTTTCACCACGCGAAACCAGAAATTTTCAGCGCGCGATGCGCGCCGAAAGCGTTCTGACTTTCTTATATTTTTTGTCAGTCCTTAAGAACATACTTACTGCACCACTGGTGGTATTATGTAGGAGCTTCTATGACTAATCACTGGTACATGTAGGGCATCACTGTAGGGCGTACGCTACGTCATTTTGTGTGTGCGGTATTGGCTACGCACCTTTGTAACAGGGACACCGGTGTGACATTGACAAAAAATATCACTGTTGAGACTCAGGGCATAGGCAGGCATTGAAATTCAGTCAATGAATGCAACTCCTATAGACCCATCTGAAAAGATAATCAACACAAGACATTTAGCTGGGACTGACTTAGGGGATAACTGACCGGACAATATCGGGGCACCTCGAGCCAACCCCGTGGTCCACCACGGAAGCGTACGACGGACTGAGGTGGGTAACTATACAATACTGGGACTGACCTAGGGGACCGGACAATATCGGGGCAGCTCGAGCCAACCCCGTGGTCCACCACGGAAGCGTACGACGGACTGAGGTGGGGAACTAAACAATACTAGACGCCGAAGGTACTCAAATTCCCCGTCATTACGCACCATTCGGGGAGTCACTCGGTTACTGGTGAGGTCTCTCAGCGGAAGCAGCACCCACTCAGCTATCGGTCCGTTTGGAAACCTTCGCACAATAAACTCCGCAAAAACAATCAGAAAGAACGGCAACTCTTCTGCTCGCGACAAGCACCTATCGACGGCGCTCTCGGCGGTGCCCGCTTGACCTCGACACCCGCAGTGGCGGCGCTGTCGGCGGTGCCCGCGTGACCTTGACACCTGCAGTGGCGGCGCTGTCGGCGGTGCCCGCGTGACCTTGACACCTGCAGTGGCGGCGCTGTCGGCGGTGCCCGCGTGACCTTGACACCCGCAGTGGCGACGCTGTCGGCGCCGGCCGGCCACGACCGCTCCAGCTGTGGGCTGTGACGCCAGTGGTGACCCTGGCCCGTGAACACCCCACCACGCTCCCACCGTGCCGGATGGTACCGGAGCGCAGTTCTGTCAGTGTCGCGTGGCCGGTGCGGCGGCGCTTGGAAGTCGCGCTGTCGTGGCCGGGTGTAGTGCCCCTGACACCGTTGTCAACGGTCTGTAATTCATCGTGTGACGTAGACCCAGCTCGCTGCTGGGACATGGTCGAGTTCAAAGGCGGTTGTGCCGTCCAGCTCGGAACGCCACGACGGTTGTGCTCCATATCGGTGGGAGGCACAGGGGCCGCACGGTGAGAGTGACGTTGCACGACGCGTTGGGCTGTGGCCGGTCGCAAAAATTATTGAAGGATATTTGCCATGGTTTGAAGTCGCTGCTTGCCAGAGTGTAGTTATTCTCAGAACATTTTGTGGGCACAACCGAGCGGGTTTTGAATAAATCTGACGCAATGACGCCAATTAGCCCCATGGCTACTCCCACGGCTACGTCCCCATGGCACTTCTGATGCCCAAGTACTTACAAAGGAAGAGTGGCCAGCTATTTGACCAAGTCACCTGTGGCAGCAGCCCTCCTGGCTCCTGCCTGTTTTTGTTCAAACCGTATTGGCAAAGTTGATATATGGGTGGTGCGTGTCGCAACTTTCCGAAATGATCACACATTTTTATTTATTCCACCCAGTCTCGGGGAAGGGGATCTTTTTACGCCCACACCGATATTTGTCCGCGACAGCGGACAAACGGCGGCTCGCAGCGCCGCAACAATCGTAATGCCATTTTCTTTAGCATGTTTGCGTCTGACGTGAAAATTTCAACCTCAGGTCGCGTAAGGTCATTGGCTAGCTCAGGTCAGAAAGGATCACCTCCAAAAAATATTTCACGATCGATAACTCATACACATTAAGAGGTATTCAACTTAAAATTGGTACATGAGTGCAATTGTACAGTGCCTCCAAGCCGTATATCTCTGATTTTTGTTTCAGGTGACCCGAGGTCATCGTTAATTTTTGCCAATTTTTGGTAAATTATCCTATTTTTGTAGTATTCATGGTCTTCTAGCATCATCTTTACCATGGTGTGCATATAGAAGCATCAGGAGAATTTCCTTATTCAATTTGCTTGACCTCTACCAAGTGGACCGAGGTCAAGTCACGATACAGTGCAATATAGGCTAAGCTTATTTGAACACTGCTGTTTCATGGTTTATTTCTAGTTTCCATGGCCTGCATAGTGCCGAAGTTGCATTGCATGCCATAAATTACCGTAATATGCACGTATAAAATGTTTTTTTGAATAAAAACATCCACATAGACGGGCTTAAATTTCCGGAGTTTGCCGTGCGTTTTTAACATACCTCCGTACACATATTGGGGCATGCTTGACAAGGCAAAAGCTGGTGGATGCTTTTCAAGACGCTTCACGGAACAGTCCCTCCGGTATTCTGCGGAAATGTACACCCTGAATTTTCCCATGGAGAACATCCCAACACGTCCATTGTCAGTTCTGGCCTACACCGAATTACCATGACACCCAGTTTCGGAAGCAGAAATGCAGCCATGGCGTGACGGATGTGTTCGCTGTTCAGCCTGCACTTCCGGCAGCAGATTTGGAATCAGTTGGCGGGTCCGCCCGTTCGGCTGACCAACACATGACGCGCCGGCCCTGCAGCTATTGACGAACAGCCAGAGGCGCAGCTAGGGGGCGGGGCGCCCCGCCCCTTAAGACCAAAATTTACAACAGGTAAAACAAGACATTTTGGGACTTTCACTACGGCATACTATAAATTATTTCCACCTAACTGTGTGTTGGGAAGTGTGTGTGTGTGTGCGGGGGGGGCAGCTCCCCTTATTAAAATCATGGCTGCACTCCTACCGACAGCTCCCTGAAACAATCACTGCCATGCCTGTTACCCAGAGATTCCAGCGACACTCGGGAGAAGGTAGCAGCGGGGTGGAAGGCCCCGACGACAGGTTCTGTCGTCACAGGGTACTTTTTGGTTGCCAATTGGCCAACTAACTGACCACACTTGGTCGCCGATTTCCAGTTGCACCGGGAGGGGGGGCAACCTTGGAGCCCGGGGCCTTTTGGACCGAGGGCGATAACACTTCTAGACTAGCCCAGCCTCCACATCACAAGTAAGCAATTGTCATGTCGCCGTTGTGTGCCGTTAGCGCGTATGCCGCCATGTATCTACGTTTGCCCCCATGCATCTACGTCTCAAACGAAGCGACGAATCCATTTCAAGTCGATCGCAATGTCGGTCCGATGTTGCCTGCCAGGTCCGTGACGAGACTTCTGCGTCGAATGTAGAGGGAACACAGTCGGCCGCTGCGCCACTTTGAGCACCATCGGCTGCGCTTTCGTCGGCAGCGTCGGTACGATCAGCTCTCGAATCGAGTCATGTTGAAATGGACCACTCACGCGAAAACGATTGAGCGGCACGACCGGCGGTTTCCGCGGGACTTTCACTTTCATCCGGGAGACCACGGAGAAGGAGAAATGACCATTTCGGAGAACCATTTCGGAGAATGACCATCCGAGAGAACCACGGAGAAATTCCCTACCCGAGGAAGCGTTACATGCACCGTATATATCTGGGGACATGAGTAAACAATGGCGTAAGATAGACATGGAGCAAACGAAGAAGAATAGGCGCAAACAAGGAACGACATGGATTGAAGTGAGAAGAGATGTGGACAGGGTACTGCAAGGAGGAGAAGAGATGGATAAATAGGGAATGAGTGAGTGAGTGAGCGGATGAGTGAGTGAGTAAGTGAGTGAGCGGGTGAGCGGGTGACCGAGTCAATGAATGAGTTAGTTATTTTGGCTTTAGGTCGCATCGTCTTCGTTGGCCATGTAGCGCCTAAGTTGGTGAGTGAGTGAGTGAGTGAGTGAGTGAGTGAGTGAGTGAGTGAGTGAGCGAGCGAGTGAGTGAGTGAGTGAATGAGTGAGTGAGAGAGGGGAGAGCATGAGAGAGGGGAGAGCATGGGAGAGAGAGATGGGAGAGAGAACGTGGGGACGAAGAGCCGACAGACCAGCGGCCCAGACAGAGATTACGCCAACTACGGATAATGGCTAATGGATAGTGCGGTGGCAGGGAAGATAAGCGCTTCACATATGCAGATGAAGGCCGGAAAACAAGGCGGGTGGATGGTGCATCACAGGTGAGTGTCAGGAGCAATTAGAACTGGAAGGCAACTAGTAAAGACACGCAAAACACGATGCAGAAGGTCGTGAGTGAGTGTCGCAACGTTTGTCTGGGTGGGGGGGGGATTTTTAGGCGTGCTGGACTATGAAGGTCACTTGCGCCGCCTTTAAAGCGGGTGTTTTGCAAGCAAAGCGCAGGCAAGTGCACATTTATGTTAAAGGAGTTTTACGTTATAGCATGGGTGATATTTTAGGTGCTGAAGGCGGGAGCTGGGTGGGGGACATCTAACTGATGTCTAAATGGTTTCAGTTTTGCCTTACTTCTCCGCCAGATAGATAATAGCTGGGGTGGGGTGGGGATGTGGGTGTTTTGAGAGTGACGAGAAAGTCCATTTTGCTAGGGTGCCGGGATTAACATACTCCTCTCGAAGAGCACTGTCAGCACAACGTTTTCTGTCAGATTGCTTTTATCTATGTCTGGAGGTTGGAGAGACACTGTTCTTCCACCAGCCTTGCCACCAGGTGGGCGGAAGCGCCGATACTCTTTAGGTGGAGGTCTAAGTCCAGTGGCTAGGGTTGTTCGTATCTGGTTCGTGGCGATCGTCCATCCGGGGCTCATTTTTTAGACAAGAAGGCCAGGAACGGTCATTTTTGTTTGCGGATAAAATCCATCGAGAAAAAAACATGAGAAGCTATGATTAACCAGCCCTGTAATTCCGGACCGACCCTGACACCCCGTCTTGGGGGGGGGGGGGGACTCATAACTTACAAACTAGACGTTGCACAGAAACTATCGCCGTACCATCGGAAAGCGCTCGACGATTATGACCTGGAAATTGTATTACGTTTTATTTTGAGATAATTTTGAGAATAAAAATGGCGGTATTGGGAAAATATCGATTTTTCAAGCACATGTTATATGTGCATATTAGTGTAATTTAGGCCGTACGATGCAACTTACACACTATTTAGATCATGAAAACCAGAAATAACCCACAAAAACAGCAGTGTCTAAATAGGCCTAGCTCACATTGCGTACTCTATCGTCACCAGACCTCAGGCCACTTGACGAAGCTCAAGCATATTGGACAAGGAATTTCTCCTGATGCTTCTGCATGCATGCCAACGTAAAATCGATGTTAGAACAGGAATATTACGAAAATAAAAAATGGCCAAAAGGGGCCAAAATTGGCCGTGACCCCGGGTCACTGACCTGATCTGAAGCAAAAATCCGAGATATGCATTTTGAAGGCCTTGCGAAATTGCACTCACGCACCACGTTTCATTTCTTTCATGTGTATCAGTTATCGATCCTTAAACATTTTTGGAGGTGTCCTCTTTGACCTGAGCTAGGACAATGACCTTACATGACTTGAAGTTGAAATTTTCGCATCGAACGCGAACATGATCATGGAAAAGGTACTGAAAATGTTTGCGGCGCTGCGTGTCGCCATTTTTCCGCTGTAGCGGAAAAACCTTAGGGGGTAAAAGACCTTCGAGAACCCCGAGGGGCGAGTTTATCAAGTTGCGGAAACACGGAGGTGCCATAGCAGGTTAATATCACGTGCTCACGTGGTTAGTGGAATCGTGCCAGAGTTGTTCACATCAACTTTGTGGTGATCATCCACCCGGGACCGATTTGTCGCTCGCTTACTGTTTTATTTAATTATATTTTCGGTAAACTGCTATCGCGCGGTGGACATCGCCTTGGGCAATCTGCATGCAAAGTTCGATCTAACCGATCAAATAAAAGGCCTTACGGGTTAATGTTGTGAGTAGTTTGCACCATATCTTTGAAGCTCGAAACATTAGCGCATTCTAGCATAGCCTACTTATGATTTCGGGACAATGCCTTTGACATGTAGCTTTACATAATCAGTGCCCTGAATCATGAGAAATGTTCGAAATCCTTCCAAATACACAAGCTAGAAGCTGAATTTCCCTCGTTTGTAACACTGCATTCGACCATTCACGTCGCTCACCCACTCACTCTGTCAGAGTAAATGCTTCGACCCCTATCTTACACACTGATCCCTGACCCCATCCCAGGACACACGTCATAGGTCTTCAAAGTTCACTTGAAATTCTGGGTGGGAATTGTAGTGAACCCAACTGTTGTAGACAATTACCTGGTGCAAAAGAACATTAAACATAATTGTAAAGGGAGGAGAAGTCAAACGTAGGAGGACGCGCGATCTGACCTTTTCCAGGTCATCACGGGTCAACTAGATATTAGTTAAAGACATTGGTACCGATGTAAATTGCATCCGAATATTGTATTTGATAGAGACTAACAGCACAGAGTTCATATTAATAAAATATTACGTCAAAATGTTCCTCGATCTTTCATGAAGTTCACCGTTGGTCAAATATAAACGATACATATTATTATGTCATTCTCAGTTATTGCTATTATACTATTGGCATGCGTGACTCCAGCATTGGGCGTCAAGATACATTCGTTAGATGTGACTTAAAGTTGTCAACGTTTACTTGCGTTGACCATGACGTCAACCATGCAACATCAACCACGGCTATACAAGGCAAACCTATGCAGCCATGATATTCGTAAAACCCAGGGTCATCGATTGTCCTTTCAATGAGCAAACCTGTCGATTAGGTGGCGATATAAATTAGTAGGAACGTGCGATTTTCGAGGAAGTCCCATCATATAACTTTTTCCCAGTTATGACGTCACTCATGATCTCCAAGGTCAAATGCTTGATACCTCCAATGCGCAGTTTTATGTCTGTAATGTGCATACGCGGTACATGTCTATCAATCGCCGTTCGAATCAAGTCCATCCGTGCATTGGCTGCTGATATAAATTGAGCGTTACCCCCACCTCCAATTTATTGCGTTCGGCTTTGCCCCAGTCAATGCCTGGTTAAGTTCCAAATTCCCTTCCATGCGTTTGGCCCCGTTTTAAGCTTGGGTCTCCCAAGGCTGATATTTTCCAGTTGGCAACAGTGTGGCCACCTTCCCCACACCTCACCAGTGACTGACCGCGGGTCTCCTTTCCCTCCGTTGCCCCCAGCCGTCAACCGTGTCTCCTTTCTCTTCTTACCCAGTAGCACACAACAGCCCACAGAAAGCCCCACCTGCACCGCCGCCGCCCCTGCTGCATCGGCCCACCTTTCTCCTTGCAGCTGACATACAGGTTCTTGATGAGCACCGTCACCTCTGCGTCGTCCTCGGCCAGCGGTGCCTCGATCAGCTTACGCATCTTGTTCTTGAGCGAGTCGGAGACGACCGTGAACTGCGACACGGACGTCTTCTCGTCCGGGATCACAGTGTTCTTGAGGAACGAGCCGCACGCGAACTCGTAGAAGTCATCGCACGGGTTGACACTGGTGTCCATGTTGCTCATGATGCTGTAGGCTGTCGGACAGCGGAGCGGCTCGTCGGGTGCATCCATGTGGTGGTGCTGACATGTGTGGCATGTGTGGCATGTGTGGCATGTGTGGCATGTGTGACGTGTGTGGCGTGTGTGGCGTGTGTGACGTGTGTGGCATGTGTGGCATGTGTGGCATGTGTGGCATGCATGGCGTGTGTGGCATGTGTGAAATGTGTGGCGTGTGTGGCGTGTGTGGCGTGTGTGGCATGTGTGGCATGTATGGCGTGTGTGGCATGTGTTAAATGTGTGGCGTGTGTGGCGTGTGTGGCGTGTGTGGCATGTGTGGCGTGTGTGGCGTGTATGACGTGTGCGGCATGTGTGGCATGTGTGGCGTGTATGCCGTGTGTGGCATGTGTGGCATGTGTGGCGTGTGTGGCATGTGTGACATGTGTGGCATGTGTGGCATGTGTGGCGTGTGTGACGTGTGTGACGTGTGTGACGTGTGTGACGTGTGCGACGTGTGCAGCATGTGTGGCATGTGTGACGTGTGTGGCATGTGTGGTATGTGTGGCGTGTGTGGCGTGTGTGGCGTGCATGACGTGTGTGACGTGTGTGACGTTTGTGACGTGTGTGACGTGTGCAGCATGTGTGGCATGTGTAGCATGTGTGGCGTGTGTGGCGTGTGTGACGTGTGTGACGTATGTGACGTGTGTGGCATGTGTGGCGTGTGTGGCGTGTGTGGCGTGTGTGACATGTGTGGCATGTGTGGCGTGTGTGGCGTGTGTGGCGTGTGTGGCATGTGTGGCGTGTGTGGCGTGTGTGGCGTGTGTGACATGTGTGGCGTGTGTGGCGTGTGTGACATGTGTGGCGTGTGTGGCGTGTATGCTGTGTATGGCATGTGTGGCGTGTGTGACACGTGTGGCGTGTGTGGCGTGTGTGACATGTGTGGCGTGTGTGGCGTGTATGCTGTGTATGGCATGTGTGGCGTGTGTGGCATGTGTGACGTGTGTGGCATGTGTGGCATGTGTAGCATGTGTGGCATGTATGGCATGTGTGAAATGTGTGGCGTGTGTGGCGTGTGTGGCGTGTGTGGCGTGTGTGGCATGTGTGGCATGTATGGCAAGTATGGCGTGTGTGGCATGTGTGAAATGTGTGGCGTGTGTGGCGTGTGTGGCATGTGTGGCGTGTGTGGCGTGTATGACGTGTGTTGCATGTGTGGCATGTGTGGCGTGTATGCCGTGAGTGGCATGTGTGGCATGTGTGGCATGTGTGACATGTGTGGCATGTGTGGCATGTGTGGCGTGTGTGGCGTGTGTGGCATGTGTGACATGTGTGGCGTGTGTGGCATGTGTGGCGTGTGTGGCATGTATGGCGTGTGTGACGTGTGTGACGTGTGTGACGTGTGTGACGTGTGCAGCATGTGTGGCATGTGTGGCATGTGTGACGTGTGTGGCATGTGTGGTATGTGTGGCGTGTGTGGCATGTGTGGCGTGTGTGGCGTGTATGACGTGTGTGACGTTTGTGACGTGTGTGACGTGTGCAGCATGTGTGGCATGTGTAGCGTGTGTGGCGTGTGTGGCGTGTGTGGCGTGCGTGACGTGTGTGACGTGTGTGACGTGTGTGACGTGTGTGGCATGTGTGACATGTGTGGCGTGTGTGGCGTGTGTGGCGTGTGTGGCACGTGTGGCGTGTGTGGCACGTGTGGCGTGTGTGGCGTGTGTCGCATGTGTGGCGTGTGTGGCGTGTGTGACGTGTGTGGCGTGTGTGACATATGTGGCGTGTGTGGCGTGTGTGGCATGTGTGGCGTGTGTGGCGTGTGTGACGTGTGTGGCATGTGTGACATGTGTGACATGTGTGACATGTGTGGCATGTGTGACGTGTGTGGCGTGTGTGGCATGTGTGGCGTGTGTGACATGTGTGGCGTGTGTGGCGTGTGTGGCATGTGTGGCATGTGTGGCGTGTGTGGCGTGTGTGGCATGTGTGGCATGTGTGGCGTGTGTGGCGTGTGTGGCGTGTGTGACGTGTGTGGCATGTGTAACATGTGTGGCGTGTGTGACATGTGTGACATGTGTGGCATGTGTGACGTGTATGGCGTGTGTGGCGTGTGTGACATGTGTGGCGTGTGTGGCATGTGTGGCGTGTGTTGCGTGTGTGACGTGTGTGGCATGTGTGGCGTGTGTGACATGTGTGGCATGTGTGACGTGTGTGACGTGTGTGGCGTGTGTGGCGTGTGCGACATGTGTGGCATGTGTGGCGTGTGTGACATGTGTGGCGTGTGTGGCGTGTGTGGCGTGTGTGGCGTGTGTGACATGTGCGTCGTGTGTGACAAGTGTTGCATGTGTGGAATGTGTGGAATGTGTGGAATGTGTGGAATGTGTGGAATATGTGGCATGTGCATCATTTGTGTTGTGTGGGGCATATGTGGCATGTGTGGCATGTGGTGGTGCTGGCATGTGTGGCATGTGTGGCATGTGTGGCATGTGTGGCATGTGTGGCATGTTGGGCATGTGTGACATGTGTGCATGTGCAAGTGTTCTGTCATGAATATGTTCAGTGCAGATAGCATGTCCAGTGCACACAACACGGACACTGGGCCGCAACTATGATAAGGCTAAATATAGAGGTGTCCGACGGCTTTCATTTTAACAAGAAATCAGACGAAGGCAGAAGAGAGAAGAAGGATAAGGATTAAGAAATCAGACTAAGCTCCGGAGAAAAATAAATGTACCAATTTCGGCATGAACGCAATCATAAAGCACCCATGGAAATGTACATAGCTTGGAAGATACGCCAATCTCACTGATCAGCATAGCCTTCAGGCATACACACACGGAAACATTGCTTACAAACCTGCAAACGAATGCACGTTGCTCACAGAGCTACAAACACAAACACCTCTCAAACCTGAAAAATAACCTAACAGATATTTCACGATCCGGCAAGCACACCGCCGACGAACCCACAAACACGTTCACATCGCTCACAAACCTACACACACGGGCACATCGTTCACAACACTCCAAGCACAGGTGTATCACCCGTGACCGGTGCTCCCGGTCAGCTGCGGCGCGCTATATTTCACCGCACGCACCTTCCGGGCGTGTAGGGCCCGATAACCATGGTCTGCTCACAGGCCTGTCGGACACGGCCGTGCTGATGATAGCCAGATACGTGGTGGATCACCCACCACGGCACGCCCAACCACAGTCGCGCCATTGTTGGATTTCACACCAGTTTCGCGCCATGGTAATCGGCACAAAGTAAAAGCCGACAGCGGTTTGGTCGGACTGCGCCCAATTACCACCGTGAACGACAACGGACTCACAATGAGTGTGAATTATCTTGTAAGCAGGAAAAAGACGGAGAAAGCTGTGGAGCCACCGGTGAAGCTCAGCCTAACAGTATATGTACATGTTCCTGATTGTCAAGATAGTTACGTTGTGTTTGGGGAACCTTTGCTGGGGAAGGCGGGATGGGATGTTTGTTGGGGAAGGCCGGCAGACCCATACACAGTCTTCAGAGGAATACGATTGGCTGTCGGTGTTTTTATATGGCTATTAAAACTCGCCAGGCGAGGTTATGCAGGGAATGCAAGTACCTACCGGATGAAGTAATCAAACTAACACAATACTCTTATGATACAACGTTGTTTGCTATCAATGTCGAATCCGTCCGAAATACAATGAAATGTGCAAAGGTATTTGGGAAGCTTTTATGACTGCAACTTAATATGGATTGGTGTTTGTTTATGTTGCCAGAGAAACATTGTGGAATGCTTGTGTGTGTGTCTGATAAGCCTGTTCCTGAGCAGTTAGTTTTCGGTGTTTGGTTTAATGCAAATGGTACATGTGAAGGGAATTGTCGAATTAACATACATGCCATATTTGCTAGTGTTGGTTGGTTGATGGTCGTACAGAGCCTTTATCGGCTTTAACTATTACTTACGTAGTGCAATATTGACTTTTACCTGAAGCATAATTTGCACATCAGGTAAGGACATTGGGAGTTTCCACAGCATAAAGACGCCACCACTGAAAGTTCCCAGCACAAGCGTACAATGCCTAACGACAACGACAAGGAACACCTCGCACATAAAGACCACAGATGTCGAATTCCCTTTGACTGCCGATACACTCCTTTGTTCGTAGCTCCACGTACGGCACTGTTCGCGGATCGCCACTCCTTGTACGGGAAACGTCCATCCGGGTCACCATTCAGGATGTCCCTTCTGGCAGGGAAATCACCCGTGTCTCGTCCAACCTTTAGGTGGTTGCCTATCGTGGGGAACCCCCATCCTGGGACATTCCTGGGACATTCCTCTCGTGGGAACACTCATCCCGGGCCACTCCTTCGGTGGTTCCCCTCGAGAGGCCACCACCGTTATCCTGACTAGCCTTTAGGGTGACCAGCTGTCGTTTACGTACCTGCCTGAACGCATCCCTTGGTGAAGCAGATGTCTTCGATGCGGTGGTGACCGCTGTCCTGCTGCGAACTCTGTGCTGCGGAGATAGACCGTCTCGCTATCAGGTGCTCCGCGCTACCTGTGTCTGCTGAGGGGCGAGGACGGGCGGAAGAGAAAGAGAGAAAGAGAGAGAGAGAGAGAGGGGGGAGAGAGAGAAAGAGAGTAGGAGTTAGTGCAGGGTCAGTGCAGGTGCGAACATCCGACGTCTGGCCTGGCTGTGCCATCATGTGCGCTGCTGCGTCAGTCGAGACACCTCGTCACCCGCGTTATCGCGTCAGTCGAGACACCTCGTCACCCGCGTTATCGCGTCAGTCGAGACGTTACATCTGCGCTATCGCGTCAGCCGAGACGTCACATCTGCGCTACTGCGTCAGTGAAGACGTCACATCTGCGCTACTGCGTCAGTCAAGACGTCACATCTGCGCAACTGCGTCAGTCAAGACGCCACATCTGCGCTACTGCGTCAGTCAAGACGTCACATCTGCGCTACTGCGTCAGTCAAGACGCCACATCGAACAAACTAGCCAGGTGGCTATGTCGCACGCGTCGTGAGATAAGCGGCAGACTAGCTCACGGCCGTCGACCCGCGACACGCCCTGCACCGTCTGACCACAACATTCACCGCCCAGTCGGCTTCGACGCGAATTTGACGAGTGCTCAAGACGCACCGGTTGCTTCTGCTCTCATACCGGGTGCTGTCGACGGCCGAGAGGCGGCGGCGCTAAAAAGGTGGCCTCCTCAGACCAACTGGGTCGACGGCTGCCCCTGGGCCGGCGCGCTGTTTGTGAACCAGGACAGCGAAGGTCAGGGCCGCTCAGGGCCTACTCGGCGCTCGTAAATATGCCAGCTTCGGAGACGGCTCACAGCGGCATCTGGCGCCGCCCGAACTGCACTGGGCTCTGTTTCGGCCAGACTTGGTGATGTTTACACAAATGTCGCCGCTCAATCTGCGCTCGAGTGGACCAGATAGCGACACGCTCAGCCGAACTGACTGCTGCACCTCGTGCTCGGCACAATGCAAGGCGCCTGCTGATGAATGATCCTATCGCAACAAGCACACGGCTGGCATGGTTGTGATAACGCTCATTAGTTCATAGAGTTTGTCTCGGCTTCTCGAAACCGGCACCACAAAAGTAGCGGTACAAGAGGAGAGTGAATAGTCACGTCAAGAAGTCCGTTACAGGCTACTGACCTCGAGGTCACTACTGGGGCGTGCGAGGTAGGGTTCCCAATGCCGGCCAAAGAGGTCAAAGCACATGCGAAAGACGGCGACAGAGAATATTCGACATCAGAAGGCAGGTGCTGAGAGGCGGTGCGGAGGTGGACACACAGCGTTACAGACACCGGTGCTTAGGTCGTGGGCTTCTGCGTCAGTCAAACTGGGTCGATTTGAGTCAGGACGCGGTGCGGCACCTGCCTAACCACCGTGCGCTATCGGTTCCCGCCCGACCGGCTTTCGGGCCGCGTTCCATTGGTCTGCTCCAGTCCCTGTCTGTCAGCCAAGGGACAACATGTCAGACTGCAGCCGACATGTCTGCCAGCCAATGGACTACGTGTCAGACTGCAGCCGACTGAACTGGCGCTGTCTCAATTTCGCACGCCATTATCTTAATCCTGCCGAAAAGAAAGCGAACTTGAAATTTCTGTTCGTTCAGCCGGGCGGGGGCAGTTCTTTTAACCCGGCGAAGACGTGGCAGGAGGGTCTCGCGATTTGCCTGCAGCCGGCTACGGCTGGTGCAAGAATGACGACACCTGACTGAGGCTATAATTTTGCTGCCAACCGGACGACGTTCGGCCGCACGGCGCCGCGTTCGATCGGCTCGAAACAATGCCGACGCCGGCGCCGGCCAGCTCGGCGCGCAGCAGCGCAACAGCGAGCAGCAAGCAGCAGGCGGCCCATCCCGAATCGCGCGCCGCCGAACAATGCGCGCCGCCCAGAGAGACGCGACAACGTGACAGCGCGGCGACCAGTCCCGACTGCCAATGAGCCGCGCGCCGCGCCGTCACTGCGCCACCTTCGCCGCGGCGGCGGCCAGAGGCCGGCCGGGCCGTGTGCGCAGGTGGGTGTTTGAGTCGGGTGACACACAGCGCTGTGCGTCGTCTGGGCTGCACAATCAAATGCCACCGCCACCGGGCATGCAGGAAGTGGCTGTGCGAGTTAACGGCGCCACGTGGACAGGGGGACAGGTGGACGGGCGGCCCCTCCAGACCAGGTGTTACGGCCGCCGGCGTGCTACGCGTGTGAGGATATCCGAGCTGCACAGGCCCCCGCTAGAGTGGTTGGTCCCGTAGATAATAATATACGTCCCAGAAGATGGCAAGCCTGTCGAACGAAACGCACCACGATATATCAGCTCGCGATAGACTGTAGTTTATATTTTCTTGAAGTCTACTTGTATTGCCAGGGATCCAGCTGGGGCTTCTTCAAATCTGATTTAGGGTAATAGAAGGAAAGCTATCAAACATTTAATCACAGCACTGGTGGCATGACCACTGCGGCGTTATGAGACGATACACTTTAAGTCTCGTCCTCTGTGCTGATCGATGCCAATATGTGTAAGCTCTGTCAGTGGTACTTATAGGTCCCCAATCGATATGGCAAGCAATCCAAAATAACTAAATGGTGACATCACAAGTTTGATAAAGACTGACCAAATTTTCAGCCACGAACGTCAGCCAAAGCTGCTCAGGAACGGTCGAATGACGGAAAATGGGCAAAATTTGTTTTGGGACCAAGACTAAGTTCAACACATGAACGTCTAAATGATGTGAATTGTGCAAGATTCACTAAGGTTTGATGTCCATGCTTAAATGTTTTTCTCTCGGAATTTTCCAGGTTCGGTTTACGCTGTAATTCACCCATCGATAAAGGTACTATGTGATTGCTAGCCATAAATGTAACTTAAATTTAAAGAAACGCTGACCAACGAAACATGAAAGCACTGAAATGTAAATTATCACTACAATGCTGAACAACAGCTGCAGTCAGTCAACTGGACAATCTATGTAAATGGTTCTAGGATTGCGAGCACCTCGTTATCATGTCGGATATCCCCACACAGCATGAGTATTCACACGAGAGAAAAAATGCGCCGATGAATCCAACAAAACATAGCACTCCAAAGAAAAAAGAAGAAAAAATACACCGACCGTGGAGAGATTACTCGAGCCACTGTATATGTAAACTGTCCAATGAATCTCACAGTAATGTTCTGGACCACCTAGGAAGTGTGTGATGCGCATCCTGACCTATGGCCCAGTTGAGGGAGGACACACAAGGAGACTGTGTGATCGCAGGAAGTGTCATGCATCGACATCAGTTCGTATATGGAAATACGAATGCCTTTCGGAAAGAGACTTATGAATATATCCGTGCCATTAACAATATGGGAAAAATTGATGCATTTCTGGAACCATGCTTGACGAGTGATGGCATGATTGCAAAGGAAAACAAAACCCCTGAAATTTCACTTGCGTCGCCATTTGACACCGATTAAAGTACCGAGCATCAAGGTTATTTACGCTGCAAAAATATTTCAATAACAGCTTGCGTTGGGACAGTGTAGGGCTGCGTATGAAAAACCTGTTTTACGACAGTAGAACTCGGAGTAATCAGTCCATTGGCCGGTTTAACACTGCAAATAATGAAATCAGAAAAACGAAGTAGATTGTAACGACAAAACAAAAGCACGAGCGGTGGTGGGTCATCTGAAACGATGAGCCACCACCTATATTGAGCTGTAATAGCACACACGCAAGTACTCCATCACCCGATAGTAGACTTCCAAGAAACGTTAGTCCACGCAATAGGCAACGCGAAGGCGACCCGCTAGGAGCCGTCCAGATCAGAGCTCGAGGCAGGTCCTCCGACTGGCGAGCGGCTGCACCGGAGGTGCCGCCGCCGCAGTCTACTCACGTGCCGAGACGGCTACCAGCATGACGGCCACGGCCAGGCCGACAGCCATCAGGCCCATCACGGCGGCCAGCAGCGACAGCCGTCTCTCCAGGCCGGACCGACGCGCCCACCATGACCCCGACCTGAGGACACAGGTCAATGAGGTCAGTGGGTGGAATGTATTCGACGGGACTGGAGCCACGTGATGATCCTGACATGGATTAGGGTGTCACTGAACCTCGGCGGATGCATCCCAGGACAGAATGACGCACTCATGGCGACCCTGACCCGCGAGAGTAGAGTCCGCTGAGCGCAGGAAGCCGGGTTGTCGGTTTTCAGTTGAGCCGGCGACGTTCGTACCTTGAGCAATCCAACGTGTGCATGTAGTAGCAAGTGCTTGTCAAAATGAACATTATTCAAGATGCAGCGAAAATATGGATAGAGCAAACGGACAAAACACTAAGGATGCGCAGATCCCACACTAGCACAACCCGCAACCGCAACTAAACTGGCAGCATTCAGGGTTCACTGCCGAGCAACCACTCTCGAGGTCAAATATGATATGAGCAATGTGTGACCAAGTTGTTTTTCATATCGCGCGTGTGCGGAAAACGAACAATACCTTGACGTTCTATAAATCACCGGTTCGTAATGTAACTCAGGCCTGGACAATAGCAATCAGCTTCTGGGGTGTCGCTTAGCTACATAGTTAGTTAGTTATTTGGGCTTAAGGGCGCTTCGACCAGAATTGATCATTCGCGCCCAGCTTAGCTACATATATATGACGCGTGTGGCAATTGTGATCGACATCAGTTTGTATGTGTGCGACCGCCAAGTTAACCAATCGCAATGCAGGATTGTTATGACAATAAAAAGAATAGTTTTCGTGGAACGCAACTATGCATAACACAGCTGTATTTATATTCACATACCAAATCCCTTCTACGGGAGCTTGGCTGACGTGGCAGTACGTGCGCCTATATAATTTTCAATCGGTAAATTTGGCTGAAGCCAACTCGGCGATTGATCGATGAATTTCGCAGCCATTTCCGCGAAAACTAATTAAGTTATTGTCACTAAAATGCTGCACTGTAATCGGTTAAATCGGTGGGTGCACAGATACAAAACTGATATCGATCACAATCGTCACAGGGGTCATATGTGCAGGCAGACGATACCCCAGCAGCTGACGCTATTGCCTAACCTGACTCGATAGGCCTTGATGTAACCAAGAAGGTTGTGTTTCTTTCCCAAAAAAGCACGTGACTAAAAAGCTGACGAGCCTTCTGCAAAGGATGTAAAACAACTACAAACATTAGAAGACGACAGATGTTGGGACAGCTGTGTCCAGTTGGGTGCTAACTGTGGAGCAACAGTGTCTGCCCATTGCCGTTTGTTTATTGCTAGTACTGATGTCTGCGCATTGGTGACTGTACGCTTGCTTCGCTTTGCTTTTTTGGCACTGCTTGATGGACGCTTCGCTATGACCAAAATGAGGAAGGCAGCAATACCTGCAGTATGTCAGGCAAAGCAGACAACAGCACAGGCGGAAGGCTCCCTCGACTCACTGGGAGGTCACCAACAAAGCCGAGGTCTTAAATAAAGTCGTATGGCGTAGATAGACAGAACATCGATTTTGGTTGGTTGGTTGGTTATTGGTTTTACGACACGTCGACCGTTGAGCCATATAGCGTCGCCAATCTCTCACGCCGATTGGTCGCGGGCGAAGAGTAGCGACAGGTGAGATTCGAACCCATAATTTTTCGATTGTGAGACGAGCATCTTACCCCTAGACCACTCGTCCCCTGAGAACATCGATGCCTTTAAAATAACACAAGACCCTATGTAGGCCTTAGCTCTTCACGTAATATCCTCACCAAAAAATGCATGTCAAGTATGTGAAGCAAATAAATCATGACTGTGCATATCACGCAAGTTGGTAAGGTAACGCTATCGCAAATAGTTCACATATGCGAGGTTGTGCATCCATGCATAGTTAAGTATGAGGGATGCCGTGATCATAGCTATGCTAGAATCTGTGTGCTGCGCTTCTCCCCCTCGCCATCACTTCATTATCTTTTATCAAGGTTAGACATTAGTACCGGGCGTTTCATTGGGCTTATAGCGTGAGAGAGCAAGGAACCTCGTGCAGTAAGAATGCTGTCTGGATAGCCACTGAATACAACTTCACAATACGTTTGTCTCTCTTCTCTCTCTCCCTTCTCTTATTTTCCCCCTCTCTCCTCTCTTTCTCCACCCCCTCTACTCTCTCTCTCTTTCTACTCTCAGTTTCTCTCCCTGCTCTCCCCCTCCATCCATTCTCTCCCTCCCTCCACTCTCTCCGTCTAATCTCTCTTCCCCCCTCCCTCCACTCTCTCCGTCTAATCTCTCTTCCCCCCTCTCTCTCTCTCTCTCTCTCTCTCTCTCTCTCTCTCTCTCTCTCGCTCACTTTCTGCTCCATCTGTCTGGCGGCTCGGCCTCTCTCTGACCCAAGCATGAACTGGTAGATCTGTTAGTGTTCAGCATCAGTGCACTGCGACATCACAGCAGGCTAGGTCAGTAAAACGACAGCGAATGGCACCCATATGTAAACACGATTAACGGACCCTGATCAGAGCTTCTCAATGTGTTTGATGACATGTGTTTCTCTTGGGGTACCGTCGGGCGGTGTCATATCACTTACTTTGGTTCCTGTTCTTCTCGGGGTGTCTACTTGTAGAATGTAGTGCAGCCCTTTTCCAATAATATTATCCTCCCCTCTTCAAAGAACCGTTCCGAAATCGGGCACCGAATGGGTGCCAGCTGCCAATGACATTGGAGCGAGTGTTAATGCGATGGGCTGTCAAAGACGTGTCCACCGCCCAGGTGCGTACTAAGATTAATGTGGCATCCAATATGCGCCAACTATTATGGCGCCTTTTCGTCATACCAATGTAGAATGCATGGAACACCACGACTGCTACTCGCAGCTGCCAAAAGACTCGTGAAACAAAGGTTTGCGGAAGTAAATACAGCAATACGAGCGAAGCGACAGATTAATCTTGCTAGCGAGCGGCAAGCGAGGCTCATCCGTTACGTATCGGCACGAGGGCTCTGTCAATTTTTCGGACGAGAAACATGGTACGAGCATGCCATTCATCATCTCACCAGACAAGCCGAGGCGTATGAAGCCTCCGTGATGAATGGAGCGAGCTGCATTCCAGCAAAAATGAGGAGCGAGCGTGCAGGTCGAGCTGCAGACCAGGTCAGCCGTCTCTCGGCCGTCAGCCAGCCCTCTGCCGCCCGTCTGCGCTCGATACTGCGTCCGTGCGAGCCTCCGCTCCTCACTCACTCCCTCGACAAGCGGAGCCGCCGTTGCCGAGACAGACTGCCACTACGTCTATCGCTGCCGGGAAACGGACGAGCTCGGCGGGCTCCTCTGCAACGCAAAATCCCCAGACGCCGATCTGGCTGCTCCCGCGTCTGATTCAGACTGTCGCTGGCGGCGGCATTTCGCTATGGGCGGTCAGGTTTCGAACCGGTGAACCCTGTGTTCTCAGGCGGAAGTACGGCCGCCGTCTGTACGGTCCGTTAGTGGCGACGACCCGACGGTGACCTCCACTGCCGACGTCCGCCAACGGTTATCGGACCGGAGTACCCGCTCCAGAGCGTGCCTCCGAAGCGGTCGGTCCCCGCGTCCCGTGGCTACGTGGTCGAATCGCTCCTGAAGCGTGTCGGCGAGAGAAGTGTCGCCGCACGAGGACAGGGACCGGTGCGGTGCGTCCAAAGAGTTGGTCTGGTGAACGATGCAGATCAGTCGCAAGCGTTCGTCGCGTACGCGCTACTGTACACTTTGGCAACTCTGGCGCCGATTCATATGCCAGCGCGGGGATCGGAAACGATACTGGAGACGATGTCAGCACCGCCGCTGCGGGACTGGCATTGACACCGCCACTGGAACTGGTAGACACCGCCACTGGAACTGGTAGACACCGCCGCTGGAACTGCTAGACACCGCCACTGGAATTGGCAGGCATCGCCACTGGAGCTAGTATACACCGCCACTGTCACTGGCAGACATCGCCACTGGAACTGGCAGACACCGCCAATGGAACTGGTAGACACGTCCATTTGAACTGGTAGACACCGCCACTGCAACTGGTCGACTTTTTCTGCAAGCGAATTACGTTGACTTCCCTTGGTCAGTGGCACAAAAAAAAAACACATTTCAAGCCAACTGGGTTCAGCCTAAACAGGCTTTGTCGTTTAGCTCAAGCGGGATTCCTGTATTCCTCCCACAATATAACCATTCCTCACAATACATGAAACCTTGAAATGTCATGAAGTAAATCATATCGCAGCTAATGACGCGGCAGATTACATGGATTAGCTTCCCTGCTCTACAGCTAGATGCAAACCGTCACACTACAGCAATCGTCAGCCATCCTGCATTCTGGCCGAGTCACCCTTGAGGTTTGTGGTAGAAGTGGCCTGAGCCGGAGCTGTCCACCGAACAGTGGACACTGGACGTCTTGAGACGAATCACCACCAGACTATCGTCGGAGGCCATCAGCAGTGTCCTCGTGCTGTGCGGCATCGGCCCTACCCTGGGAGCGACGTCACCACCAGACTATCGTCGGAGGCCATCAGCAGTGCCCTCGTGCTGTGCGGCAGGGGCCCTACCTTGGGAGCGACGTCACCACCAGACTATCGTCGGAGGCCATCAACAGTGTCCTCGTGCTGTGCGGCATGGGCCCTACCCTGGGAGCGACGTCACCACCAGACTATCATCGGAGGCCATCAGCAGTGTCCTCGTGCTGTGTGGCAGTAGCCCTACCCTGGGAGCGACATCACCACCAGACTATCGTCGGAGGCCATCAGCAGTGCCCTCGTGCTGTGCGGCAGGGGCCCTACCCTGGGAGCGACGTCACCACCAGACTATCATCGGAGGCCATCAGCAGTGTCCTCGTGCTGTGTGGCAGTGACCCTACCTTGGGAGCGACGCCACCACCAGACTATCGTAGGAGGCCATCAGCAGTGTCCTCGTGCTGTGCGGCCGGGGCCCTACCTTGGGAGTGACGTCACCACCAGACTATCGTCGGAGGCCATCAGCAGAGTCCTCGTGTCGTTGTCACACATGGCGCTCGCCGGCCTCCGGCACTGTGTCGGGCGCGCGTCGTCACCGACAGTGCGGCGTCGCCGCCACCGCGCGCGTCCGTCGCCGCGCCAATTATCTCATCGCCGGCGGCGGTTGCGCGCTCGCAGGCCAGCCGCAGCGGCGCTCGCGGGCCGACCGACAATCGGGGCCGCGCTATCAATTCGCCCTGATTGGCGGCCCGACGGCGACTGCCGCGGCCGCTGGCACGGTCGGTCGCGCCGTCGCTCGCGCCAGACGTACGGACATAAACACTCGCGCGGCGGCCGGCCGCGTGGGCGGCGCTCATGGCGCGGCGGCGCCGTCACGTGCGTGACGGACATCTGGGCGACCCGCTGGTCGCAGTGACGTCACAGGGGGCGTCCAGGATCACTCCGCTGGCTGTACGGTTTGGATGCGCTCCGACCGGCTAATTTAATTCACATGTTTGCATGGTGCATGCTATGCACATGGATCAGCGGATCATCTCCTGCCAATATTTCTCAGGTGACCAGCTTCGGCATTGCTCGGACCCATATTTGTTCTTGTCTCAAAGTCTTAGTCGTGTCAGCAGAAAGGAGGCTACTATCTCAATGGTGTTCTGAAGCTGTCAATGGCGTGATGTTGCAACACACGCGACTCTCGATTGCATTGAGATGGTCGGTGGCGAAAAGGCCGAATCAGAGTCGACCGGCTCACATCGTGAGACCCCAGACCAGAAGAGACACCAAGCCCCGAGACTCCAGACCAGGAGAGACACCGAACCCTGAGACTCCAGACCAGGAGAGACACCGAACCCTGAGACTCCAGACCAGGAGAGACACCGATCCCCGAGACTCCAGACCAGGAGAGACACCGAACCTCGAGACTCCAGACCAGGAGACACAGAACCCCGAGACCCCAGACCAGAAGAGACGCTGAACCATGAGACCACAGACCAGGAAACATCAGACTGCGACATGCCAGACGACGAGAGCCGACCAGCCCACACAGCGAGACATCAGACCAGGAGACACGCCGAACCCTGAGACTCCAGTCCAGGAGACATCCAGCTGTGACATACCAGACCACGAGAGACGACCGTCCAACACCGTGAGACCCCAGACCAGGAGAGACATCTGACCAACATGCCAGACCGCGAGAGACGACCGTGAGACGCCAGACCAGGAGAGACATCGGATCACGAGACCCCAGACCAGGAGCGACGGCAGACCATGAGGGACTGTATGGCGGGACAGCGCGCCCTGGTAGGAACTGTACCCCAAGAGACACACCGCGGTGGCCACGCCAGGCACTGAGGAGCTGGGTTGTCAGCCTCCCCCCCCTCCGACTCTGGGAGCGCCGCAAAGCACGTGCCGTGGTCAGTGTGAAGCTCAGCCTGATCGGTCCGAGGCTCAACATAACCGTAGCGTGGTGGGTGGGGAGGATTGGAGCCATACCCCCTCCCCTACCCAACAAAAAATAACCATAACGAGTGTTGATCAGCGTCCAAAAAAGCTATGGTGACTTTCGGTGCATGCCTGTCAAGGGTACTTCCGAGCGATGAGGCAGGCAAGTGAACTTCATGGATATGTTCCAGTTTTCCATGTTCACGTCTCTAAATCCCCTGCACCGGCAGTCGGTCAAATGCAGACACAACACGACTACAAATGACGATGTGATTGATTTACATTTTACACCACTATTGAAGATGTTCTTGGCAGCCGAGCAAATATGCTCTCTAGTACGCACACTATTTATTAATAATTTGTGCACCGACGGCAGCTGGCGTCACAACGTTTCTAGGATATCTCTCCGCTCGGGAATATGGGCATATCAAATAAACAATTCACATTCACGTCTGAATCAGGCCTTTCCAGCGCCAAGCTAAACTACGTGGATCCCGTGTTCAGAAAAAGCAGACGTTCCAGCTAGATAGTTCACTGGTCATGTTTCCGGATTCCACAGTGGACACCGCATCTAAAAGATTCCTTGCACAACTGGTGTTTTATTCTTGTGTCCGGCAAAGACCCATAGCAACACACTAAGAGGTATTTCTTCTCCCCTTGGTTTTGCACAACTACGCTAAAGCCTGTTACCAGCAAGCTGGGACCCTCAGTATCATGAAGTGAACACATAGGCTATCTCGTCACAGAAATGTAGCGTTCGGGTCACTTTCAGGTCATGACGACGTTACAAATGTGGCATACTGGCAATCACAGGTGGCAATTTGGCAGCATGTACTATTTACATGCAATGCTAGTCTATACGATACAGATTACATGTGACATGTTCATTCAGCGTCATCACTGGCTAAGTGCTTAATTAGCTGTTTCTCAAGTCGAACAATGCTTGTTTGTACAGAAGGAAACAAGCGCAGTGTGATCATTCGGCAGTTTTGTGAGCCGACTATGCCATTGGACAAGATTTGTGATGTCGAAAACATTAAGCGTTGCTTGCCCTTGGATACATTGCAAGAATTGGGTTTGGATTCTAGAGAGAATTGGTTCTTGACATGCACAAATGTCGGATCCGAGCATGCGCCGATCGGGAGCGGGGAGACAACGAGAATGTTCGACCTTATGCCACGTTTTAACGCGAAAACTTGAAAACGCGACTTTAATGTGTCGTTCAAGTGCTCAGATATAACAATAGTTATCTCTAAGTAAAATAAATATGTTATTTAAGTAGACAAGTGAACATAGTTTCACAATATGCCAAAAATATTTCGTAGATATAAGTATGTTTATGTATAACTCGGCCGAAATAAATGCAAACTATTGGGTCACAGTATAGATGAGATCATGCAAAGCCTTCGCATAACATGCAGCCTATAGTAATGAAACATCAAACAAACTTCCTGACTTACTCGATTTCAGTCAGTTTGTGGTTGCATTTGTTGCGCAGGATTTGCATCACCCGCAACTAAATTCAAAACCGATCAACACCACTTTATTCGTCCTAGCTATGCAAAACTGATCAATATATATAGCTGAAAAATTCTTACATACTATATAGTTCGTACAATTTTGTAGACAAGTATCATATTTTCTTCATTTCGACAACTATTTGTATGCCCACATGCTCATGAAAACATCCCCTCATATATTACTGTTTGTGGATTGTTTGCATAGTCACGCCGCGCGAGGCCTCAAGTTCTCGTTACTCAGCCGTAACAATAAGAACCGTGGCCCCGATTGAAAACATATCTGGTGGTTACCACGGCAGCAACGTTAAGCATTCTTGGTCCTCTTCCTGTGCCGTACTGGCGTCAAAGACAAAGAGAAGACCGTTTGTCACGACCTACTAGTTTTTGGCAAAGAAGGTGGGTGTTCAATGATAAGCAACAACGCTCGCAGTAATTTTTGCTCACATGATATACATATTGAGCAGCTTTCTACTATGTGGTAGAAAGATGCTTAAAATAATAGGCTCCGGAGGGACAAAGCAAATTGGCTGCTTCAGCCTCCACATCCGCAAATCAATTAAGCTTCTTTTTGTGTGGCTGATTGTCTTGGATTTATTTATTTTAACCACAGAGGTGTTCGAAACTGGTCTGCACCATAGGTGTCCTGAGCTGGTCTGAACCACAGGTGTCCTGAGCTGGTCTGAACCACAGGTGTCCTGAGCTGGTCTGAACCACAGGTGTCCTGAGCTGGCATGAACCACAGGTGTCCTGAGCTGGTATCGGCCATTTTCCAAGTATCCAGGCTTATAATAATATTCCTTTTTATATTTATCGAAAACTAGGGTTCCAAATATTGTAGCTCCCATATATTTTTATCGGAGTGCTGTACCTGGCAGGAGGTGGTGCGCGCTCCTGCACATCGTAGGTATTGGAATACTGTGTCCAAGCTTGGTCCCCTAGTTATGGAAATGATTGTTGGCTTTTAGAGAGAGTACAAAAGAGGGCAACACAAACGGTGAATTGCATAAGCAACCTGGCATATGAGGAAAGATTGAAGAAATTGAATATGTTTTCACTCAGATATAGAAGGCTGAGAGGAGATCTCATCGAGGTCTATAAATTTGTTCAAGGTCAGGAACAGGGATATCTCAGGGAAATGTTTGAATTTAACAGAAATGATGCAATTTGATGTCATCAATTCAAAATTAAATTTAGTCAAAGCAGGACAAGGTTAAGACAGCCTTTCTTCACCAACAGGGTAGTAGAACATTGGAACCAGCTGCCAGAAACCATTGTCAGTAGCAGCACACTGAACATCTTTAAAAACAGCATAGACACTCATTATAAGAAAAGAGAGCTTGCTTTTCGGCATTCCAGGGAGGGCTGATCGACGGATTTGGTGGGCAACTGGTTCAGTATCCAGAGTGCAACCAAGAAGGGCTCTTGTGGCTCATAGTTGCACTGATCTTTTATGTCTATGTCTTTATGTCTAACACTGCGGAGCCTAAAGTCAAAACACAGCCTGTGATCTATGGGCATCATACAACCATCATTGAGGCGCTCGTTCACTTCTCGATCATCCATGTCTTACCATTTAATCAGACTGATGAGGGCATGATGAAATACCCCACCCACGACTGCCTCCGCACATCACGGCACAGTACGTATGTACATCCAATGAACGGATAGCACCGTTCCACTGCCCGGACATTGATTCAATGTAAAACAACGGCGCAACAGAGCCAATAGAAGCGCTGCAAAGTCTATTATAGTTGGATGACAGTGCTCGACGCGTGGCGGATGGATCGGGTTCAGGGGATGGCCGCCTCCAGCCTGCACGCTTTGATGCAGGCACTCGGAAGCCAGGGCAGGGCGATTATATTTCGAGCACGATGCGCAGCGGCTATATGACTTGGAATGCCCTGTGCCCCGGGGCTGCACAAGTGATCAAGACTACATGGGCTGTGCAAATAATCTGGTGAGGTTATTTGCATATAATGCAAATATTATTATATATTTGTATTATTATTTATTTTATTTATTATAAAATATATTTGAAAATATAATACAAATAACACCAGTGTTGTGTAAATAATCCAGTGCCCTTTCAGATACCCAGTGAAAGGAGAGCACGGTTATTTTTGTTGACGAAAATCTTCGCTTGCAATAGGTGCGAGTAGCCATAGCTTAGCAAGGGCAGTATGTAGAAGACAAAAAAATATTCCTGGACCAAAAGAAGCCTACTCTACCTAAAATATTCCAGGCCTGAAAAACGATGTGGAATTATTCACCAATGGATGTGTCAGCACATCCAATGTCTGCTGCAATATACGAAACATGCCAGTAAACATACCAAGTGTGCCCGTATGTAAGTAACAAGTGTGACACCATATCCCAAGGCTGTCAGTACGTATCAAACATAACACTTCATACCCAGCCGTCCACTATTTACTAAGTGTGCCCGTACATTCAGTGCGCCAGAACATTCAGTGAGCCAGTTCATTCAGTACGCCAGTACATTACGTGCGCCAGTACTTTCAGTGTGCCGGCACATTAAGTGCGCCAGTGCATCCCAAGTGTGCCTCTACGTACCAAATGTACTAGCATGAACAAAATTAACCAGCATGTGCCATTGCATCAAGCACACGTAAGAAACCTGACAGGTAGCAGTAGGAGAAGATGGGTCAAAATTGGACAGCTAAGGGTCGGCAGCAATTACTCCTCGACGAATTATGTAATCGAAATTGGCTATGGCAATGGCCAGCATGATCAGTTGGCTATATGTGCACACAATTAGACTAATCTCACTCTATGTTCAACGAGCTTAATTGAGGTAATACCAATTAAAAAAAAAAATCCCACCCATGGGACAAGATGGAAAATGGCATTGAAGAGTACGGGACATTCTCAGCGAACACTGCCACTCTTGGAAGCATCTAATCTCTTGCAGAAACGTCACCACTGGAGGACAGGGGACGAGTCCCCCTATCGCCAGCCAATAGCGCTCGACTATCCATATCGCAGCAAAGAATTCGAACTTTAAACGGTGTGCATAGGGGTTCCGACATTTATTTTAACTGAAAGCGCAAAAACAATGTAGCCAAGCTCTCCCTGCCAGCGAGTTAAGCTAGCTAATCTCCCAACTTCCCTCACTTGCACAACTCATGTTCGACGATAAAATAGCTTGCTTGCACCAGCCTGTCTCTCTCCACCTATCTCTCTCTCCACCTATCTCTCTCTCTCTCTCTCTCTCTCTCTCTCTCTCTCTCTCTCTCTCTCTCTCTCTCTCTCTTCTCTTTCCCCTCTCTCTTCTCTTTCCTCTCTCTCTCTCTCTCTCTCTCTCTCTCTCTCTCTCTCTCTCTCTCTCTCTCTCTCCTCTCTCTCTCTCTCTCTCTCTCTCTCTCTCTCTCTCTCTCTCTCTCTCTCTCTCTCTCTCTCTCTCTCTCTCTCTCTCTCTCTCTCTCTCTCTCTCTCTCCCTCTCTCTCTCCTCTCTCTCTCTCTCTCGTACCTGGAAAATTCCAGACGGCTTTCGGGAGCGGTCGCATCTTTTCCCCAGAGACATGACATGAGCCCAGTGACATCGGCGCCGACGACGGGCCGTCTGTGGCTGCACCAACAACGACGACGCCATATGTGATCGCAGTGCCAGCCACGGCAGCATCCTGCTGCGCCACGTCCATAGTCTTTGCTGCTTTGAAATTTGCATCAGTGAAGGTCAACGGGTTGAATGACCAGGTGCCCGTCGCCCGGACTACACCACACGGCCGTCACACGTGCACGACCACGGCCATGAACGATGCTTGTTGGGACGCTGCGTCGAGTAGAGCAGCTACCTCCTGGTGCTGAACGGCTACGCGGCTTGGATTCCGGCAGAGCCAGCTCCTTACACGAGCCGCGTGGTAAGTGCTCAGCGGCTTCTTGCAGGCCACATCAGGTAGCTGAGAACTGTGCGTGCAGCGTGGCGGGAAACCGAGCAGAGTCACGCCACTCGGCCTGGCCAGGACGATGAGCTCTCTGTTGCTGACGTGAGCGGCATGCCCGTCCAGCAGATGAACTGGCTGGTCCTTGGAGACGCGGGGAAAGCCGATGGACTTCTTCAACCATCGCACAAGGATGTCAGCCAGCATCCACCCGCTTCCGTGGCACTCCGCCCAGGAGTTGGGCGCCGCCCGACCAGCCGCTATCGGTTCAGTTTTCTCAGCGAAAACTCCGGCTGGCAGTTCAGGAAGCTTCGGAGACAATCGTTG
The DNA here is from genome assembly GCA_034440615.1 of Ashinkailepas kermadecensis. Classification (NCBI taxonomy): domain Eukaryota; kingdom Metazoa; phylum Arthropoda; class Thecostraca; family Neolepadidae; genus Ashinkailepas; species Ashinkailepas kermadecensis. The sequence goes on along the minus strand of JAOTOM010004766.1, from coordinate 227,896 downwards.
TTTGCGGACTGGCAACTGTTGTGACAATTGTGGCTTACCCCACTTCACTCCGCCACCCGATTGGTTATCATAACCTTTTACCCAGGCTATACTAAACTTTTAACCGTCAATTAACATTGGCGTCCTCGGCCACCGTTCTCTCGGCCACCGATATGCCCAGTGACAGTGCCTAGGTTGGCGTCCCCGGCCACCGTTGTGATGTGCCACTGATGTGCTCAGTGACAGTACCTAGGTTGGCGTCCTCGGTCACCGTTGTGATGTACCACTGATGTGCTCAGTGATGGTGTGCCGAGGTTGGCGTCCTCGGTCACCGTTGTGATGTGCCACTGATGTGCTCAGTGACAGTACCTAGGTTGGCGTCCTCGGTCACCGTTGTGATGTGCCACTGATGTGCTTAGTGATGGTGTGCCGAGGTTGGCGTCCTCGGTCACCGTTGTGATGTGCCACTGATGTGCTCAGTGACAGTACCTAGGTTGGCGTCCTCGGTCACCGTTGTGATGTGCCACTGATGTGCTCAGTGACAGTGCCGAGGTTGGCGTCCTCGGTCACCGTTGTGATGTACCACTGATGTGCTCAGTGATGGTGTGCCGAGGTTGGCGTCCTCGGTCACCGTTGTGATGTGCCACTGATGTGCTCAGTGACAGTGCCGAGGTTGGCGTCCTCGGCTACCGTTGTGATGTGTCACTGATGTGCTCAGTGATGGTGTGCCGAGGTTAGCGTCCTCGGCCACCGTTGTGATGGATGTGATGGGTCCCTACCGTGTGATGTGTCACGATGTGCCAGTGATGGTGGCCGAGGTTAGCGTCCTCGGCCACCGTTGTGATGTGCCACTGATGTGCTCAGTGATGGTGTGCCGAGGTTGGCGTCCTCGACCACCGTTGTGATGTGTCACTGATGTGCTCAGTGACAGTGCCGATGTTGGCGTCCTCGGCCACCGTTGTGATGTGCCACTGATGCGCTCAGTAACGGTGCTATGTTCGTTGGCAAACTAACAATCCGCGAACAAAGCAACAAGCAGTAAAAAAGCCAAGATCTACAACAGATTAGTTGGTTATGAGCAGAGCCAAAACTTTCTACATCTGAAATCGTCAATGTTGTCGAGATACATGGCCCAAAGGCAGAAAAACCGCATCACAGCATAAGTACGAAGGGTGTTTGTGAATCCACTTGCTACTTCGGCCTTCACACCTGTTGAGTTTTTGCTGTGCGCTACCACACTTGCCCCACAGCTGGCGAGTCGGATATAAACAAAGGAAACTCATTTCACCAGTTTGGTAACGATTTACTGCAACTACTCACCGACCTCGGCACGACAGATAGGGGACAGGCAGGGCAGCTGTCTGCCGGGTCACACGGGGACAGGCACGGCAGCTGTCTGCCGGATCACACGGGGACGAGCACGGCAGCTGTCTATGTCGGGTCACACGGGGACAGGCACGGCAGCTGTCTATGTCGGGTCACACGGGGACGGGCACAGCAGCTGTCTTCCGGGTCACACGGGGACAGGCACGGCAGCTGTCTATGTCGGGTCACACGGGGACAGGCACGGCAGCTGTCTATGTCGGGTCACACGGGGACAGGCACGGCAGCTGTCTATGTCGGGTCGCACGGGGACGGGCACGGCAGCTGCCTGCCGGGTCACACGGAGACAGGCAGGGCAGCTGTCTATGTCGGGTCACACGGGGACAGGCACGGCAGCTGTCTATGTCGGGTCACACGGGGACAGGCACGGCAGCTGTCTATGTCGGGTCACACAGGGACGGGCACGGCAGCTGTCTTCCGGGTCACACGGGGACGGGCACGGCAGCTGTCTATGTCGGGTCACACGGGGACGGGCACGGCAGCTGTCTTCCGGGTCACACGGGGACGGGCACGGCAGCTGTCTATGTCGGGTCACACGGGGACAGGCACGGCAGCTGTCTATGTCGGGCGACACGGGGACAGGCACGGCAGCTGTCTATGTCGGGTCACACGGGGACAGGCACGGCAGCTGTCTATGTCGGGCGACACGGGGACAGGCACGGCAGCTGTCTATGTCGGGTCACACGGGGACAGGCACGGCATCTGTCTATGTCGGGTCATACGCAGCTTTTCCAGCCCTCAGCACGGCCCACCAATCGCCTTGCTCAAGGCTCGCTGGTCAGTGTTCACTGGTCAGTGTTCACTGGTCAGTATTCACCACTCAGTGGTCTATGTTCACTGTGCACTTGTGCATATGTGACTGGAGACGGTGTATGTTTCAGACGTCCGGTGTCAGACCAGACCAGACTCGTATCTTCGGTATTGTCTGCGCAACATCAGAAAAAATATTGGCGTTGCCAAATGGTCCCCGACCATTAATGGTCATCAGACACTGGTAGTCATTCTGTGAACCTGCATAGAACACTAAGCTCGTTTTAAAGGTGCATGCTGTCTTCAAGTGCAAATGTGGACATACATATCGGAATACATGTTCTTCTCATTGAGGTAGACCGCGACTCTACCAATACAGCACCAATAATGTTTGCAACTTAGCATTAGGTGTACGTCTTTACATGAAAGGGGCTGGTTTAATTAGATGTCGGCAGGGGTGGATGCAGGGGGGCAATGGAGGCACGTGCCCCCATGGAAAGGTGGCGCTCCTCTGGACGGGAAAGGCGCCGCTTGACGGAAAGGCTCCAGTGTACCCCTCCCTCCCTCCCTCCGCCAAACGGATTTTTTTTGCAGCCTTGTTCGGAGGAAAAGGCGCCCTCCAGTATGCTTGAGCGCACCCCCGACTCTCGACTAATGTTTCGGCGGAAGGCGCGCTTCCGAGGAAATGTACCCCGTCGCATGCGCATTCCTGGATCCGCCCCTGGATGTTGGCAGCCCCAATAATTATGCACAGCCTCCACCTACCTACATGTCAGACCCTTACTGAGATCACGCAGACGTGACCGGTGATGAGACAAGGTTCAGACGTGCGGAGTTGGGCCTTCAGATAGCACCGCCGCGCTACCTGACAGCCGGGTGCCACGGCAGTGAACATACGCCCCGTCCGGGCAACACAACACCGCCGTGCTACCGACAACCGGGTGGGTGCACGGCAGTGCACATACGCCCCGTCCCGGCAACACAACACCGCCGCGCTACCTGACAGCCGGGTGCGCACGGCGTGCAACATGACGCCCCGTCCTGGGGCAACACAACACCGCCGCGCTACCTGACAGCCGGGTGGGTGCGCACGGCAGTGCAACATGACGCCCCGTCCTGGGGCAACACAACACCGCCGCGCTACCTGACAGCCGGGTGCGCACGGCAGTGCAACATGACGCCCCGTCCTGGGGCAACACAACACCGCCGCGCTACCTGACAGCCGGGTGGGTGCGCACGGCAGTGCAACATGACGCCCCGTCCTGGGGCAACACAACACCGCCGCGCTACCTGACAGCCGGGTGGGTGCGCACGGCAGTGCAACATGACGCCCCGTCCTGGGGCAACACAACACCGGCGCGGTGCGACACCGCCCACATCCGGGGCCCCTGTCGAACACGCCCACAGGACACCGCCATAGTCGGGAGGCCGGCGTGGGAGGCGCGCCAGGAGGCCCGCCACACCACCCTCCCGTCTTCGACCTTTGCGACGCTTCGTGCCGGCCGAATCACGACGAAAGGGAGTCTCGCACACCTCTGACAGAGCGTGGCAAGCGGTGCGTGCCGCTGCGTGACGATGCGCTGAAAGCGGACGCGACTATGCGTGACGTTACGTGTGAAGTGAGGGGCAGGGGGCACCGTTATGCTGCTTGATGTCAGAACTTCCGCTAAAGTCATGCTCATCTACGGGTCTGGTGGACCCTGCTCCGGCTTTGGTTCGTCATAGTCACGTGACACGTTCTCAGGTGCGACGGTTTGGGGTGGCAGGACACACAGTCTTCATGTTTTATCTCGACCATCGGATGCAGGTTGTGCTCGTCGCCAGCGAGCGACGTAAACACATGCATCAAGGCAGAGTTGTGCAAGCTTTCCCGTACACACTTCCATAAGTTTGCTTGGCTGCATTAGCTACTGGTTAGTTCATTATGAGCTTAACCTAGCCGAATTGGAAAATCAGATGAACGGTTTGGTCCGCTTGTTCCATTGCACGACAATATTGGTAAAAGGGGGTATTAGATGGCTGTCTAAATACAAAGCAGACGCTTAACTCGACCCTAAATCATATAGACTCTTCCTTTTCACTCCCATCGGGGTATCACTCACAGGCACATTATTTTGTGTGAACACAATGAAGAAAACGTTATATTACAAGCGCATTAAATTCTGGCAAAACCACTCAGACGGATAGTCTACGTATGGCTTGCTACCATGGACATATCATGGGCTTGCTGGTCAGTTTCCCAAGAGTGTTCTAAGAATTTCACAAAAGGCATTTATTGGTATGAGGCTTAGATGCTTTTGAAACCAGTGCCGTCGGCGTATCGTGTTGCCGAAAGCAATATTGAATGAAAATGCTGAATACTTAGGTAGCTTGCTCGTCTCCAAGCACTTTTTCTAACGATAACACCCACTTTATTTGGATTAAGGAACCTTCTTAACAGAAGAACTTCAGATGGTATCATAAATATGTACATACAGGCATCGTGGAGGATCTCTGCTCAGTTGGGTGATGATGACGCAGCTATGTAAGATCACAGCTACAGCCGACCTCTTCTGTCGTCACGCCAGCCTCTGTATCCGTATCCAGTGTTTAACACACGCAGAGACTGCCGAGACGAGACGAGTTGCCGAGCGGCGCCGAGCTGTACGGCTTATCCCAGCCGGCGGCGCATGAACTGCAGAGCTGCGGCACTGCAGTGCAATGCTCTGCAATTTTCGCTCTGCGCTGCTGCAGGTGCGCCCGTGCAGACCGGTGTTGGTGGTGTCTCACCTATCCGTGGATCCCAGACTATTGCTGTATGTGAAGTGTTGATGGTGTCTCTCTCGCCTATCCGTGGATCCCAGACTATTGCCGGATGTCGAGTGGTGATGGTGTCTCTCTCACTTATCCGTGGACCCCAGACTATTGCCGGATGTCGAGTGGTGATGGTGTCTCTCTCACCTATCCGTGGATCCCAGACTATTGCCGGATGTCAATGTCGTACGGCTTTCGGTCTTCAGGGGCTTCACTTTCTCCGGCATCCTACGGGCAGAAGAAACGGTCAGCTGTCATCACACAAGAATGTCATCACAAAAAAGCTTATCAAAAACTGTCGGTGCATATTAGGTCGTATTCTACGAATATGACCTAATACACACTGGAACGGTTGCGGACCGGTTATCCAAAACTGCCAATGCACATTAGGCCGTATTCTGACTGGCATTGGCATCCTGGAATAGCCTTCACATTCGCTACCAAGGACATCACATCATCTTAGAATTGCTGCCAACATTCCTCAGGGCTGATCATGACATCTCCGAAGGGCAAGGCAGCATGCAACTGCAATAACGTTTGGTAATTGCAGGCATGCTTAGCTCGACAGTGGCCCACGGAGGAGGTATGCAATCTTGAGGTGGGCAGTTATAGAGGGAACATTCACGCTTGCCGAAGCCTGAGCTGTACTGAATCACCACTACCCGGTGTTGGTGGGGGTCTTCCTGTTGTGCATGGTAAGGACTGTAAAACCGTGCAGACAGGGAATTCCGAGGTCATTCCTAAAAAGTCTTCAGCAATAATGCTGCCTGAATCAGACAGCACTTTATTTCTGCATAATGATTGCTTTTTCTCCCACGAATTCAGCCCCATTTTGTCTTTGGTCATTGATGTATCGCTAGCTTGCGATCTGGGCAAGCCAGACCCATTTTTCTGGAAGCACATGGCGACGTTGTATGCGGTTCGTCAGGTAATATTTCAATTACTCACCGTACCAGTACTACTAGAAGACAAAGGCATATTTTAAGCATATTGCACAATCGCATGGACGCGTGTCAGGCTTCTCGAAGTTGACGTACACACAATGTGTGAATATGCATTCCATGCTGCACAGTAAGTGTATACCTAGTGCATCCCGCATACCACCGATGATACCGACACTGGACTACGGGTAAGCGGGCTAGCAGGTCACATCCATTGCACGTGCGTGCGTGCTGTGTCTTGGCTTGTCTTAGTGCGTGCTGTGTGTGTGTGCGTGCGCGCGCGCGCGCGCGCGTGTGTGTGTGTGTGTGTGTGTGTGTGTGTGTGGCATCTTGGCTTGTCTTAGTGTGTGTATGTGTCTTGGTTTGCCCTTTGTTCTTGTTTTTTTTTGTTCTGTCTAGGAGTTGCTACATGTCCACCTGCAGGAATGTCTGGCCGGAATGGAGGAAAGCGAGTAAAGCGTTACTGTGAATTATGGTACCGATTGTAACGGAGGTCATCCAGCCAATGCTGTCACGTGAAATTATCACGAGATCACGAGTCAGGTCATCACGAGATCACGAGTCAGGTCACCACCAGATCACGAGTCAGGTCACCACCAGATCACGAGTCAGATCTCCAGCAGACCACGAGTCAGGTCACCAGCAGACCACGAGTCAGGTCACCAGCAGATCACGAGTCAGGTCACCACCAAACCACGAGTCAGGTCACCAGCAGATCACGAGTCAGGTCACCACCAGACCACGAGTAAGGTCACCAGCAGATAACGAGTCAGGTCACCACCAGACCACGAGTCAGGTCATCACCAGACCACGAGTCAGGTCATCACCAGACCACGAGTCAGGTCATCACCAGACCACGAGTCAGGTCATCACCAGACCACGAGTCAGGTCATCACCAGACCACGAGTCAGGTCATCACCAGACCACGAGTCAGGCCACCACCCACCAGACAACGATTCAGGCCATCACCAGATCACGAGTCAGGTCATCACCAGACCACGAGTCAGGTCATCACCAGACCACGAATCAGGTCATCACCAGACCACGAGTCAGGTCATCACCAGACCACGAGTCAGGTCACCATCAGACCACGAGTCAGGTCATCACCAGACCACGAGTTCACAAGCCTGGCCATCACCGGGCGGTGGCCGGGGGCGGAAATCCTCGCCGTACGGCGGGCCGCCGCCGACCGGTCAGACCGGTCCTGTGTCGGCCGGCCGTGCCGGTGCCATGTGCCGTGCCGCTGCCGGCCGCTCCTCGACTAGCGGTGTGTGGTGGGGCCGGTCTGTCGGCGGCTGGCACGTGGGCACGGAGCCAGCAGCGAGATACGCCTCCGGTCGAGACAGCGGCGCGCGCGCCTCACTCGACCCGCCCGAGCCCACTGCACACGAGGCAATCTCGCGCACGGCTGCCGGCGGCGCTGACGCCTGAGTAAATACCGGCTGGACCCACCAGAGGCGTGTGCAGACATCGGCCCACGCGGCAGGACGCTGGCAATGTGTGAACAGTGCTCGCCAGGTGGCCGAAAGTTCCCGCGTTTTTTTGTTGTTGGAAATATAGCACATTTTTTCCATGGCAGTCTTTGGGGAAGGCGTTACTTATCTCTTCCACGAAAATGATACTGGATCCAAGACCATTTAACTGGCATTGATGGCAGCCTTCTTGTGCAATCAGCAGTACCAACTGTGCTTAGACCTCTGCTGCTTTATTGCTTATCTGCCATAGAGATCCCGGCAAACGGAGAGCGGGTGTTGTGCGCTGGCTGTTTTAAATTACAACCTAATGGTAGGTCGGAGTAGGAATGAGAGATGATTTCGAAACTGATATTATGTATTTATCTGCCTCTGTATTTGCATCTGTTCCTGCTGCCATTTAAGTGGCTCACAACTGACTATATTCTATCTCAGAATGTATCTTTACCAGTTACATTCTGTTAAAAGAAAGCCTACTTGCTTTCAGAATTATCCCGCGTCTGTTTCAGTTAGCATGCTTTCCCGTCAAGGTTTGTTCCTTTGTTTCTTTATCCTACTTCACAACTTTATTTCTGCTCTCGGGCATCATTAGATCTCTACTCTACTTGTGTTTCCAGCATGTATCGCCGGCGGCGACAGCGACCGCGTTGTGACGGTGAACTTTGAGCTGGATCAGAGGCATATCAGCGAGCAGCGGGTGTCGGGTGTCGGTCGTAGTCCCGCCGCTGGCCATGTGCGTCGTCCGAACCACAGTCAACAGCCATCTTTGACTCTAGTGTTGAGCCCGCCTCACGGGTCACCAGGTGCTCCTGTTGAGGTCATCCGACACTCCCGGCTCTGTTCGTCTGCCGTCGGTGCGGACAACGAACATGCGGCAAAGTTCAATAGCCTCCCTAGCCGGCGGCCGAATTTATATTGCGATCGTAGAGTATAACGGGGTGCCATCGTCTTCTGCACGATATTAAGTTCCGCAGAGGTCCGCCGGGAGACGAGGTGTGCACGCGTGCTGCCCGGAAAGCTGTTCGTTCAGGTTCGGCGCGTTGCGAGGGAACTTTATGTGCGGCAACGAGGTTATGTCGCATTGGCGACAACCAAAATACTGCGTGTGCGTTTACCACCGCCGATTACCATCGATTACCATCGATTACGTCAAACCTCATCAGATAGCTCTATCCGCACTCCAGCTGCACACGCACACCGTTGGAACAGGTTTCCGTATCCAAGTCATCCAGAACAGTTTACTTATTTGAGCTGCAGTGTGACTCAACTGCTGCAGCCATGCAGCCATCGAACAATTAACGGCGTTTGAACTGCTGCGGCTACACAGTCATCGACCAACTTGTGGTGGCTTCAGCGGCCAGAATGCACACCATGACACACGACCAAGCTGTCGCTCAACCAACACCCGCCTGCTGCCGATCGTGACGCGTCAGTCCAGCCCACGCCTCCGTCACAGTCCACACCTCGGCCACAGTCCACGCCTCCGTCAGCCGCCACCTCCGTCACCACCTCCCGACGAAGATCGGCCGCCAGCCGGCCTGCGGGCGGGTCCACCCGATCTGCAGACGTCATCGGTGGACATCATCGGTGGACGTCATCGGTGGACGTCATCGGTGGACATCATCGGTGGACATCATCGGTGGACATCATCGGTGGACATCATCGGTGGACGTCATCGGTGGACGTCATCGGTGGACGTCATCGGTGGACATCATCGGTGGACGTCATCGGTGGACGTCATCGGTGGACGTCATCGGTGGACATCATCGGTGGACGTCATCGGTGGACGTCATCGGTGGACATCATCGGTGGCGGCGCGAATGGTGGCGGCCGGCGCGGCCGGGCGGCTCGCGACGTGTGCTGCCGGGGCGCGCAGACCGGCCCACTCCACAGACCGACCCGCTCCACAGACCGGCCCACTCCGCAGACCGGCCCACTCCGCAGACCGGCCCACTCCGCAGACCGGCCCACTCCATAGACCGACCCACTCCACAGACCGGCCCACTCCGCAGACCGGCCCACTCCGCAGACCGGCCCACTCCACAGACCGACCCGCTCCACAGACCGGCCCACTCCACAGACCGGCCCACTCCGCAGACCGGCCCACTCCACAGACCGACCCGCTCCACAGACCGGCCCACTCCGCAGACCGGCCCACTCCGCAGACCGGCCCACTCCACAGACCGACCCACTCCACAGACCGACCCACTCTGCAGACCTACCCACTCCGCAGACACTAACCCACTCCGCAAACACTAACCCACTCCGCAGATCGGCCCACTCCGGCACCGCTCTAATTGGCGAAAGTCGATCACTGACCGCGGCTGTGGGCGTCAGATGGCGGTGGGACACTGCCCGGGGTGTCCGCCGTGCGGTGGTGGCATGACGCCCGTCTGTCACGCCTGCATGACACACGCGACACCCCTGACACGCTCTCTCGACACGCGTGACATACATCTCACGCGCCTCCGACACGCGTGACATCCTTCCGACACGCGTGACACCGCTCTGAATGCCTCCGACACGCGTAACACCACCCTGACGTGCCTGTGTGATGCGGGTAATACCACTGTGTTACGTCGCCGCACGACGCCAGCTCCGCTCCGTACTGGACACCCAGGTGCGTCCAGTCGTTCGACGCCATCGGTCGTGAGCTACACCAGAGGTGCATCGGCCTCCACCCGGCGAGGCTGGCCGTCCAGAGGTGGTGCGACCACGAGTAAAGGGGATCAGTGGCCTGCACTGCACCAGTACTGGCTGGCGGGACGGTGGTGGTAGTGGCAGTGGAGTGGCTGTTGGGATGGTGATGTGGTGGTGGTGGTGGATTGGTGTTTAGGGGCGCATCGACTGCAAAGGTCATTTTGCGCCCATTGGGATGGTGGTGGTGATGGTATTGAGTGGCTAGCGGGATGGGGTCAGTAATGCTGACCGGGTGGCGTGCCAGTGGTATTGGAGTGACTGGTAAGATGGTGCCAGTACTGGTGTTGGGTGTAATGCCGTGGACAGGGGGCTGGTGAGCCTGGCAGTACCAGTACTGGTGTTGGGTGTAATGCTGTGGATAGGGGGCTGGTGAGCCTGGCAGTACCAGTACTGATGTTGGGTGTAATGCCGTGGATAGCGGGCTGGTGAGCCTGGCAGTACCAGTACTGGTGTCGGGTGTAATGCCGTGGATAGGGGGCTGGTGAGCCTGGCAGCACCAGTACTGGTGTTGGGTGTAATGCCGTGGATAGGGGGCTGGTGAGCCTGGCAGTACCAGTACTGATGTTGGGTGTAATGCTGTGGATAGTGGGCTGGTGAGCCTGGCAGTACCAGTACTGATGTTGGGTGTAATGCTGTGGATAGGGGGCTGGTGAGCCTGGCAGCACCAGTACTGGTGTTGGGCGTGATGCTATGGATAGGGCTTCTGACACCGTTCGCACCTTCAGTGAAGTTACAAGTGACTCTTATCGCCTTCCTTCTAGTGATTTTGGATGTCGACTGGGGTCTTCAACGCTCCGATATCTACAGAAGTATGATGCGCATCAGGTGCACTCGTAAGGTGTTGTGATGCGCGTCAGGTGTACTCATGAGGTGTTGTGATGCGCACCAGGTGTACGCATCAGGTACTGTGATGCGCACCAGGTGTACTCCTGAGCTGTTGTGCTCATCGCTGTTAGAGTCGCTATGGAAGGGGCAGATGAGTCAATTACCCCTCCCAGTAGCAGGATATAATTTGTTTTTCTCATTCGAAAGTTCGAGCTGCCAGTTCCAAGACGCTACATTGATGCTGCATGCACCATGCAATAGGCCTCGTCCCGAGCAACGCACTTTTTAGATTGTCGCTCTGTATCAACTACAGGTGGGAAAAACTGATGAATTTCCAAGCCCCGTTTGTGAAATATCGACGTTTAAGTATTGCCGTACATGTGTAATGCCCAGGGAGAGGAATTTGTAATCGTCGCATCGTTGCGCGGCACTGTTTCGCGGCGAGGACACTGGACGAGGCTGCAATTGTCTGATTGTTCTCTTACAATGTCGCCTCCATCTATGGTAGTCATGTCGCCGCTACAATGCCTGACCTCTGCGTCAATCGCATGGCCAGACGGCGTGTACTGTTGGTCCCGCATTCAGCTGATCTGCCAGTACAAGGACAGCGTCGCTTCAACCGGATATTAATGACCTATTGATTACCCAGATGGATGCAGAGTTCAAATCTGTACACCTATGGTTCCTATGCAGTACATTATTAAAACGCCAGTGGTCAGACAAGTATGGAACAGTGCGAACGAATTCAAATAGCCACATACATTGGCTAGATGTTCGCAGTTGTTTGCATCATGCGGAAATTCCTGCAAGAATAATGGCTGGTAGGAAAGCCAGCATCGCTTATGCCAGATTTGATAAAAGCAATTAAGGCTAAGAAAGATGCATTTAGAGTGTTTAATGAAGCTTCAAATATGGTAAATCTAAGGTCGTATCAAAAAGCTAGAGACGCTGTGAAGCAGAAAACCAGAGCAGCAAAGCGAACAAAAGAATTGGATTTGGCTGGGAACTGTAATGGGGACAGTAAAAAGTTCTTTAATTTCTACAAGCTAAGTAAAGTTTCAAGCACAATTGGTCCCCTGGAAGTAAATGGGACTATATTGAGTGAGGATGGTGAGATGGTTGAAGAGCTGAGCAAGCAGTATAAATCAGTGCTTACATTGGAAGATGTGACTAATCTGCCAACCGTACACCACAGTTCAGTGGTAGGTGATCGGATAAACGATGTTGATTTCATTGATTGTGATGTTGCTTTATTTTCCTGATATGATTGAAAACATTTTCAATCATATCAGGAAAATAAAGCCAAACAAGGCAGCAGGACCTGGTTGAATTTATGCTAGGGTATTGCGGGAAGCTGAAAAGGAACTGGCAATTCCACTTAGTACAATATGTTGTAGATCAGTTTCACAAAATGAAATTCCAACAGATTGGAAAAGGGCAAATGTAGTTCCTATTTTCAAGAAAGGAAAAAGAGGGAAAGTTGAAACCTATAGGCCAGTAAGCCTCACATCCCTAGTCTGCAAGGTACTCGAATCCATTATCAAGGATAGAATAGTTAGTTTTCTGGAAGGAAACATATTGATTCAAGATATTCAACATGGTTTTAGGAAGGGGCGATCGTGTCTCACAAATCTCTTGGACTTTTTGAATTTTGCTACAGAGCAATTTGATCAAGGAAATCAGGTTGATGTAGCATATCTTGACTTCAGTCTTTCTTCACCAACAGGGTAGTAGAACACTGTAACCAGCTGCCAGAAACAATTGTCAGTAGCAGCACACTGAACATCTTTAAAAACAGCATAGACAATCATTATAAGAATAGAGGGCTTGCTTTTCGGTATTCCAGGGAGGGCTGATCGACGGATTTGGTGGGCAACTGGTCCAGTGTCCAGAGTGCAACCAAGAAGGGCCCTTGTGGCTCATAGCTGCACTTATCTTTTATGTCTTTATGTCTTTAATTTGGTTCCTTATATATGTGCTGGGAAAGCATTCACGAAGACTAAAAGCAAATTTGTTCCCAAACAGGGCGCACTGAAAAACATGGGTGAAATTTACTGCATGAAACGAGTATGAAGGACATAGTTATTTGATCACTGGAAAATGTTTGATTAACATTAAGGGGATATATCATATAATGCGAAGTTGACGGAATAGCCATTCCACAACAGATATCCTAGAATGAAGAGTAAGATATACTCACCATGCGAGAGAGAGATGCTATGCAAAGTAGCTCTGCTTTTTTTAGGTGAGCGATCACCAGGCCGGACCAACTTTCCGAACTGTCCTGGGATGAATTTATTATGTATGACCGATTGAAGCTTATTAAGATATTAAAGCTGGTTAAATGTTATGCGGTAAAGTCACACGCTCCGATCTATTTTCACGTAACTTTTATTTTTAGGTTTGAAATTGATGGTGAAGTTCAGATTTTTCCTCTCGTCAGCGTTGTTTCGGCCTTGATGCAGCATTATGATAAACGCAGACAAGCTTACTCATATCCGCTAGGTCGCTTTAAACATGACGCGACGGCTAGGGGAAAGTTTGTTACCATAGTGATAATCGCAAACAAGCTTGCCATCTCTGCTAGGTCGTTCTAAGCAGACCGCGATGGCTTGGGGCACGTTTCTTAAGGGTGGGTTGGGGTAAACTAATGGATGTACCAACGTACCCCGATGATTAATTCAATTTTGTTTTTCACGAATTATGTGTTGCATCCATGTACTAAGTATCTACTAAGCATCAGTTTTGTTATGTCCGCCGGCAACGGTGGACCGCCGATGAGCGCTGTATAACGTATGCAATTGTTGCACCCATAAACCCCCAATAACAACAACGGTGGACCGCTCGCCGGTAGATCTGGACCGTCCGCCGTTCATGCAGCACGTCTCCACTCGCCTCTGATCTAGATAGCTGTGTTCATCTTCATTGTTCGGTTGCTCGTGCAACACTTCTACTGCTTCAAAGGCAGACAGTACTACAACACGGCGAAATATGGTATCCGCACGTGAAGACCAGACTTTCAGACTGAACTGAAACCGTAGATTCTGATAGATTCTTATCGATATAGTTCTGACACCGAAAACTCCAGTAACCATAATTTATGGCCTGTTTTCGAAATGGTATTTAGGCATCGTTTTACATAACTCCGACCAGATCTTTACCATTGTATTCAACAGTGTTATGCATAAACAGACGTATGTGTATAAATATTTGTACGCATACCGAAACTACGTTCACGTTCCTATTTTAGTGACATATTCATTATATTTCGACAAATGTGTGCCATGATAGGCACATGTTTGAAGACCACATTGTATACGTTAAAGTCTATGGAGCTCTTACGTCAAAGCGCGATGTAAGGCAGAAATTGTATTTGCCCATATCCTTCCCTTCATGAAGCTGTCTATCTGTCGATGTCGCTGATAACCCACACCTCACTGATAAGCACACCGGGGAAACATCCTGGGTCGTCCAGGTCAAATCAGCAGTACATTGGGTTTCGGGGAAGATTTGGACATGAATAATGGCTATTGGCAGATGGAAATTATAAGATTTGACCTGGGTTTCTGGCTAGAGATAAGGGACAGAGAGACGTGACCGGTGACCGTCATGACCGTCGACCGTGGTTTTTAGGTTCTCATGCCGTCTGCGGCCACGGTGCGGTTTGAGGGCCCCGGCGCGTTTTGAGCCCCGATGTGTTTTTGGTACGCTTATATAAAGCTATATGCTTATCGATAATATATAATAATATATCGATAATATCGATAGCAGGATAATAATTCTCTATCCAGCGCATAGAGCTCTGTAATTATTATCCTGGACTTGCTGCGTTCTGGAGGATCCCGGGACTTCGTTGGGTTTCCGGTGACTTTTAGGGAACCGCTATGTTTATTTAGAGCCTCCGACGGAATATTAGGGCCCTCAACAAGAATTTGCGGTTCGATTTTTGTGGCATATTTTGGATATATTTCATGGCATATTATGATGGAAAAACCATGGTGGTGAGGATTGGTACGATGAAATTAATTCTCTTTTTTGGTTGGATGTAGGGTTACACGCGAATATAGACCAGGTGTACAGCATTAAAAAAAAAATTATGCTTGCCGATGAAAGGTCATCGTATAATGTTGATGGTAAATAATTTATAAAAGTATAAATTTATCAGTAAACATATAAAAGCTGCATGTCAGTCCATCTTATCCCCAAGGAACGGACGGATCGAGGAATTATTATGGGGGCACATGTCCAGAAGGGCACCATTTAGCCTTTCAAGGGGCGCCTACGGTTGAGAAAAAAATTCGAAGGGGTACACTCGAGCCTTCCCGTCGGGGCGCATTTTTCTCATGGAGTGGCTGGCGCCTCTGGCTAAAATATTTGAGGGAGGGGTGCAGTCGGGTCTTCCCGGAGGAGCGCCTTTTCTTCAAAGGGGGAGCATTCTCTCAGAGGGGCGTACCTGGCTGAAAAATTCGGAAGTGGGGTGCACTCAGACCCTCCCAGATGGGCGTCTTTTTCCGGCCGAAGGGGAGCCACCTTCCCATGGGGTGGGGTGGGGTGGGGTGGGGGTGGGGGTGGGGGTGGGGGCACATGCGCCTACACTTTATCCGTGCCTGCAATGAATCGCACCGGAGCCACAAACAATAGCCCTGGGGCCACCAATATTCCCGTCACGGCCCCCAAAAATTCATCTCCCAGAGTCAGTGCCGCTCGTTTTACGCCCACAGGTAATGCTCGAATCATGATGACGGGAGGTCATGGTTCACAATGCTACTATTAATGGCATGCAGAAGGTGTGGTACAACAACAGCAAAAGCACCTGCGTGACGATTGTAATGCTGTCAGCACCACACGCGCGTGACGATCCCATTCGCCTCAGCGTTGCCGACAGCTCCGGTAGCGTCGCAGGGCGTGGGGAACACACGCCGCCGAAGACTCGCGGTCGGTGCAGCGGCTGGAAATTTGGCGCGCCACACATGCTGCGCTTTCTTTATCCCTCCCCAGACAGCTGGCGTTGCCAGGGAATGACCAGCCGACATATTGCAGGCGGATAAAACGCAAATATTTCCAAGAGTATCACAGTGCAATAAACATTTCAAGCTAGCCGTGAAATCAGATACAAATAGGTCTCAACATGTGTTCTTCCTCTCCATCCGCCACTGCATCGCATATCAGTTTCCTACCGGACGTCGGCCGATTGCCGAGCTATGTGCCAGTTCCAACTTCTGAGCCACACGTCTCCGATATTATGTTCGGTTGAAGAGCACCAACAGGAGGATACGGTGAAGCATTACCTTGTTGGTAATATGCAGCATAATGCTAATAACTTTCGTCTGCGTCAGGTGGAAGATGATGTTAATGAGCGAAAACTTTACATTTTGTTACAACATATATAGCTCGAATTGAAAATTAAATTGTATTCACTATTCACTCCAGAACACGTTTAATCCGGCTGGATGTAGTCGTTCGAGTGTAATCGCGATGAATATGGAATGAGCTACAGTTAATTGCGGGTTGCATTTCCGAAATAGTGTCTTACCATATTGGGTTTTCGAACTAATTTGTTGACGCTCCACCCTAAATGTACACCAATTGAGTCTCACATTTGCGTCCAGACACCTTTCTGTCACGAGCCGATGCTGCCGGTGCTGCCGGTTCAGTCAGCGAAACGACGCCCAACGCGCCGCCTGAGGACGGCGAGTTTGTGAAAATATAGATTCACACCCCATCGGGCTATAGTGCCCAGGCGGCACGGCTGCTCGTCAGAATCTGCATCTATATCATGGCTGCATACGCGATCAAAGCAGAATTTACTTGCATAATGCATGGTATTGGCTTGTGCGCCGAACTGTGGCTGTCGTAGTGGAGGTTATGAGCTGTGGAGGTTATGAGCTGTGGAGGTTATGATACATCTCAGTAAGGAGTCTGTCGGGAGCCGTGGAGGCCGCCACCATGTAGAAGTGTCGCCGTGAGCAATTGACACAACACCGTACACTTGGTGTAAACACCACGCTCAATACGTCTCCGTACTGATTACATAAGCCCTCATCATCAACTATAATTTTTTTAAACGTTTTTTATGTTAAAGCTCGTGGTGTTGACTGCAACGCAGCGAATCACAAGGGTAAATCACTTGGAGGACCCTACAGATGATGAGCCTCTATCCCATTGTGTGCCATGTACAGATGATGACACTAAATGGTCCTAGCCAAGGCCATGCATAGCCTACCTGCACAACATTGCCAATTTCGTTGCGCAGGAAGTGGAGCGCTGAGCGGAGTCATCAGACAAAAGCCAGTCTATTCAAATCATCTCATATACTTTTGGCCAGTTCTCGTCATGTATGCATTGTTCTGGAGCTTTGGGCTCCAGAGCAGTATCACCATTGTGCGGCAGCATCCATTCATTGTGCGGGGCATTTCCATTGTGTGCTCATTCGATTCCTGGTGCTGATGTCCAGGCCGCCAGAGACATGCAAATACGACATTGAGCTGAATCTAAGTCATGATAAGGCGCCGTCGGGGGTGCTGGACGAGCGTGGACGAGCGTGGCTGTGAGACTTCCCCGCTGCAGTCACAGGATCGGGCACCACACCGCGAAGGGGGTTTTGGGACCGACCGCAACTGCAATGTCCTTACAGCCCGTGAAGATATGCATTGTACTCCCCCCTCAAACCTAATGCACCGTGCAAATTGTCGGATTGGCATAGGCGCCACGTTGTGTCGCTGTCCTTGCGACTAAGCATGCACCCGTCGAGTAATTTTCCACGGTTGGGGAGGGCGCAGCAACTGCTCTAGAAATATGCATGTGAATGAAGTATGCCAGTATAAGCGACATTGCACCGACACATCACAAAACAAATCAGATCACAGGGGGGGCAACGTCTCATGCAGGAAGCATGATATTCGAGTCCCTGTCTCACATCCATCTCGCTCAGTCTATACCTCAACCTAATTCAGCACGAGGAATGACCCATATCGAAGGCCGCCAGGTTCTGAGGTGTGTCGGTCACGTGGTACACAACCTAACAAGAAGGTTCTGAGGCGTGTCGGTCACGTGGTACACAACCTAACAAGATCAACTGGCAGTGGCTCGCTGCAATCCTAAGTGGATTGTAAGCTGTAATTGGAAAAATACTACACAAATCACTTTTCATGAACACACATTGAATGTACTTCAGGAGAAATATTGTGACGGAAGTTGGTAAAAATGCAAACTAAATGAATAGATCTGGCGCTGAGGGAGAAATTGAAGTGCGCATTGAAAAAATCGAACATTAAAATTGCCGCATTGAGGAGTTTTGATTGACAAAAATTGCTAATTACAACTTGAAATCCGAGCTGAAAATTGCTGGCAACTGCAAACTTTAAAAATTCCGCATTTTAAAATTGTAAATTATAACTTAAAATTCTGCATTGCAGCGCGCAACACTGCAACACTGAAAATTGACTGCCAGTGGAAAATCCGCCGCAAACCGTTTTTAGCGAAAATTAAGCACATTTAAGGACGAATGGTGGCATAACAACAGGTAAAAATCAAAATGAAAGAAGCACATCTAACTGAGGAAAAATAAAAAGCGTTACGTTGCAACAAAAACGTTGTGACGATTTCAAAAGTGTGACGTTCAGGTCGAAACCACATTCAGCCATCTTCCTGAATAAAAGCATTCGGATAAGGAGTTCAGGAATGGGGAAGGAGGTACGGGAAGATATGCGAGAGCCAGAGAGAGAGAGAGAAAGCGAGGCCATAAAGCGAGGGAGCGAGACAGCGACAGAGCGACAGAGCGAGAGAGCGAGAGAATGAGAGAGCGAGAGAGCAAGAGGGCAAGAGGGCAAGAGAGCGACAGAGCAAGAGAGCAAGAGAGCAAGAGAGCGACAGAGCGAGATAACGAGAGAACGAGAGAGCGACAGAGCGAGAGAGCAAGAGAGCAGGAGAGCAAGAGAGCGAGAGAGCGAGAGAGCGAGAGAGCGAGTGAGCTGGCGGTGTACGGATGTCAGAACGTTGACAACATCTTAGCACTTCGGTGATGTTCATTATAAGTCACGTTACAAGGCTAGCTGTAGTGGACACCTCGGGTGATGCTATCGAGAATGGTGATGCTGACTTATAGTAGAGACTGTCAGCCAGCCTTAGGATCAGCCACACCAGCAACTGTTGGCGACGCCTGCCTTCAACTTGTTCCATCAGCCACTCGAGGTCGTACGGTCAATGACCGGACATCACCCCCCCCAAACACACTTCCACCTGACCCGTGGTTGAAACGGCATCGTGATCCACCTGCCGAACGACTCGGTTACGGAATCCATCCATCCTCCTAGCGGGCACTCAGTGCGGTTTGAGTGACGTACCGCCCCACCCCATTTACATCGTCCCACCATATGGACAGTCGCATATCTAGAAACGGGGCTTTGAAGATATGTTGATGGCATATCTGCATCTAAGTCATCACGGCCTTCGCTACCACAAACTGGTCGGACCATCTTTCGGCTGGCAAATACAATAACGGCAACATTCGCCTGG
The DNA here is from genome assembly GCA_034440615.1 of Ashinkailepas kermadecensis. Taxonomy (NCBI): domain Eukaryota; kingdom Metazoa; phylum Arthropoda; class Thecostraca; family Neolepadidae; genus Ashinkailepas; species Ashinkailepas kermadecensis. The sequence goes on along the minus strand of JAOTOM010004766.1, from coordinate 208,539 downwards.
GCTCAGATCTTATGTTGTGAATAGACTTCTGCGGAACCAAAGCCTTTGTTTAATACTGGCTTCGCAGTCTCCAGCTGTATTCTATGGCAATCGCTCACGATTCCACAACCACTGTTCGTCGTTCCATTTGGTTGTTGGCTCCACAAGCTAAAGTTTGTGATTACTTGCCTCGCATAAACGGGACTCTGAGGGTACGGAGTCACGAAATCATAATCGAATCATCTATATGCTCCGTAGTTAATAAATGTACAGACACCGAGCCGGTAGCTTGCACCGGAAATGTGATTACACACCCCCGGCGACGATGTGTCGACAATCGGCTTCTGCGCCGCAACAAGTCACCAGCTATCTTCTGCGCTGCAGTAGTTTTTGGAACGTCCATCCCTGGTTTGCCCACGCTCACCAGCCACCATCTCTTCACCGCAAGGTGCAGGGTTATCTCCGGAGTACCGGGAGTTGACTTACTGATGGGCTGCATTGCCCGCCGGCCAGATAGACACTGAATATAATAGCTTATTACCACGCATCACTCCACCATTACATGCAAGCAAATGGGCTAGCGACTGTTCGTGCCAGCACGTTGATTGCCATCAAACATTTAAGGAACAGCAACCGGCATGCATGCTTAGTGGAATCTCCTCAACTTGGGCTACCCCTCCTCTCAAGATCCCCGTGCTAATGTTGCCAAAATATGTTAATTGAGAAGGAGCCATTATAATCAACGTCTTAATCATTACGAGCAAGCTAAATAAGCATGGCAAGCAAATCCGCGCAGATGCACAGCGCACTTCTGTCCATTTCTTATGCCGCAATGCCAGGACCCGTGTGTGGCGGCCGGCGATCGAGGTCCGGGCCGGCCGGGTCATAACTCGGGAGGATTGTGACGTCAGAGCGACGACACAGGTGTGCCGTTCACAGCGTCGGGCGCAGACGGCGCCAGCTGTCCACAGCCGACCGAGACACCTGTGGCGCACGTGGTCAGATGGCGCCAGCTGTCCACAGCCGACCGAGACACCTGTGGCGCACGTGGTCAGACGGCGCCAGCTGTCCACAGCCGACCGAGACACCTGTGGCGCACGTGGTCAGATGGCGCCAGCTGTCCACAGCCGACCGAGACACCTGTGGCGCACGTGGTCAGACGGCGCCAGCTGTCCACAGCCGACCGAGACACCTGTGGCGCACGTGGTCAGATGGCGCCAGCTGTCCACAGCCGACCGAGACACCTGTGGCGCACGTGGTCAGACGGCGCCAGCTGTCCACAGCCGACCGAGACACCTGTGGCGCACGTGGTCAGATGGCGCCAGCTGTCCACAGCCGACCGAGACACCTGTGGCGCACGTGGTCAGACGGCGCCAGCTGTCCACAGCCGACCGAGACACCTGTGGCGCACGTGGTCAGACGGCGCCAGCTGTCCACAGCCGACCGAGACACCTGTGGCGCACGTGGTCAGATGGCGACAGCTGTCCACAGCCGACCGAGACACCTGTGGCGCACACAGTCAGACGGCGACAGCTGTCCACAGCCGACCAAGACACCTGTGGCGCACGTGGTCAGACGGCGACAGCTGTCCACAGCCGACCGAGACACCTGTGGCGCACGTGGTCAGGTGGCGACAGCTGTCCACAGCCGACCGAGACACCTGTGGCGCACACAGTCAGATGGCGACAGCTGTCCACAGCCGACCGAGACACCTGTGGCGCACACAGTCAGACGGCGACAGCTGTCCACAGCCGACCGAGACACCTGTGGCGCACGTGGTCAGGTGGCGACAGCTGTCCACAGCCGACCGAGACACCTGTGGTGCACACAGTCAGACGGCGACAGCTGTCCACAGCCGACCGAGGCACCTGTGGCGCACACAGTCAGACGGCGACAGCTGTCACAGCCGACCGAGACACCTGTGGCGCACACAGTCAGACGGCGCCAGCTTTCACAGCCGACCGAGACACCTGTGGCGCACACAGTCAGATGGCGACAGCTGTCACAGCCGACCGAGACACCTGTGGCGCACGTGGTCAGACGGCGACAGCTGTCCACAGCCGACCGAGACACCTGTGGCGCACGTGGTCAGGTGGCGACAGCTGTCCACAGCCGACCGAGACACCTGTGGCGCACACAGTCATCAACAGTTGGCTGGTTACGACGGTCACCGCCATCAACAGTCGGCTGGCTATGACGGTCACGACCATCAACAGTCGGCTGGCTATGACGGTCACGACCATCAACAGTCGGCTGGTTATGACGGTCACGACCATCAACAGTCGGCTGGCTATGATGGTCACGACCATCAACAGTCGGCTGGCTATGACGGTCACGACCATCAACAGTCGGCTGGTTATGACGGTCACGACCATCAACAGTCGGCTGGCTATGATGGTCACGACCATCAACAGTCGGCTGGCTATGACGGTCACCGCCATCAATAGTCGGCTGGTTATGACGGTCACGACCATCAACAGTCGGCTGGTTATGATGGTCACGACCATCAACAGTCGGCTGGCTATGACGGTCACGACCATCAACAGTCGGCTGGCTATGATGGTCACGACCATCAACAGTCGGCTGGTTATGACGGTCACCGCCATCAACAGTCGGCTGGCTATGACGGTCACGACCATCAACAGTCGGCTGGTTATGACGGCCACGACCATCAACAGTCGGCTGGTTATGACAGTCACCGCCATCAACACCTGTCTCAATATGACGGTCACGACCATCAACAGTCGGCTGGCTATGACGGTCACGACCATCAACAGTCGACTGGCTATGACGGTCACGACCATCAACAGTCGGCTGGCTATGACGATCACCGCCATCAACAGTCGGCTGGTAATGACGGTCACGACCATTAACAGTCGGCTGGCTATGACGGTCACGACCATCAACAGTCGGCTGGCTATGACGGTCACCGCCATCAACAGTCGGCTGGTTCTGACGGTCACGTCCATTAACAGTCGGCTGGCTATGACGGTTGCGACCATGAACAGTCGGCTGGCTATGATGGTCACGACCACCAACAGTCGGCTGGCTATGACGGTCACGACCAACAACAGTCGGCTGGTTATGACGGTCACGACCATCAACAGTCGGCTGGCTATGACGGTCACGACAATTAACAGTCAGCTGGCTATGACGGCCACGACAATCACCAGTTGGCTGGTTACGACGGTCACGACTATTAACAGTCGGCTGGCTATGACGGTCACGACAATCAACACTCATCTCAGTATAACGGTCAAGGCCATTGACTGTCAGCTAATTACGATGGTGTCGGTCATGGCTGGACTGGCTTTCTACTTGCTTGACAAAAAAAACATCTCTCACTGCGAACTACTGTATTGGAATGGACTGCGTCAGAATATAACGATCCGTTATAATGAAATCATCTGGATTGCTTTGCATGCCGTTGGACGTTGTTTGTCTGCTTTGACCTATGCCAAAACACCGATCTCCGGAAGTTACTTCACTTCAGTGTGGATGCTGTCTTGTTGCTCCTCAGGAGCAACTACTCTCGACGCCTGTCTGCCCCAAGCCGGCTGGTGTTTGCTGATCGTTACTGGGCCTCTCGAGTCTGGAGTACTCACTGCTCCTCAATAAGTTGCGCCGTGGGTGCTCCGTTAACCTTCACTTCCGATAACTCTAACAAATCAGGGCGGACTCGGCGGTGTTCTACTGGACCCCGTTGTGGCCAGAATGGCAGGGTCGGAACGGCAGACGAGGTCATTCCGATGTCACGACTGTGAAGCGTGAAGTGATACCTGCCAGTGGCGTGCTGTTGACAACTGAGACCAGGAATGACGTGGGACCAGCCACTGCACGAGCTGCCGCTCCTTATCGGGCATCAAGGCTGCCAGGTGCCAGGGGTGACATTAGACAGGTGACTGGTAGGAAAAGGGGTGGCAGCAGACTGGTGACTGGCAGGACAAGGGGTGACAGCAGACAGGTGACTGGTAGGACAAGGGGTGGCAGCAGACAGGTGACTGGCAGGACAAGGGGTGACAGCAGACAGGTGACTGGCAGGACAAGGGGTGACAGCAGACAGGTGACTGGCAGGACAAGGGGTGACAGCAGACAGGTGACTGGTAGGACAAGGGGTGGCAGCAGACAGGTGACTGGCAGGACAAGGGGTGACAGCAGACAGGTGACTGGCAGGACAAGGGGTGACAGCAGACAGGTGACTGGTAGGACAAGGGGTGGCATTAGACTGGTGACTGGCAGGACAAGGGGTGACAGCAGACAGGTGACTGGTAGGACAAGGGGTGGCATTAGACTGGTGACTGGCAGGACAAGGGGTGACAGCAGACAGGTGACTGGTAGGACAAGGGGTGGCAGCAGACAGGTGACTGGCAGGACAAGGGGTGACAGCAGACAGGTGACTGGCAGGACAAGGGGTGACAGCAGACAGGTGACTGGTAGGACAAGGGGTGGCATTAGACTGGTGACTGGCAGGACAAGGGGTGACAGCAGACAGGTGACTGGTAGGACAAGGGGAGGCAGCAGACAGGTGACTGGTAGGACCAGGGGTGGCAGCAGACAGGTGACTGGTAGGGCATGGGGAGGCAGCAGGCAGGTGACAGTGCCATGAGTTGAATCGGCAGCGAAATCGGTCCCAGACACAGGCAAACAAAACTCTGAATAGTTATACATCAGTCATTTGAACACTTCCGTTGTTGAAGTGAGGATTCGCTGCTTTTGAATGCAACCAACACATGAACATTGAAAGCTAAACTTCCTTTAAATATACTTTGATTTGGACCAGTAAGGATCAATGTATTACCTGCCCGCATTCATTCACTATTTCTCAGTTCATTGCGAGCCCCCTGGAACAATGGACTGTGTCCTATCATTCTCCTCGTCTAGCTCATCATAAAGTCATAAAGTCATAAAGTATTAAGGCTTAATAAGAGCCACAGGGGCCCATCTGGGTTAAGCCTATCTAGAAAAGGTACTAGAATGTACATACTCCCACCCTAATCAATCCCTTATCCCAAGTTCCTAGGAAGCTATATATCCCAGCCCATCTAACACCACTCACTTGCTACCGCCTAACACCCTCAATAATCACAAGCTCCTCCCATCACACCCATCGTGCCACGATAGACAACCTCATCAGCATCACATCCCGAAGGAAAGTGCCGAATCCACTGCTAGGCACATCCCACAGAAATTCATAAAGCGTTCAGACTTAATAAGAGACTCACTTGCTATTGCATAATACACTCAACAATTACAAACTCCTCCCATCATACCCATTGTGCTACCATAGACAATCTCATCAGTATCACATCCCGAAGGAAGGTGCTGAATCCACTGCTAGGTACACCCTATATAAAGTTATAAAGCATTTAGACTTAATAAGAGACTCACTTGCTATTTCATAACACAGTCAACAATTACAAACTCCTCCCAACTCCCACTCCTCCCTGTCGATCAACCTTCCCTGGAATACAGGAAAACAATCCCCCTATTCTTATAATGATTGTCTATGCCGTTTTTAAAGATGTTCAGTGTGTTGCTACTGACAATGGTTCCTGGCAGCTGGTTCCAGTGTTCTACTACCCTGTTGGTGAAGAAAGACTGTCTTAACCTTGTCCTGCTGTGATTCACTTTAATTTTGAATTGATGACCTCTAATTGCATCATTTCTGTTAAATTCAAACATTTCCCTGAGATAACCCTGTTCCTGACCATGAACAAATTTAAAAACCTCAATGAGATCTCCTCTCAGCCTTCTATATCTAAGTGAAAACATATTCAATTTCTTCAATCTTTCCTCATATGCCAGGTTGCCTATACCATTAACCATTTTTGTTGCCCTCTTTTGTACTCTCTCTAAAAGCCAACAATCTTTCTCATAACTAGGGGACCAAGCTTGGACACAGTATTCCAAATGTGGCCTGACATATGCACAGTAAAGCTTCCTGATGACCTCCTCACTTTTGTATGACACATTCCTCTGTATTGCCCCAAGCATTCTTAGTGCCTTCTTCCTGGCTTCTTTGGTCTGTTCTGATGCCCCCAATTTTGTGTTCAAAATAACACCTAAGTCCTTCTCCTGCTGAGTCACAGATAGTACTTGGCCACCCATCAAGTATGGAGCCTTCATATGCTGCCTACCTACATGCATGACTTTGCACTTATCAAAATAAAACTTCATTTGCCATTTTTCGGACCACTTCACTAGCTCGTATAAGTCTTTCTGCAGCAAAACCTGCTCATTTTGCCCTGTTATTGCCCTAAAGATCTTCAAGTCATCCGCAAATTTCAAAACCTTACTGCTTAGGCCACATTCAATGCTATTCACATATATAATGAACAATAGTGTCCCCAGTACCGACCCCTGGGGGACTCCACTAAGAACATTTTGCCATGATGACTTTGTACCATTTAGCATCACTCTCTGCTGTCTATCTGAAAGCCACAACTCTATCCATTTTAGGATGCTACCTGCAATACCATGGACCTGAAGCTGCATCATTAACCGTTTATGGGGTACCTTGTCAAAGGCCTTACTAAAGTCAAGATATGCTACATCAACCTGATTTCCCTGATCAAATTGTTCTGTAGCAAAATTCAAAAAGTCCAAGAGATTTGTGAGGCACGATCGCCCTTTTCTAAACCCATGTTGAGTATCTTGAATCAATCTGTTTCCTTCCAGAAAACTAACTATTCTATCCTTGATAATTGATTCGAGTACCTTGCAGACTAGGGATGTGAGGCTTACTGGCCTATAGTTTTCAACTTTCCCTCTTTCTCCTTTCTTGAAAATAGGAACTACATTTGCCCTTTTCCAATCTGTTGGAATTTCATTTTACGAAACTGATCTACAAAATATTATACTAAGTGGAATTGCCACTTCCTTTTCAGCTTCCCGCAATACCCTAGCATAAATTCCATCGGGTCCTGCTGCCTTGTTTGTCTTTATTTTTCTGATATAATTGAACACAATATCACTATCAATGAAATCAACATCGTGTATCTGATCACCTGTCACTGAACTGTGGTTCACGGTTGGCGGTCATCATTTTGCCACTCACTTTCCCCCCCTCTCTCTCTCTCTCTCTCTCTCTCTCTTCATTGTGCTGCGTCTTCCTTCCTAGCCTCCCCGTTCTGTTTTCTGGTGTTTACTTTCTCTTGCCATGTCCTTTTCTCCTGACCAGTCGCGCTTTTGTGTACCGTTGGACCGATGTGTCGGCCGCCAGTCGGTCGGTGGCGTCCAGTCCCAGCGTGGTAGCCAGCAAAGCACTTGGCAACACGAGCCGCGCCACCACGGCTCACAGGGAAAGTGAACACGCTCTCTCTCTTTCTCTCTCTCTCTCTCTCGTCGCCGTCGCGCGTTGTGAATGTTTTGCTGCGATGCGCCCATGCGGTGATCGGTTTTCCGGCTGACACGCCACCGCGTCGGGGGAATTGTAGCGCCCCTGTGACAGACGGCCCGAGCATGGCGTGGCGTGGATGGACAGTTGGGGCATCGCGCGCCGCCGTCACACCAGCTGTGGACGCTTACAGACAGAGGCGTAGCCAGGGAGTCGAAAGTCGGGAGGTGGACAGTTAGAACGTCACGCGCCACCGACCACAGTCAGTAGGCACCATCTGTGAACGCTCACAGAGGCGTTGCCAGGGATTCCTGTCAAGGGGTGATCATCACTAGATGTCTGCGAGATAACACCAAGTGGCCGGTGAGAAGTAGCACAGGATCCTCTTGTACCTCCCTGACAACGTGTCACGCACATAAAGATGGTGCGTCGAAATTTGAAAGGGATACACATGGAAGCCATATACAGAAGTGGGCTTCCCATTCCCGGTGAAGCCCCTAATTACAAGGTAGCGTACTCTTCAACGAAGCCTTACATGTGGTGTTTGTGAAGCAGTACATGATTACACACTGGAACGATGAATGGCAGACAGTCGAGGGCGCAGCGGGTGTTTTCGTCCCTGTGATCGTATCGGCCATCGTGCCATCGTAAATTGTGGGCTTGGTTGAGGATTTACCACCGACGGCTCACTCAGATGAGCCGACAAGCGAGAAAACACACCTTGTGTGCATACACTCTCGCCATGCCCACGCGGTCGCAAGGCCCGCTGACGGTGGGTCGCGAGTGCACTTCAGAGCAGCTACACTATCGTGCTAAACATATACTTATGTCAGTGTACCACCGATAAATATCAGCAAATAAAGAAGCCACACAATACGGCATCTAAAGCCGGATTAACGAACGATGGATCATTTGCTAAAGAACGGCATTTATACTTTTCCACACGACATAATATCGCCAACGTTGAGTTGTTGAGCTAGCTGAGTCTGCGTGGTTCGTCCGAGAAGACTCTCTACAAGAGCGATATCAATCTGGTGATGGCGGTGAAACCATCCCGTGCTGAAATGAGCTGTCGAGGCCGTCTTGAAACCGGCCTATCGATTGCGTCATTAAGCAATGGCTGGGGAGGACCAGGTCCAGGTATCCACACGCCTGGATCTCAGAGTTGAGGATTACCCGCGAGTACTAGATGGCTGAAGATTTCGGCGCAAAGCTTGCGACTTAGCGCTTCTCGATTTGTCCCCGACAGTGCCCAAATCCCCTTGACCTCATTTCGTTTTATACATAGTAGGTTAATGTAAGCCCGACCATGCCGCCTAGCAGCACCGCTTTATCTCAAAACGTTCGTGTTGAACCGATTTGGTAAGACTGTTGAACACAGCCCGATATTAAATATGTTCATGCTTGTAAACCGACTGCATCTACACAGACTACTCAACCGACTCCCCGGGGCATCAATAATTCCTTACTTATTCACAAACTACAACGTTCGTTCAACATGTCACGATCAGTGTTCTAGGCTGATTTTCAGCATACCTCAGTATCAGATACCAGCACGTAATAATCAATAGAAAAGGCTCGGGCCGGTGTTCGCTTGCATCTGGCACCCCAGAGGGTAGACTCTTGTGACCTTTGTCGTTTGTCATATATACACGGGTGATCTGGCAATGTCAGCTCCTACTCTCTCATGCTTGCCGATGACGTAAAAACGTCTCGTAAAATTAGCAGTCAGCTGACTCAGTAATCCTTCATGACGACTTGCAGACGCTGTATCAGTGGTACAAAACCCGGAAACGAAACACGAACCCAGCAAAATACAAATCGGTTTACATGATCTTGAAAAAGCAACCAAGACTCACAGCCTATTCGATTGAAAACTCTGTCCTGGAACATGCCGATACTATTGGTGTTCTTCCAATGACAATTGTTTAACTTCAGTAGCATAAAATGCACGATATTGATCATACTTGCGAGTCAATGAAATTTAACGGAACCAGGAATACCTGATAAGTCTCCTTCGTCATACAAATTGTTTTATTTTGTACTCTGTACTGACCCGTTGTGCACTTCTCCGAGGAACCCGAACCTAATGTGATTGCACTGTATAATAATGTCAGTGTTCTTTATGACGTGACATCAGATACATTACTTACGGTTGTGCGTTTCATTTGCATTCAAGTTGAATTTATTTACTCAGAGTAAGCTGCTATATTGGCACTTATAAGGTGAATAAATCGTCCAATATTCTATCCCCGCACGTTCAAAGTTAGTGCAGGAGCTGGAAGGGTAACATGCATTCACCGTCACATGCTGAATGGGAATTATTTCATTTTCCATCGTGATAATTTTGCTCCGCTATATTTACAATATACTATTCACAATTTGTATATATCGGTTGACCAACAGATCATTACATGCACTTGGATTCATTCACCGTGCTGTATTCTATAAGATGCACATATTACTTTTTTCTGTGTCCTCATTCCTAGGTTCTATTTACGTTGAACTCCTAAGAAATATCATCCTCCTTCAAAGCTGCTGCATAATTACCGTCAAAATACTTCCCCACATACAAAAACACAACTTCATCATCTCTGCGATGCCAATTAATTCATCAGTGATCAGCTCAACAGCATTCATCGTTGTAACCCTAGAACACAGCTGTTTTTTTTTGTTTTTTTGATGGTCTCTGAAACAAAAACTGCTACCGAATATTTTCCAGTACCATGCTCAACGTGCAGTATGGGAACAGTCTTCCCACTCTCGGCAAGATGAATACATACATTCCGGTTCGCCTTCTGGCGGTAGCAACACCTGAAGCCGGACTGCTGATGTTCTTCACTTGAAGAGCCTTGTGGAAGTTAATTCAGTGTACCAATTCCAAGCAATATTCGATGCGAATGTTCCAGTATAATGAAGTGAAACTGAAGCAAACCTCGGACGATATGGTGTAGCTGAAATTCCATTGAAACTTCTGATTCGGTTGATTTTATTTACACTGATATTGGTGGTGACTTCACATGCATGCACCGAATACCCACTACTCCAGACAATAATTTAGTTCTTTTGCATCTACGTTAGTCACCTATAATGAATGATGAGACAACTTAAGATATATGCCATTTCTCGACATCGGCTCTTAATGCGACACGCATATTATAATTGCTATAATGTGCAGCCCAAATACAAATATTTCGATCCTAAACTAGGCAGCCCATCATGTTATCACATTGTAGCGGTTCAGACCATGCTGCTACATAATTTCCTTGGCAAGTTACTCTCAGTTTAATAATTCAACTGAATTTTCATCCTCGTCTTCAAGTTCCCTTCAACGCCAAGCCAAAGCTGCCCATGCAGCATGTGTTGAGAACTGAACGAGCCAAGAAGCTTGTTTACATTACGTGCGAGGACACGGGAATAACACTTTTCCTTGCGCGTTCCGCCCTCCAAAAAGCTGTCTGTGTTTTCCTTGTGGCGATGTGGAGAGTGCAGCTCGCGCACGGTCCGCTCCCGTGCAAAATGTCTACATCCGTGGCATGTGTCTGTATGTTTTCCTTGTGACGGCGATGTGGCGAGTACAGCTCGCGCACGGTCCGCTCCCGTGCCACGTGTCTACCTCCGTGGCACGTGTCTGTGATAATACGATCTGACCCGTTGCCTTTGAGACGGCAAGCAGTCACCTGCTGATGCTGTGGCGATGAGCCCACCCACCTGCTGCATGTGACGGCGGCGAGCCCACCCACCTGCTGCATGTGACGGCGGTGAACCCACTCACCTGTTGTGTGTGACAGTGCCGGCTGGTTGGAAGGTCGAGTGTCAGGCTGGAGCGGTATGCGGCGAGCACCTCCCACCTGGACGTCGAGTCCAGCTCTGAGCGGCGGCCGGCCAGGTGCGTCTATTTAGTCGGCGCGCTGGTCCGACGGCAACTGCAGGCTCTGCCAATGGCGAGCCGCCGCCGCCGGCCCACTGACCGGGTTGTATGATGGGCTGACCACGTGGCCATGTGACCCGGCCGACCCGGCTGACCGGACGTCGACCGACTGAGACTGGCCGGAACACACCCGCGCTCTGGCGGGGGAACGGCAGGCGGACTGGACACTTCCGTAAACACCGCGCTCCGGCCGGAGAAAGGCAGGCGGACTGGACACTTCCGCACAGGCCGCGCTCCGGCCGGGGAACGGCAGGCGGACTGGATACTTCCGCACACACAGACCGCCGGGGAACGGCAGGCGGACTGGATACTTCCGCACACACAGACCGCCGGGGAACGGCAGGCGGACTGGACACTTCCGCACACACCGCGCTCCGGCCGGGGAACGGCAGGCGGACTGGACACCTCGGCACACACCACCCGCCGGGGAACGGCAGGCCGACTGGACACTTCCGCGCTAGCACTGGGCCACCTACAGCCGTCCGGAACCGCTCGTCTGACCCAGCAAACATACAAAGTTGTGTGTGCGCCAATGTGGACAGTAATGAAATCACAGACTGTTGTCCGCTTGAAGCGAGGTAAGCTTTGACATTCTGCACCGGCACACCCCCAGCTCAGTGTTTACATGAGCGAAACTCCGTTTGGAGAGAAAAGCTAACAGGCGCACAATTGGAGAAGAAAGCATATCTATTCCGACTAGCGCTTCAAAGTATGGTCAGCTCCAGGCCCTTCAAAGATGCCCTCACATGAGAAGGTGACGTCTAATAGGTGGACTGCTGAAAGCATATCTTCTTGAAAACGAACTGCATGTGAAACTGTAAGTGAAACTGAGAAAAAAACACTTTTTAGCCTATGTGCGACCCCACTTGGAACGTTCTGTACCGGCATGGAGCCCTTATTTATAAAGATATATATGCATGCTAGAAAGAGCGCGGCGCAAAGCTGCTAGACTTTGCAGTATACTAGGTGATATAGAATATGGAGAAAGGCATATTGGTAATATAGCATAGGAACTATATAGGAATATAGGAATATAAATACTGATAGGAAATAAAGAGGACCTAAGCTTTTGAAAAGGGGCCCGGGCTGCCGGAAAAGGCCCTGAGTCGTCAAAGGGGGTCCTGAGACGACAGAGTGGAGGGGGGGGGGGCGTAGTTTCCGGAGAGGATTTCGGGCCTTCAGAAAGGGCCCTTGAGCTGAAGAATATGACCCAAGCCGTACAAGGGATCCTGGCCTGATGAAGGGGTCCACGCTGTTGAAAGTGGGCCTCCGGCCCGACAGAGGAGGTCCTGTATCGCTAAGGAGGGCCCCTGCGTCAACTAAAAGGATCCCTAGCCACTGGAGGACCTTGGACCGTCATAGAGGGCCCAGAGCCGGCATTAAGTACCCCTGAGCCGACGGAGTGGCCGAAGCCGAACAGGAGCCCCTTGCGTTATCGAGAATGCCCAAGCTGTTGAAGCCCAGGGGCCTCGTGCCGTACGGTGAGTGTCCTGAGTCGTGAAAGTAGGTCCCTGAGCCGACGGAGGGTGCCTCGGGCCGGACGTGCAGGGCCACTAGATCAACTTTGGCTCACGCTGATGGAAATGGGGTTATAGCTGACAGAGGGCTTCACCCCAGGGGCCTCGTGCCGTACGGTGAGTGTCCTGAGTCGTGAAAGTAGGTCCCTGAGCCGACGGAGGGTGCCTCGTGCCGTACGGTGAGTGTCCTGAGTCGTGAAAGTTGGTCCCTGAGCCGACGGAGGGTGCCTCGGGCCGGACGTGCAGGGCCACTGGATCAACTTTGGCTCACGCTGATGGAAAAGTAGGTCCCTGAGCCGACGGAGGGTGCCTCGGGCCGGACGTGCAGGGCCACTAGATCAACTTTGGCTCACGCTGATGGAAAAGTAGGTCCCTGAGCCGACGGAGGGTGCCTCGGGCCGGACGTGCAGGGCCACTAGATCAACTTTGGCTCACGCTGATGGAAATGGGGTTATAGCTGACAGAGGGCTTCACGCTGATGAAGAGGCCCCCGAGCTACGAGGATGGTCCGGGCCAAAGCGGAGGGTTCTCGATGCTACGTAAATAGCCTCAAAGCACATAGAGGGGCCAGGGCTATCAAAACGCAGTGGCGTATCCAAGGGGTGAAGGGCAACCGCCTCCTAGCGAGTCCGATGTGGCCCTCCAGGCGACCGCCTTCAGGGGACCTCAACTGCCCTGAGAGCCAGAACGGACTGGACTGTGATGCTCCTGAGGCTTAAGGGAGCCTAAGCATGTAGGGTGCCATTTTCAGATGTTCGCCCCCCCCCCGGACAAAATCCTGGCTCCGTCACTGTGGTTAGATAATGTCAATCTCAATGATGCTCTTCTATTTAGAAGTATCGCATAGCGGTCATGCATTCAGGTGGGAAAATTCAAGGTGAAGGACATTTCAACGCCGACATGTTTTCAGTCAAAGAGTTGTTAATTATTGGTATAGGCTGCCTGCTGATGTCAGTGGGGAGTCACCCATTGAAAGTATTTAAAACTAGAGTGGGCTAATTCTCGGGTTGGTCAATTTTGTTTTTGAGTTCTGATTGGTGGTGAATGAGGCGAGATTTACGCCAGAAGGTGTGCACTGTATACGCCCTTTGAGCAGGCATCGGCGAAGGAGTTTGGAAATTATTGATGAGGCTTGGATGTGATGTGTGTTAAGCAACATCAAGTGAACGGTGCTAGATAAGTCGGCGAAGACAGTTCCCTCGGATTGGTGTGTCATATTGATTCGGATGTGTCGGTGTCTTTTTTCCCGTCTACTAGTATATCTCCTTCATAGGCTTCTCGGATGGGCCCGGGTGGCTCTTATTAAGCCTGGTCAACTTATGACGACTATATTTGTGTGATGATGCAAGCAGTGGCGTCGCCACGGAATTCTTCCAGGGGGGGGGGCAATGTTGATAGGGGGCCTCCTGCTCCCCAAAAGGGGGCCTCCACTGTGTTAGGGCCTCCTATTGCATTTTAGGCTCTTAGTATGGCTCCCGAATGGGAACATGATTTCATATTGATGTCTTGTTTGTTCTTGGCATGGTGCATCATTTACGCAAAACGCAAGAGCAAGAATCATTTTTTTTCGTTGAGAACTGAGCATACCAGGGTATAAATATGCAAATGTGGATAAATACGTCAGTCCCAAAACAAACCAATATCTTTATGCTTTATCCACGAGAAGAATCTTCCCGCTGGCCTCTAGATTGTAGCGAGCTGGGGCTCGTGCTGAGCATATCTTAAAGATATCTCCCATTGATCAACCCACTTCTATGTCCACCAAGTTTAACTGAAGATAGCTAGGTTCATCACTACTGATAGTCATTCCCATCAGCTTGATCTCATAAACAAGCTTAAACGATCATTTCTCAGTCCTAGGACGACAATTCCGCGAAGGTGACAACGAGAAGTGGATTGAATTGGTTTTCTGATCGTCATCTTAGGGATTTAAAAAAACAAAAACATTTGGTGCTGGCTGCAAGGCACTTGGCACAGAAGCTAAAATAATAAATCCTCCGCGAATAAATTCACGGCAAGAACAAGCATTGAACAACAATGCATCAATGGCAATGCAACAATGTAACAATGACAATGCATAAATAATGCAAAACCTTCGAATTCCACGCCGCCACGCCCATGGTTATCACTGTGCTGTACCGATTTGTAAATTATGTCGTTGAGAAGGTATTGAAGCTGGGAAGCTCTAATCATGCAGGCTGTAATCACAGAAGAGGTAGAAAATACATTTTAAAACATCATTCCTCCCATTTAATATGGGGCATCGGTGTTGTTTTGTACGCTTGTGAGGGGGAATTTTCCCCCGCAATGTTGGCTTTGCTCCATGGGCGTAAGTTTCTGAAAATTATTGGGGACCAGTGACGCGCCTATATTTGCGTCAAGGGGAGGGGGGTAAACGTATCTGGAGGGGGTCCAACTACTCAATAAAGTCTTCCGATTTCGACCACTATTTTGTCAAAGGGGACCTTTTTAAATAAAATAATTAGTGATCAACTGAATTATCCTGTAGAGGGGCCTAATCTACCACTATCGTTTCTGATTCGTCGGATTTCAACCTTAGCTCCCCCACCCTGTTCGAATGTATTCTTTTGGTATCCCTTGATAAGTCACCTCGCACTGCTGAAATTAAACCTACACCAATCACTTTAAAATGCAAAATTTCCCACTTTCAGACATTCCAGTTCATAGTGCCCGGTCGCCACGACGCCAACGTTAGTGCACGTGCACAACCATCTTGCGCATTCGGCGCATTCGCCACACTTCGTGCGATGCTACGGATTCTGCTGGGCCTCCTACGCTTTGCTAATTGCTGCCACATGATAGACTTGCGCCATATCTGACGTGATACAATGTTTCGTATGGGCGTTCGCTGCGAAAATTCGATTAATTAAATTCGATCATTAGTTCCCTACTTCCCATATTTCATGGTGAAGAAATGCGGATACCCGCTGAGCTATGATGCACCTCATATCTTTGATTAAACATGCTTCCAGGTTGGCTACCGAACCGAGGCCCTGTCTGAGTGTACTTCTTTGGACCCGTTTCGTATTTCTTCGTCTACGGATGTGTCTTAGGGCTCCAATCCATTTTTGTTAGAGGCCCAACGCATTTTCGAAACCCCTGCTCGTTTTAGAGTTTTGTTGCTTTTTTGCGCACCAATTTTTTTTTTTAGTTGGGGCGCTTTCAAAGATCTCGATGTGCTTACTTAGTGCCCGGTATTTTTGTTCGTTTTGAGACCATGTTGCTTTTTGCGGCCCCAGCCTCTTTTCAGGCCCTTGTGCGGTCGTATGGCCCCTGTGTGCCTTGAGAGCTTCCGGTGTTTTTGTTTTGTTTTGTTTGTTTAGAGTTCCCGGTATATATAGTTATGGCTACAACGCATGTCTTCGGGCCCTGCCGCTTTTTGCGAGACTGCGCTTTGGAGGGCCAGTCGCATTTTCGGTCCCCGTTGTGCTCTTAGGGTCCCGCTGTGTTTATTTGAGGCTTCTGACGCACATTTGTGGGGCCCCAGCACGATTTTGGGGCTTCGGAGCGATTTTTCTGGGTCCTAGCGCGACTTATCGCGCCCAGTCGCGTGGCTCCGGGACCCAACGACAGTTATCTGGGCTCAACGCGATTTTGTGGATCTCTTCTGAGTTTCCTTTAAATTCCGAATCCCGGCCTGATTTTTCGAGTCACTGGCGCAATTTTTTTGTATCTCACCTCGATTTTCTTCGAGCTCCGGTATGTTTTTCGATGCCGTACGCAATTTGTCAAGGCATCTGATGAAATGTTCCGTGCTCCAGAACCATTGTCCTGACCCGGACTTTTTTGGAATCTCTCCTTATTTTGGAGGGCTCCGGCTTTATTTTTCGGATACCGATGCGACTTTGAGGGGTCACACGGTGCCTATGTGGGGCCCTAGACGCCAATTGTTGGCAGTCCCGACATTAATTTTGCATGCCCAGACCAAATTTTTGGTACTACCGATGGGAATTGTGTGTCCGAGCGCGAAATTTGGTGGGACCGGTTCGAGTTTGCGGGGCGCGTTGTACTTAGCTGTGACCCCAACGCGATCTTGGCGGTTCCTGTTGCAGATTTTCGTGCCTCGGAGCGAGTTTTCTGGGGCCCGCCGTATTTACTTGGAGCCCCTACGCAAATTCTGGTGGACCGACGCGAATTTTTGTGGCCCCAGCGCGACTTTTGGGGGCCTCGGCTCGATTCTTGGGAGCATATCCCTCTTAGGAGAGAGGGGGCATTTCCCCTTTGACATATCACTGCGGCCACCGAAATACTTTTTGTGTCAGCCGATGGCACCTTTCGAAGTATAAATGCCCTTCGGGTAATTTTTTTCCGGACCTGCTCTTAATTTTTCGGTGCTGGGGTCGATTCGATCAAGTCTCGGTGTGAACTTTTGGACATCGAGTTCTATTTTTTAAAGGTCCTTATGTGATATTTTTTGGTCCTGGTACGATTCTTCGGTCTCCAGGTGCGATTTTTTTTCGGTGCCCTGACGTTTTTTTCCAGTGCCCAACGTGTTTTTTTTTTGGGGGGGGGGGACTTTGACCCGATTTTTTTGGGGCGCAGTGTGACATTCCGGTTGATAATTGACTTTTGGGGCAGCTGCAACCTTTGGGGTCCAGGCGCGACCTTTTTGGTCCCCAGTGAGATTTTCAAGGGCTGCGACGCGACTTTTTTTAGTCCAATGTAATCTTTTGTGTCCCGACGTCATTTGCTTGGATCCCTAGCGCGAGTTTTAGCGACCTCGACACTTTGTGGGTGTCCAATACGTTTTGGATGCTTTTGGTGTCATTGCTGGGGCCCCAGAGTGATTATCCATGTCCGGATTGTTTTTCGTTGCCCGGGCTTCATTTGTGTCTCAATGATACTGTTGGGAAACGGTTCGACCTATCGTGCCCCTAGCGTGATTTTCATGGTCCGGGCGTGAATTTTTGGTACCCCTAGGCTCAGCGTGATTTTCAGGGGCCCCGGCCGGGTCTTTTTGGGCCCATATCGTGATTTTCAAGTACCCCGGCACGAGTCCTGCCATTTCAGGGGCTTCTTGCAAATTATAGACCTCCTCTCACGTCTTCGGGGCCTCCTGTTCTGCGTTTTGATTCTATCTTTGCCCATTTTAAGGGTGGCCTCTTATCTCCTGGTGGACTCCTGTTCTCTCTCAGGTGCCTCCTCTTCCAAATTGCAAGCAACCTTTCCTATCTCAGTTACCTTGTCATTTCCTGGGGACCTTCTTACCCGTCTTGAAGCCTTCTTTCTCGCCTGGGAGCCATCCCTCTTATCTAATTGCCCCTCTGCTATTTTAGGGGCTTCCTCGTTCATCACAGGGTCTCATTTCCAATCTTATATCGTCCTCTTCCGAATTAGGTGCTTCCTGACACTTTTCTGGATCATCCTTTTCTATCTTGGTGAAACCTTACCCGTTTTGGGGACTGCTTTTGCGTCTCTGAAACCTCATCTCATATCCACTGGCTTTCTCTTCTGTCTTTGGGCCTCCTCTCATTTTCTGAGGTCTCCCTTCCCGTATTGGGCCTCCTTTGCAATCATGGGGGCCTCCTTTGCAATCCTGAGGGTCTCCTTTGCAATCCTGGGGCCTCCTTTGCAATCCTGGGGGCCTCCTTTGCAATCCTGGGGGCCTCCTTGGCAATCCTGTGGGCCTCCTTCGCAATCCCAAGGGCCTCCTTTGCAATTCTGGGGCCTCCTTTGCAATCCTGGGGGCCTCCTTTGCAATCCTGGAGGCCTCCTTTGCAATCCTGGGGCCTCCTTTGCAATCCTGGGGCCTCCTTTGCAATCCTGGGGCCTCCTTTGCAATCCTGGGGGCATCCTTTGCATTTCTGGGGCTTCCTTTGCAATCCTGGAGTCCTCCTTTGCAATCCTGGGGGCCTCCTTTGCAATCCTGGGGGCCTCTTTTTTTAATCCTGGGGGCCTCCTTTGCAATCCTGGGGGCCTCCTTTGTAATCCTGGAGGCCTCCTTTGCAATCCTGGGGGCCTCCTTTGCAATCCTGGGGGCCTCCTTTGTAATCCTGGAGGCCTCCTTTGCAATCCTGGGGGCCTCCTTTGCAACCTGGGGGCCTCCTTTGCAATCCTGGGGGCTTCCTTTGCAATCCTGGGGGCCTCCTTTGCATTCCTGGGGGCCTCCGTGCCAATTGTTGGCACTCTCTTGATTTCTGAGGACTCCTATCCTCTCCTAGGTGACTCCTTCTTCAAATTAGGGGCCTCCTCTCACGTCTTGGAGGCCCCCTCTCATGTCTCGTCGGCCTCCTCGCTCACTTTTTTCCTGCGCATTTTCGGATAGGGGCCTCCTCAAATTTCAGGGGGGGGCAGTCTCACGGCAGGGGGGGAGGGGGCGACTGCCCCCCGGTGGCGACGCCCTTGGATGCAAGCAGACCCATGAAGGATCACGGTCGCCCTAAGATGACTAGTCCAACCCATTGCAAGTATGCTTTCTGATCGGCGTGATTCTGTTTTGTGTTGGGATTTCCCAACAATCAGCATCTTCGGATACATTATACAAACCTAGCCAGGCATGGCCTTCAGCGGACATATCACTGGCCTCCAGATGACCATGCAGGCTTCCCAGGACGTCTGTCCGACATTTACCCTTTCACTCGAGTGAAAGGGTAATTAATCTCACACGCAATACACGCTGGTGTCGGTGGTCTGATCAGTCACGTGACCCCCGGCAGGTCGCGTGGTTCACTCGACGACTGGAGCGGCCGTGGCCCGGCCAGTCACGTGACCGCTGGCGGGTCACGTGGGTCACCTGAGCGGGGCCTCGGCAGCGTCTGCTTTGAGGCGCCGACTGGAGCGGATGCGCGCGATACGCCCACGTCGAGTCTCGTGTTGTACCTGGCGGCTGGTGGCTGGCAGGCAATGTAAGACGGCTGACAGTCTGACAGTCTGTCAGTCTGACAGTCTGACAGTCTGACAGGCTGACGCCACGCCGCCACAGACCGGATGTCGGCTGAGCAACGTCGGCGGCGTCCAGCAGTCGGCCGGTGGTAGCAGAGAGGGCGCCTGGAGGCGGTATGCATAGTGCATACGGCATCGGCTGTGTATCGACTCACAATCAGCAAAACCGACAAAACGTCACGAGTCGCTAGCTGATTTGGATGCGCTCGTGACGCCATGTGCCGGGTCCGCCGTGTGCTGGTTTGTGACCATGCACTTTGACGGAATCGAACCGGTGATTTCAACCTGGAGTCTGAGTTCAACCAACAAGCTCAGATTATCGTATGCACAAGAAGAGGCATGCTGAGAAATACAAAGTAGAGAACGGGCTTTCCGTTAGTGCTGACCTTTTGCTATCGTAATATCACTCACATTTTGCGCACTCTGCACTGTCACGGTCAAGTAATGTGCTTTTTTATACGGTCAAGTGTTCATCTTCAGTGTTTGTGTGCTTAGTACGGTTTTCCAGGCTCCCATCCACATGCATCGCACGAAATCCCTTACAATACTCGAGCCATCCCAGTCACTTCATAACACGAGACCCTGAGCGGCAGCTATCTCAATGAATCAAAGCATTAGCATGTCGTCCGGCAGTTTCAGGCTCTAGAAAATGTCTGCTTTGCTCATCAAACGTGAAGCCGATCGCGAAAAAAAACAACCATGACCAGCCTCCCCAAGACATAAGAGGTATGGTTCCATGGTAAGATAGATGGGGTTTGGGATTTAACCTGGAGTAAAACTGTATGCTGCATGTAAACGCGCGTGAAACTCTACGCATACCAATTTCGGGGCTGTGTTCTTCACGGCACTTCTATAAGATAAGCCAGTTAGCTTACACAGTTTGTTTCCTTTGAGAATGGTTCAGTGATACAATTCGTGTTCAATTTACCTATACCACCATTGGGGAGAGCGGTCAGCACACGTGTTGTCATATACACCTTGGAGAAGCATGCTCCCCACTAATGCTGAATTGTGTGATTTGGAAAAGTTGATTTGGAAAAATTCGGAGCACACGAAGCCCATCGTTCCTGCTCAACAGATCATCCCCCAGCAGCACAAACAATACGTTGCAATGCTCAGTCACCGTATTATCACCGTATCCGCTTTGTGGACAGAAATAAAACCTAGCCAGCTGACGAATTCAACGCAGTATGATAATACAATCGTTGCAAATTACCTGCCAAAAACAAAACAGCCGCAGTATCATTCTGTCTTTAGACACTCACTCCACTCCCGCACTTTGAAGTACGCTTCATGGTGTCTTTGAGGCGGCACATGCCCTTGACACTCGGTTGGCATGTGTGCCAACTGCAGAGGCATCTGACTTCCGCAGTTGGGCTGTAAGAACCGGACCAACCTGTGTGGTCCGACTGTATGTGGGACATTCGCTGACAGCGCTAATCCTATCACCAAATCCGGCAAATAGCGCTCTCCACTGCGAAAAAAGCATCCAAATGTAACGCTGCATTGGTCGTTAAGCGGTCGGTTAAGCGCGAACCGGCAGGATCAGCGCTGCTGAGCGCTACGCAAAGTTGGCAGATTATTCACGGGTCGCTAGAACTGGCACTACTCCACGCACGAGTACCCCTGTAGGTAAGAGCCTTCCTGATGAGCTGGGCGACACGAGTTGCGCTTGAAGATGGCCGCCTCTTCATTAGCTCGCCTTTTCTGTCTGTGTGAACAAGATTAGCTGCAGGGCGATCGTTTTCTCCCAATTACCGGCACTGTGAATCCGGGCTCTGCCAGGATACAGCGAGGGTGGCAGGCGCAGACGAGCGGGGGCGGCAGGCGCAGACTCTGCGACGCGCCAGGGCAGACGAGCGGAATTATTGCACCGCCTTCCCTTATCTACGACAGTTGTGTTTTGCTAGTGCACAGAGGTGTGCATAGGTTTCGCCGGCGGCGTACATAGGTTCCGCCGCTGGCGAGGTGCACAGAGGTCCTGCCGGTGCACAATGGTACACAGAGGTTCCGCTGGTGCACAGAGGTGCACAGAGGTGCACGGAGGTGCCGCTGGTGCTAGCAGGTGTTGGCGGCTCACCCGTCGCTGACCGGCACGGCCGATGACGAAGCCAGGTTCTGACGCAGAGTCCTACAGTCTACAGTCTACCTCCTGCAGTCCTACCCTCCTAAGTCGGAAGAAGTTTTTCTAACTGGTAACGTGTCAGCCGGTGGCAGATGAGCCATGGACGACTGCACCAAGTAGAGCACAACACCGATTGGATATCCGCATGGATGTCCGTTTGGTATCGATAACGGATCGGATGGGGTGTGGTAAACATAAAGGGAAGCAGATTTGATTGCTTTTGCTTTGCTTTGATTGCTTTTGCTGACAAATGACAATTTAACAAAAACCACATTTGCTGCTGTTTTCCAAATCACGACCTTCAATCGTAAAATGTTCCGATTAGTTGTCTTTGCCCACTGGGGACCAGTGACAACCGGTGGCTCTCTGAGAGGTAGTCGGCCCCAGCAATTGCTCCGGCGTTCGGAAAAATTGCGCCGGGGCATACAAAATCGTGTTGGGCCCCAAAATTCCCGTGGGAGCCCCAAAAATCCTGGTTAAGTGCTCCGAATATGCATAGCGGGCTCCGAAAGCTCGCGTCGGGTCCAAGCAAGATC
The DNA here is from genome assembly GCA_034440615.1 of Ashinkailepas kermadecensis. Lineage (NCBI taxonomy): Eukaryota > Metazoa > Arthropoda > Thecostraca > Neolepadidae > Ashinkailepas > Ashinkailepas kermadecensis. The sequence continues at coordinate 186,212 of JAOTOM010004766.1, read as the reverse complement.
GCTCTGGGACCCAACAATTCCCATCGTGGCACAAACTAAGTGTAACGGGGGCTCATAACTCGAGTTTGGATCGAAAAATTGCACCGGGCCTCCAAAAAATCGCACTGACTTCTAAAAAACGCATGTCGGGCCCCAAAAATAGGATTCCCATAAGATAGTCAGATATGTCCTCTGCGGCAATTACATGAATGTCTTGTAAGCCCCTAGATAGCACTGGTGCTTTAGAACTCACGGAACACCACGTTCTGCGACAAGAGGGCATTCTGTTGCACTTAAGAACTTGTCCGTGGTGTTCGCACACAGTGTAATATGAGGACACCGCAGGGACCACTGCTAGGGGCGGGGTCGGTAACCGTACGTGGAGGATGCCTCCTCTGGAGCCCGGTTTGCCCACGCTCTGAGAATCTCGTGACGTCGGGCTGGCTATGTTATTTCCTACGCTCTGAGCATCTCGTGACGTCGGGCTGGCTATGTTATTTCCCACGCTCTGAGCATCTCGTGACGTCGGGCTGACTATGTTATTTCCTACGCTCTGATGATCTCGTGACGTCGGGCTGGCTATGTATTTCCTACGCTTTCAGCATCTCGTGACGTCGGGATGGCTATGTCATTTCCTACACTCTGATGATCTCGTGACGTCGGGCTGGCTATGCTATTTCCTACGCTCTGAGCATCTCGTGACGTCGGGCTGGCTATGCTATTTCCTACGCTCTGAGCATCTCGTGACGTCGGGCTGGCTATGCTATTTCCTACGCTCTGAGCATCTCGTGACGTCGGGCTGGCTATGTCATTTCCTACGCTCTGAGCATCTCGTGACGTGGGGCTGGCTATGCTATTTCCTACGCTCTGGGGATCTCGTGACGTCGGCCTGGCTATGCTATTTCCTACGCTATGAGGATCTCGTGACGTCGGGCTGGCTATGTATTTCCTACGCTCTGAGCATCTCGTGGCGTCGGGCTGGCTATGCTATTTCCTACGCTCTGAGCATCTCGTGACGTCGGGCTGGCTATGGTATTTCCTACGCTATGAGGATCTCGTGACGTCGGGATGGCTATGTCATTTCCTACTCTCTGGGGATCTCGTGGCGTCGGGCTGGCTATGCTATTTCCTACGCTCTGAGCATCTCGTGACGTCGGGCTGGCTGTGGTATTTCCTATGCTATGAGGATCTCGTGGCGTCGGGCTGGCTATGTCATGTCCTTGTTCATCTGTCTCTATTCTCTACGCTACTATGCTAGTTCATGCTGAAGTGAAACGCACACAGGACCAGAGATAATTGGAATCGACTTCATGCTAGCTGAAAGTTGCCACGTACGGGCTATCAGTTGGTGCATCTGTGATTCTTCAGTAAGGTTACATGAAACACAATCGGAATTTTTATCATAAACATGTCAGCCTTGTGCGTATCAAAAACGACTGAACGGCGATGGACAACCGTCGATGAAGCACTACAACAGAGGTGAAAAGGTGTCCAGGCTGTCACCTACAAAACACCAGACACTGCCAGGCTGTCACATATTGGCAGCTAACAGCGAGACCTTTAAACCAATGTGCAAGCGCGGATTGTCACCCCAATAGATGCCAAAATGGTCAGAGCAAGCATACTTTAGTTCACATATGATCGTCAATCTGGCATCCAGTCACTGTGTGCTAGATTCCGAGCCATGTTGGGATTGGGGGAAGCGAGTTGGCCGAGGCCGCGGCTAAGCGCTGGCCGCACAAAACACGCACACACCTGCTTTACCTCTTCCTGCGACCGATTATTACACAATTTCTTCTTGGCCTACTTATTCCAAACGACAAAAGCTGTGGAACTCGGAACTCAGGAACAAATTCAAGACGATGCAACCGGAACTGAGAGAATGGCCATCGTCACAGCGCATATCAAGACGATACAACCGGAACTGAGAGAATGGCCACCGCCACAAATTTCAAATCATTACATCTATATATGCGCATCACAGGGGTACTTCGACGTTTATCCGACATATAATTTGTTTAGTTCTTTGATATTTGTTTTTTAAAGATATTTTTGTGGTTCGATGAGATAAAATCACTTAGTTGTATCATTTCCAGATCTCTACATAACTTGCGAGTTGCTGGAAATCCAAGCGTAACAAATCCGGCAATTCTTGCAGTATTGGGAATACTTACAAACCAAATAATCATTCACCTTCCGCGTTTCGGACAATTGTGTTCGGCCACTCGTTCTCACATTCGGTAGTCTCGCTGTATCTGCTCGAGCCAGGAGCTTCGTACTCAAGATGGTTCCAGGCAATTTTCGCACACTTAAGTCCAGGCACTTCAGTCGGCATCGACAGCACGCGTCAGCGGGAACTACCCGTGCACGAAGACGACACACGTGCAATATAGCCGTCTGGTGAACCCCGGACCACTCAACTGCAATCTCTCCAAGCGTTGGATGTGAAATGAGAGGTGGTGTGACGAACGTCAGCCCCTCCACCTGACGGACGGACTTAGGTATGTTCACGGGGGCACATTTCTTCGAAGTGGCGCCGTCGGCGGAAACATTCGCTGAGCGTGGATAGCGGGGGAGGGGGGGGGTGCACTCGAGCATACTAAGCCGAGATGCAGCCTTGTCGTCTCAAGAGGTACCTTTTCCTCTCAAAAGGCACCTCAGATGGAGGGGCAGGCACTGGGGCATGTGTCCCCTCCCTGCATCCGCCCCTGCACCCTGAATAATTGCAAGGACACCAAGCTGATATTAAAAGCAGGGGCACGACTTTATACACCTTGTTGCGGGTGCACGTGCGACATCACGTGGTCTTGATGCGATATTAGACCGACACGTTCTGTGCACTACAAAGGGGCTTACTTACCAGCGAAGCCGCGTGATGTCAGTTGATTAACGGGAAATGTATTAGCTGAAACCTCGCGGCTATAACATACATTGCTGGCTAATAATTTACAACTGGTAACCTCGGGAAATTCAAGTTTTAACGGCGTAACCTCCCAGTCCCATCAGCATTACTATGTGTGGTTACTTGGACTGGTGTGCAGAAGAATTGTCCCAGGAGCCGTTTCTCTGTACCTTGACAACCACTTTTCAGACCGCAATGCCTTCCGTTTTATGTAAAACGCTGGAATGATAAATGCAGCTGGGATGAACGTGCAGCTCAAGCCTGCCTTCTTCCAACTCTACCCTTGACGCTTTACGTCATACAGATCCTGGGCAATCCAATTGGGTTTAAAATGTATTACATGTCATTTAGTTCAGAAAGAGGGGAACTAAGCGTCAGGAGGGTCACGCCTACCAGACTGTCACGGACGACTAAGTCCCCCCCCCTATCAGTGCTTGGCTAACGTAAAAAGCTACCGCACAAAAAGCTAGCCGTTCTGATAGGTATGCCCGCTCCTCACACCGCGTTGCCTGCCGCTCGCGCCGGCGGTGGATGGAACACGTCTGAGCACCCACGTCTGCTGCGAGGTTGCCATCGCTACCGTTAAGCCTCGCAGTTGTACCTGTCTGACACAGTGCCCCTAATACCGCGCCAGGTCCACCATGACACCTGGCTGTACGTGATGCACGGGCGCGCGGATTATCGATAAAGAGCTGCCAAATTCGGGGTTGCTTGCGGTGACGGACACCGGCGCGTCCTGAAGGGCGCAGCGAATGAATACGAGTTCTGGAAGACCGTGTCAAGGACTGGAAAATGTTGGTCAAGGCAGCAGTGTTGTAGAGCACGTGAATGACATTCCGCAGATGCCATATCCTTCGTGAGTGAATGGATTTTCTCAGTGAGGAATCTGACGGATGTGCTCGCTGATTGCCTTGTCCGCAGAATGCTGCGGTTACGTTTGCAGAACAAGTGGCAGGCACGATGTTGGATCTCTGAGTTTCAGGTACATGCCCGCATTTGAAATTGCCTACCGTGGTCTTTGTTTCTGCCGACTGATGTTCATAGTGGAGGCTGCTCAAAATTACTGGTGTTGCCATTCAAATAAATGGTATGGCAAAGTTAGCTTTGGGCCAATTATCTTCATCCAATGACTTGCATAACGCCACATTTTACAAATTATTGGTGTTCCATTGGCAACACCAAATAAACAAAACTGTTAAACGCTTGGTAATTTGCTTTAAAAGCCATATACTTAAATGGTCTGCTTTAATAGCCTGCACGTCCTGCAGGGGTGCAGTCAGGCTTTTCGTAAAGGGGAGCCGGACCCCGCAAAAAATGTGATTAAAACGAGCAGCCATGCGGCGCGCGAAGTGAGCCGAAAATGCATGGTTTGCGTCGTGAAAATCTAAAAATGTATGGTTAGATCTCGTATATTTTTGGTTACTAAGGGGGTGAGGGGTCGGGCCCCTGGTCCCCCTTGGCTGCGCCTCTTGTGCCCTGCGTCGCATTCATCTTCAGCCTGTACTCTGGTTATAACTTATTTCATTGTGACTGTAAACTGCCCGGCTTAACCAATGTATTAACTCGAAAAGCACCGGATGTCGAAAGCAACGCTAACGCACCCCAAGTAATCATCACAATGGATGAACAATATTAAACGAGGAGGACTGAAAAGAAGGTAACATATCAACAGGTATAAGAAAGCGCCAGCTGATGATGTTATGGAATTATATATAGTGGCTTGTTGACAGTTTTGCTATTGGATACGTTTGTGGTCTATTAATTGAGATTATTGGTATATGATTTTTAATTAATCCACGTTTTATAAAGGATCATTCTGTGAACCTACTTTAAACTTTGTGGTATCACCTCTCCTGTCCCTTCACTTAATGACGTCACGTACCAAGATGGATACTTGTGATGCGGTTATTATTGTCCGGCCATTATTTTGTCAACGCATGCTTCTTTTTTGTACCTTTTTACAACATTTTTGTTCTGCGAACATACAAATCAAACACAAAAACAAACATGATCACAGCTCCATCAGGACAACAGCGTATTTGTATTCGTATTCGAATTCGTATTGGCGCCACATCCGATTGGGATGAAACTTATCCACGATATTCTACATCACCACCCTAGACGAACCCTAGTTTCGTTTTTCGTCACACCGCAGCGTTTGACCTACGAAGGTCACAAAAGGACAAGTTGCCAAATTGTGTGCCCCTTGTAACTTTTTCACTAGTTGACCTAGAAACACGGGATCAATGCAAAAATACTCCACACATGCTACTCTATTGTCGCAATCCGAAGTTTGACCTCTCAAAGTGACAGGTTAAGATACAGTCATAAACTGGATACCTTCCAGCGCGCATTGTGCCCCCTATAAATCGCAGCCAAACGAAGGTCGAGGAATGCAGCTTCCGCTAAAACACATGCAATGGGACGCACAAGCAGCACAGCATGCCCTTTTTGCCTTCACCGTACTCGCAAGTCTCAGGTGACGATTTTCATCCACACTTCTCCATGCCAAACAGCATGGCAATTGCCTTGCCTTCCGGGGCGCCTACTCACATTCCGTTGCAAATCCTGCAGAATATCTCTCATCCCATTAAAAAGCAATCCCTAGCTCCATTTGTTTTCGTCACACGCAGCGTTTGATCTCCAGGCGTCACCAAAGTTCAAGTTGCCAAATTTTACCGCCCCTGAAGCTTTCTCCACAATCAGCCTAGAAACACGGGATCAATGCAGAAATGATCCCCATAGGATCGTCATACCCCGAGGTTTGACCTCTCAAAATCACACGCCAAGTTAAGGTCATAAACTGGGTCATTCCCAGCGCACATTGCGCCTCCAATAAATCGCCGCGAAATTAGAGGAAGAATGCAACTTCCCTTAGATCGTTCTAACTCCACAAAAGTCACAAAAGTATCGTATACGTGAAGAATACTTGGTAGTAATGGTACTGAAGCGTCGCTATTGGTAGGTTATGAGAGTATGAAGAGTGAATGTGAGTGTGAATGGAGTGTAAACCACTCACGGTGGCTTGCTTCAAAGAAGCATTCGAACAGTACACCAGGGGTATCATGCAATAGCTCCCGAACATTGCAAATTATGGAGCAGCCTACCCGAAAGTGGCATTGGCAACCAACGAAACAGGGTGGATATGTTATTCACCACAAGTGCAATATTAAGTGCACCACATACCTGTCAAGACTGGCTGGTGACCCAGTACTGGAATATTTAAAGCTATTTGACAGAAACACTCTTGATACATTTTCCTATTCATTAAGAACTATGTTCATCCACCCATGTCGCGGCACCTGTGCTTTGGCCTCGAAAATATCATGCATACTAAACTAAACTGCGGTGTGCTGATCTGATCTTAGCTATCATTCCGGCTGTCAATGCGCTTGGCTGTGCTGGAGGCCATGTATATCTTATGTACCTGTTGAAGCATATTACTCAAGGGAGCTCTGTGTGTTTGCTGTTTCACTTGTGCAGCTGCATGTCTCTTAAATGTCATAGGTTGAGCTATTCTCATTTAATTTATACATTAATGCATAAACTCCAAGTGATGTATGGATGGCTAGGCAGTAATAGGCACATACCAACACAGGCTAGGTACATATTATACATGCTAAACATAGTTAAGCCCATGGATCTGATGCTTAAATCAAGGTCGTGATAAATATGTGTGGGAACCAACTAAGATTGAGATACTAAGGTGGGTGCCTGTGTACCTAGGCTGCTACCTTGGTATCTGCCTACCTCGACCTCCACCACGTCAGCATTACAATTAGCTGAAGATAATAAGCACCTCAACCTGCTCATGCTCCCAATTTGGTGGTGCTAAAAACACCTCCAATAATCCGTGCTTCCAATAATTCGTGCTGCATAATTTCAATCCTGACACTGATCTGAATGTTCACTTATTCCTTGGCCCAGCATCTCCGAAAAGAAAATACGCACATGTGTACTGTGACGTGCGCAGCTAAATTCATCAATAAGATAGCGAGGAGCTGCTCGTATAATGATTGCACTTGGTAATGAGTAAGCCTTACAACGCCTAACGAAGATTAATAATGCATGTCGTGAAAATAAGCTGTACAATTTCGTTAAGAGGACCCTACCAATGTGCTTGAGAATCAGCAGACGCACAATGAAGGAAATACATGATCGGTTTCAGAATAGCCTATAAATGTTGGTTGGTTACTTGGGTTTTGGGGCCCATCGATTGCGCTGGGCACACAGAGCTGAAGCCTGTGCATGCCGTATGTGCTATACTTTCATTGTCTGTTTTACTCCGGGTAGTTGAAGTTTCGTCGTCATTCGAACCCCAGATGATTGCTTATCGTTTCCGGTCTCCGGTCATCTCCGATCTAGATCCGATCCGATATGTACTCATTCAAGTGAAGTAGGAGACTAAACTGGGCAGTTTAAATATGCAAACTACAAGGTCAAGGTAAGCTAGACATCTAATGCATATTATAATGACTAACAGGGATGCAGCCAGGATTTTCTTAAGGAGGTCCGACCAAAAAAATGTCGAGAAACAAAGACCACTTTGGGCGCGCTTTGCGCTTCAAAAATTTCTAATTTTGCTTCGTGAAAATCTTAACATTTCTTGTTTGAGTGAGTGTATTTTTGGTTCCTAAGGTGTGGGGACAGGTGCCCGGTCCACCACCCCCTTGGCTGCGCCTCTGGTGACTAGTGGCATATATCACGGTTAGGCAAGTTTTTCAGGTATTAAAGGTGGGGACTGGGGTTGAATTTTCTAAATGTGAACAACCGCCCTCAGGCAATGTGATTATGTTCTTTCAAGTGAACTTAGAACATATATGCATAGGGGTTTTCCATAATACACCTAAATGATATATACATTTGATACAAAATATTTCAAAATGTTTAATGACATACACAACTTCTTATCTACTACAGGAACAGAATGGTCAGCAATTTGTATATCCGAAACATGGCTTATTAAGGATGCTGAAATGTGTTTCGAAGTCAACACTTACAACCGGTTTGCAGCCAGTCAAAGGCAGGGAGAGGCAGGGGTCTGCAATTTGCATTCACAACTATGAATCAAGATAAGGAAGATATAGTGTAGATGAACTTCACGAAGCTTCTGTTGTGCAACTTAAACTTTGAACTCAAAATAGTAACAACTCTATTATAGGTTGTCATAATATACCGTCTCTCTACTTTCTCCCACAGAAATATCATTGAAGGCACAGATGAACAAAAGCATAACAAGCAATTGTGTTCCATAAAAGAAAGAACAAAGCATCAAAGTCTTATAAGGAATGAAAATCCACTAAGAAAGACAACCTATATACATTACAGCAACATCCTTATCAAGATCATTACAGAAGCAAGACAAATGCATTGCACAAATGCCCTAAACAACAACAAAACCAATGGAAAGAAGACTTGGCAAATCTTCAATGAGGTGATAAAAACATAGAGCTAAAAGCATCCCCGAAACCATGATAGATGAAGAAAAAAATGAATGTCAAGCAAAGCAAATGCCTAGTACTTCCAAAAGAAAGTTCCACCCTTGACAGCAAATTAGAGAAGAAGACCGCTCCTTCTAACAAGGATCCACTTGATCACTTTACCGAGGATGACTATGGTATTTTTAAAACCAAAACATCAACACCAATGAAGCCTAAGAGCAAGCAATTATAAAGTATCTGAACTACGCTGGAGATGGGGCTGATGGTATTAGTACACAACTTTCTTATTAAACTCGGGACTACCGGATCCTCCTGCGACTAACCGAAGTGAGAGTTTGGCGACACTATGTGGCCAAACAGTCGAATGCTTCGTAAAAGAGCCCAAGGAACATCCGTATGTGCTATGCAAACAGACCTCTATGGAGCTTGGATTAGGCTGGGTTAGAATCGGATAGGTTTCATATCTTCATGCTGACCTCACGGACAAAAGAACATGTTGATATGTTTGAAGTTTCTGATGATGTTTCTCGATGTTCAGAACTTTGTCTACAGTAATGTCATATTTTCTGAACTGTCGCTGCCATCTCTGGTAATGCCATGTACCCCATGTTGCACATCGTGCCTCAACAGCATATAAAATGCTCCTCAGTTGATGTCTTGTCGTGCTGTTCCTGTAGTCATGGGCATTACCATGGAAGGGTGTATGGATGCATCCCCTCTAAGCTTCCCAAAATTTTGCATTACAACTATGACATTGTATGGAGAAAATAGATCCGAAAATACTCATCCGCCTATCCAGAAGCAATGGCAACACCCATACCGCTATTAAGTGCAAAATTGTAAATGTTTCCCTTTTTAGTCGCTGTTCCTTTTGTTGACATTTTGTATATCTCCCAACAACTATAATATGCTGAGTTTCAGTATTCTCTCTTGTCCTTTAATTTTCTTTCTTGGGTGAGGAAACTGATAGTTTGTTTGCCTTTAATTCTATCATTTTTTTTTGTGTGTAGATGCATCAATGTTTGTAGGTCATCACTGTTAACCTCACCTTACCTTACCTCACCATGATTGTGTGGGATTTTTAGTCCACTGGGTCTGTAGGTTCACGTTTTTCAAGCTCTTAGGACAATATTTGCAGGTTAATTGTCAGGTACATGGAAATTAAAATTTAGTCACTGTTCATTCACTTTAAACTGAGACTGGAGAACTAATTCAGATCGGACAAGTTTTATTTTGCAGTTCACAGTTCGCATAGCAGAATTTTCAGGCTTCAGGTCCACTCCTGTCCGATGTGATCCGAAATTATCTCATAAACATCATTCCACCACATATTTAGAACTAGAACACTATATTAAAACTCCAAAATGTATGTGAGTGTGAGCGGACACCTAACAAACTGATTTTAACTTGGTGTGGAATTTGTACTTTCAAAATTGAGTTCCTTAAAATTTACAACGGCCGCAATAACAATTCCTGAGTTCATCATATGCGACTTTTGACATTTCATGTTGACAAATGCAACTATTGGGGTGCCCATGCAACAGCTTAGGTGTTTCTAGAACAGTTTGGATGTCCTCTGCAGACTGTAGGAATGCCCTACACCAGCTGGGGGTGGACCTCACTACCCAGTACTCTCTCTCTCTCTCTCTCTCTCTCTCTCTCTCTCTCTCTCTCTCTCTCTCTCTCTCTCTCTCTCTCTCTCTCTCTCTCTCTCTCTCCTCTCTCTCTCTCTATCGCTCTCTCCCTCTCTCTCTCTCTCTCTCTCTCTCTCTCTCTCTCTCTCTCTCTCTCTCTCTCTCTCTCTCTCTCTCTCTCTCTCTCTCTCTCTCTCTCTCTCTCTCTCTCTCTCTCTCTCTCTCTCTCTCTCTCTCTCTCTCTCTCTCTCTCTCTTCACATCTCACGTCTTCAACTATTTCTCACAAGTGCTCGACATGTCTCCAAAGTTTGCTATGCCAACAACTCAGCTGTGCATAAGCACTCACTACTTTCACAGACACCGCATCTTCAACCACCAACAACTAACACCGACGCAGAGCACATCGCACTTGCCAGAGGCAGCCGACCTGACCACCTGGTGGCAGGCTGGCCAAACCTAAATCCCCCTCACCTTGGACATGCACGGTGGGCCACGGACCTGTCGCAGATGGAACAAAAAGGCAGACGGCTGGCAATAACCAATCCCTCGTGTGGAAATGCTGGTTACGTACTGGATTACGCACTCGTTACGTACTGGCTACGTGTATAGGCGAGCTAAACAAATAAATGAATATGAAGTTAAATTCGACCAAACTGAAGCGGGCATCAGGCATTGCATTCCGGCTGTGTCACCGAGACATTCTGGCTGTGTCACCTGGACATTCCGGCTGTGTCACCGAGACATTCTGGCCACTTGTGTCCTGCTGTCTATCCAGTGTGTCCTGGTCACATGTCCTGGTGCGCGTCCAAGATATTCGGGTCATATGTCCTGATGTGGATCAAGAATAACGCGTAATATAGACTTATGCTCATATCGCAATAAAATATAGATCCGAATTAGCACTGGATATATTTCGGCAGTGTGTGTATATATTTTACAGGTATCTAAATATTGTTAAAGTGAAAATAAAGGCGAAGCACTGTGCGTTGTCACGAGGTGCACTTGGCGTGTGGGTTTTTGGCTCTTAAAGCAAAATGTTTACTGGTGACGAAGACCCGTGGCCGAAATATATCCACTGCTAATTCCGATCTAATTTTTTTTAAATATGAGCATAAGGTTATTGTACGCGTTTTTCTTACTCATAATCATGCTCAGCAAAGCACTACACCTTATCAAGCTAGTGTGGATCCGTAAATAATGATAACTTATCATGGTACATGTCCGTATGTACTGGTCACATGCCTGGTATATGTCCATATGTGCTGGTCACATGTCTGGTACGTGTCAGTATGTGCTGATGACATGTCCTGGTGCGTATACGCATGTGCAGCTGTTCACATGTCCTGGTGCGAATACGCATGTGCTGGTCACATGTCCTGGTGCATATATGCGTGTGCTGGTCACATGACCTGGTGCGTATACGCATGTGCTGGTGATCACATGTCATGGTGCGTATACGCATGTGCTGGTCACATGTCCTGGTGCGTATCCGCATGTGCAGCTGATCACATGTCCTGGTGTGTATCCGCATGTGCAGCTGATCACATGTCCTGGTGTGTATCTGTATGTGCTGATCACATGTCCTGGTGCGTCTCTGAGATGTCCTAGTCACACGTCCTGGTGCGTGTCCCTATATTCTGGTCACACGTTCCTGTGCGTTTAAGCAACTAGTGCTTTTGCACCACTCTGAGAAACTGTCCAAGAGAACTGAAAAATTGATTACAATAAACGTTATGAAGATGATGATGATGATGATGCGTGTTTCAGATATATCGGTGTCCAGTTCCTGGTGGTCTCTGAGATATCCTGGTCGTTAGACGTCCGTTATGACCGAACATTGGCAATATACAATATTTCATGCATCATGCGGTTGGCAACGTCCCTGTGATCGGGTTTAGTTCATGTGTGTTTTTGTTGCGGGACACTTGTTGACATTTCTCTCAAGTTAGAAAGCCTTCTCCTGGTCCAGAGAGTTCTCCCCCAGCTCAGAGAACCCTCTTCCATCGCAGTGAGCCCTCGTGACTCCCACGGGGCAACGGGCCCTCTCCACACTCAGATGGCCCTTTCCCGGCTCAGGGGGCCAGAAATAGTTCAGAGGGCCCTCTCCCCTCCCTCTCCCCCAAATGGTCCTCTCTTTCTCTCTGATCGAAGGACCTTCTCCCAACTCAGAGATCCTTCTCATACTTCAAGACGCCATCTAACAATTTAGATAGTCCCTCTCCAAGCTCAGAGGACCATTTTACATATCAGAAGGCCCTCTTATAGCACAAAGGGCCCTATCCATACTCCGATATCCCTCGTCTTGAAAATAAAGACATGGACCCCCAGGCATGGTGAGATCTCCAGCCTTGACTGAATCTCACTGTTGAGCCAATTGAACAAATCGCCAGAGAAAACCCCTAAGCCCCACTGGATACCCCTGAACATCAATGGAAGGCTAGTTATATGCATTGCAAGTTATAGTCGCTTATTTTCACATTTCTTCAAATAAAAATACAAACGTGAGATGAGGAATACAAACACAAATGAGAGAGGCAAGTTTTAGAAACATCTAAAGCACTACATGACAATCATCTAAACTCGCTCACCACTGTAGTTCAGGCTAAGCAAATGGTACATGCCTGTAACAATATGCCAAGGAAGGCTCGATAAATGAGAACGCAGCTCGCTGACCTGATGACCTGGGAACCTGACCAATCTATTATGAAAAGGCTACGAAGGGTGCATTATCAACCATTCCAAAATGACAGTGCGTTGTGGGGCGCCGTGAATATTCCATTGGAAGGTCACAGGTGTCAAGGAAAAAGGAAAAAGCGCAGGCTTCAGTCGAATGCCAGGAAGTTTGAACTGGAGTCCACAACCACCGCCAAGCTGGCTAGTGAAAACACATTTGGCGTCACACAGCATCACATGCTGTTCAGCATGCAAAATCCTCTACTGCGTGGCGCTCCCCTCGTCGTCTCAGCTCGAGCGTATTCGATCAGGCGGCGGCCCAGGGTGTTTCCTCATACATAACACGACCAGCCGACCGACGAATAACGCAGCTGTGTCAGGTCGGAGCAGCTATTAGTCAACCCTTCGGCGGCAGCTCTCCAATGGCGTCTATTGTTCTGATCATTGCGCAAGACATCAGATATGGTATGCAGTGCTCAGTCAACCACGCCACTCTGCGTTCCGGAAAGTGCGTCGAAACAGGTCGGTCGTCCAATCAACTGTCCGCGTCTTTTGCTATTGGTCAATGCGCACCGAAATTCAAGCTTCAGATTTGATAAGGTACAAATTTGGTTGGCAACTTAGTAATTAGCGGTGCAATACGTAATCAGAAACTCCTCTCACACCAATCTTCCAGTGGCGTACCGAAGGGGCGGGGGGGGGGGCACAAATGGAGCAATTTCCTCCCCCTGAGAGATGGCGAACTCCCAAAGAATCACGCCGGGGCCTCCAAAAATCATGTTGGAGACCAATCGCGCCAAAGGCCCCCCAAAACGCGTCAGGCCCCGAAATAAACGTGCTGATTCCCCGCCAAAATGACACTGGGGGCAAAAAATAACGCCGGGGCCATAAAGGCTACAACGGGATCAGAACAAATGACACCGGACACCCGAACAATCAATCCGGATCCGGAAATCACTTTTGAGATCAGCATCCCGAAAATCAGCAGCACATACATACATTGTTTATGTATGTATTTATGTATTGCACATATTGATGAAAATCCATTTCGAATGACTGTTCTACGCCTCATATCAATATTGATAAGGGCGGAATTCATAGCACACGCATTCGGTTCCATACAAATCAGAGCATGCCTGTCAAACATAGAGAATTATGTACAATGTAGTCACAATGTATTCACAATGTCGTCAGATGCCATTTTGCCGATGTTTTACCGATCAGCTGTTTCTTGTGGTGCCCTGCTGAAGTGCGCCGAGTCTAGTTCACGCCGCACGGTCCGCAGAAGCGCACCGAAAGCTGTCACAGTCGAGAAGGGAGATCGGTGCCTCCGCATGCACTGCACGTGCGTGTTATTGCCGCATACCTGTACAGGTACACGTCCCGCACACCAACGGCAAGCAGTGACCTCGTGTCGTCGCAGCCGTACCTGCGCAGAACGATGCGTAGAACCGGATTATTTTGTTTTGCATCTGTGGCGTTGCGTCGTGCTATGCGTTTGGAAAATCTTCTTTCATTACACCCACTGGGCAGTAAATAGGACGGTGTACCAGCAATTGAGTCCTTATAAACTTTGCGAAGCGTCATTTCAACTACACGAATGGTAAATTGTATGGCCCCATCTAGCACTAGGACAATAATTGCACTTTCGGACAATGAAGTCTCAAATGCAAAATCCTGATCAGAACATGCGACTGATGCCAAGGTTTCTTGATTTGCTATGCTGTTCGAGGAACAAATCTGAACACGTAGCTATAAGCACGGGACAAAGCGTGCCCCGTGCTAACGAAGAGGGCTCCTGAGCCGACAGAGGGTGCTCCGGGCCGACAAAGAGAGAGGCCCCTTAGCCGACGGAGAGGGCCCCTGAGCCGACGGAGGGGGACCCAAGCCGGCGAAGGGTGCCCCGGGCCGACGGAGGACACGGAAGGGTCCCGGGCTGACGGAGGGCCCGACGGAGGGGGACCCAAGCCGGCGAAGGGTGCTCCGGGTTGACAGAGAGGATCCTGAGCCGACGGAGAGGGTCCCGGGCTGACGGAGAGGGTCCCTGAGCCGACGGAGGGTGCCCCGGGCCGACAAAGAGAGAGGCCCCTTAGCCGACGGAGAAGGCCCCGATCCGGACGGGTCGGTCTTGGCTCACGCTGATGGAGAGAGCCCAGAGCTGACAGCGGGCCTCAAGCGGATGAAGAGGCCACCGAACCACGGAGACGGCCCGGGACAAAGAGGAGGGTTTCCGGTGCGACGTAAAATTGCTCCAGTCCCATGGAGCGGCCAGGGCCGCTAAACGGACTCACGGACTGACGGAGAGGATCCATGAGCCATTTTGGTAGCACAGACCTATTGTCAGAGAAAAAAAAGAAACAATTCACGTAAAGGCCCAGGAAGTGACCCAGGCACATTATCTCAGGTCTCTTTTAGGCTCTGTTTTGCGTCAAATGTATCACATTGCTCAACATCGACTATGTTAAAGGCAACAATTAAAAAAAGCAATGCGACCGGAAGACAACATATTAGGCTGCGTATTTTACAGCTTAGCTGCTCCCAGACACATTGGGTGGCTTTCGAAAGGTACGCAACCCGAAAAACTGGACTTCGCGACCAACCTTGGGGGATAGCTATAAGACATGACAAATGATATGGGACGACTCTGTCTTGGTATCTGGGCTAAAGTCGCAACCGTGGGCTGCACAGATGGCCGTGTCACGGTTGTGTTTGTCCGATGCGACGGTGAAAGTCGCAACTAATCTGAACATCGCCGTGTTGTCGCCGAGACCACGCGACACAGCCGATACTTGGTCCGTCCGCCAGATGGAGAGCAGCGACCCGAGATAGGCGTCACCTGTGTCGGCGATGCGCCCGCGCCACGCCGGACGAGGTCGAGCCGGTGTTGTCGCCGGCCGCGGCGCTACGTCAGCCTCCGTCCCAGCCTGCGGCCTGCGCACCCAGCGCCGCCGCCGACCGCCGCCGCAAGCCCTCCGAGTCGGTTCGTCCGCAGGTGCCGGCGCCCACAGCGCCTCATAGAGGTGACACGCGTCGTGCAGAGTCGGACTGGTGAGGGCGTGGGGCTAGGATGTGAGGTTGTTTGGGCAGTAGACACGTATCGTGCTCCACATCGAACAAAAATCACGACTTGCTCTTTTGTTCCAAAAACCACGACATTTTTAACCCGGAACCAAACGCCTCTACAACGGCTCAAGCGGACCATTATGAGGATTAAACGTAGATATTGAGAAAAAAACCTTTTGACCTTTAGTTTCCATTCTCCATCTTAGGATGGCAATGCGGGTCACCGAAGTCGAAATACTTTCACTTTAGCAGACTGAAAAGTGCATCAATGACCACTGGCTCAACAAAAAATAATCTACCATCACCAAGCCGCTGCCGTTGCCGCTTTCGATTCCAGTTGGCATCAACGGAGTCGTTTCTTTGGTCGAACAGACAACACAAACATGCGCTGCACACGGTCTCAACAATACGAAACTCACGAAGACGAACACCAGCAACAGCACAGCCAATACATGTTCTGACTGCTCGGCTTCACCACTGCATGTTCTGCATGGTATCACCACACCCAGGTCAAGGGTCTTATTGGGCGGCGCATATGCGCATTACAGATCAACGTCACGGCAAGGGTGAAATAATCATCATCATCACGTCATCCGGATGATGTGTGTTGGCCCCGGATTAGTGACGTGAAAAGTATGTACTCTGCGTACTATGTATTTGCGACCAAAAGGGCTAAAAAGACGACAGCTCGTTGTTTACCTCCTCTTATCGCTAGCGATGAACCAACCGGTTCAGCCGCGCCGGCTGCGCAGTGCGACTGCGCAGCGCGAGTGTGGTTCCCGCCGACTTTCTGACGCCATGCTAACGACTTTCTGTATGTGGCACACTGCGCCAATCAGATGAGGTTTGCTCGTTTGTAGAAAATGAGCCTCTTAAAAAAAAACGGTGGTCGAAATCCGAGGAATTTTGTAATGGGGGTAGGTGGGCCCCCTCCAAATCCGTCCTCCCTAGAGCAAATCTTAGGTACGCCACTGGTAACAACTACTGTACCTTCATTGTGACACCGCGTCGTTGAGCGCAAAGTCCGCCGACCTCATGCCTATCGCCATACACACGGTAGACGGCTGCAGACTGACGTCCTCACGTCCGTCCGTCCTCCGATTGTCGCTATCGCGTTGCATTCGCCAGATTATCGCACTGTATGGGCCGGCCCTATCCGCTGTTCAGCACCTCAGAGCCGGCTGTACGGCCGGCACCTCAACGCTCACACCGATAAAAATGTGAGAAGCGTATATATTCTGAGAATAGCAGACGTTCTCATTTTCCCTATTCAAATCAGATCAGACAAAACGAGCACTCTGTTCTCCATATGCTGAGAACACCATTCTCAGACGAGATTGCCAGTGCGTTGACACTTACAAATGTACTCATGTGAAACCACCTTCAAGACTCAGGAAGGAGAATATCTTTTGGTCTCAAGTGAAACCAGTCAGACTGAGAATAGCAATTGGTCTCAATTTAAATAGCTATACTCAATTGAGACCAGTCCCGAGTCTCACTCTGACTCTTCGTGGGTCGCAAATGTGTAGGAACGCTTCAAAGTTTCAATCAGCAGATTTGTGTTCTCGCTGAAGCCAGTTCACTTGAGAATAGCTATTGGCTTCAACATTCGAAGCTATTACTCAAATAATACTAGTTTCAGGTTTCATTTGAGCAATACATGCATCAACTGAGAGTGGTTATTGGTGTACATGTTCCTCGCTGTTCTCATATGAAACTTCTTTCAGGTTTAAATACACGTTTTATCTTGGTATCGCAGCTAAAACAGGACAGATGAACAGTTGTCTTTTCCCAGAGTCACATGACATACACTTAATGTACAGCTCTATAGTGCCGCCCACTTATCGCCGGCGTCATCTGCCACATATGCCGCACATCGCTGCCTCAGAGGATGATGTCCTGGCGATGGCCAGCGATGTCATTGAAGAGGAGCTGTGAGCACCACAACATTCTGTTTATTTGCCAAATGTATCCCAAAAATGTACCATAGAAACAGGCATGCCTTTGCATCAAATATCATCACCGTTTGCATATTCGCTACGTCACTCGTAGACAACAATCCTGGACTTAGACATATGCCTGGGCATACTGTTCAACCTGCCCAGGCATAAAGGAGACACCAGGAGCTCCAAGGACTTACGCCAAAAGCAAGTTCAGGTAGAACGCAACTTTTTTGCCCGTTGCTTTCCATGCAGCGCTCTGGGCCTCCTTTATCCCCAAACAGATATGTTGGAACAACCCATGGGGTACGGAGGAGAAACCTGCCACAGGTATGGTCTCTACCACCACCCAACCGTCTTCAACCGTGACGGGACTGTCGGAGAGTGTCAATCGGCAGCTGGAGACAGTTCAGTGAGAATGCGAGAGAAATCTGAGACAGTGAAAATCCCAGCTAAGGTGCTGGTCGAGGAGGACACCTGACACTTTAACGGTGGGACGTAGCTTCACAGTGATTGCAGTCCGAAGTGTGCAAATGATTATGGAGAATAATGGTGAGTTAAATCTCATAACATTATAGGCCTTTAAAAAAATTGTCTACAGCTGATTACTATGCTTCCTTGAATTATAGATCTGGTCAACTGCAGGGCAGCAATTTCGAAAGTTCAAAATGTCACGCCTTTAGCGGCTACTAATAACTTGTGCAACGACAGCTACAGTGAAGCTTTATGATTTTGTGCAATCATGTTATATTGCGCTTAAATATATTAAACACCTTCTTCAATGGGGTATAAAAGTGTTCGGCAAACAGCACAGGCGATTTCCCGTGTGTTCCCCGAACCGAACAGGTGTGTCGGAATACAGCACGTATATCTGCACCTGTTAAGTGTGAAGTGTGTGCTGAATTTCGAACACGAACTTAAGCATTTTAAGCCCGCAACGTTGCCCTTGGCAAGGGTGGATCCAGTAATTATAATTGGGGAAAGAGCGCAGAAGAAAAATGCACCCCTTTTGGTTGGAAAGTTGCCCCTTAAGTAAACTTCAGTGTATCCCTCCCCACTTAGCGATTTTTTCCGCCGAAGGCACCCCATCGAAGGAATGCCCCCTTCCGCAATTATAATTACTGGAACTACCCTTCCCAAGTGCAACCCTGCGGGCTTGCAAGCCTAAAATGCTCATGAAGTCCGTGTTCGGAATTCAACACCCTTGTTTCAACAGGTGCATACACGCGTGCCGTATTCCGAACACCACTGTTCGGTTCGTGGAATACACAGAAATTCGCCTGTGTTCTTTGGCGAACACTTTTGTTGACCGATGAGGGCGGTGTTTAATACATTTGAGCCCAATAAAACAT
The DNA here is from genome assembly GCA_034440615.1 of Ashinkailepas kermadecensis. Classification (NCBI taxonomy): domain Eukaryota; kingdom Metazoa; phylum Arthropoda; class Thecostraca; family Neolepadidae; genus Ashinkailepas; species Ashinkailepas kermadecensis. Next base: position 167,226 of record JAOTOM010004766.1, on the reverse strand, counting down.
GATTGCACACAACCACAAGGCTTCAATGTAGCTGTTCTTGTACAAGTTATTGTTCCGCTAAAAAATATCGGTGTAATTGAGAAAAATATCTGAGGTCACTTCCTTACGGTTTCCTTAAGCCGACCGCCATCGGAAGCCTGAAAACGGCGCCCGTGGACTTCGGCGGATCCGCATACAAAGAATCGGTATACTGCGTGATCGGAACTTAGTTTTTCGGTAGAGAAAGGTTGATGGTTTACAAATACCGCCATCTTTTTGTTACTTACGCGCCCAACGTGACGCGGGAGACGTGCAAAGGTAGGTGTTCGGAAAACAAAACGTGTTCGGATACCCTCCCCCCTCTTCCCCTACCCCTCCCCACTTAACGATTTTTTTTCCGCCGAAGGCACCCCTCCGGGGAAATGCGTTCTTTCCCCAAGGATAATTACTGGATTCGCCCTTGCCAAGTGCAACCTTACGGGCTTAGCATGCTCATGAAATCAGTGTTCGGAATTCAACACACACTTCACTAGCTTTAACGGGCGCAGATACACGTGCCGTATTCCGAACACCGCAGTTCGGTTCGGGGAACACACGGAAAATCGCCTGTGTTGTTTGCCGAATACGTTTGTACCCCAATGAGGACGGTGTTTAATACATTTGAGCCCAGTAAAACATGGTTGCACAAAGTCACAAGGCTTCACTCAAGCTATCGTTGTACAAGTTATTAGGAGCCGCTAAAGGCGTAACATTTTGAGCTTTCGAAATTGCCGCCGTACAGCTGACCAGATCCATGATGCAAGGAAGTTTGGTAAGCAACTGCAGACAATTTTTAAAGGAATATCACGTCATGCAATTAGACTTACCATTGTTCTCCGTAATTATCTGCACATTTCTGACTGCAGTCACTGTGAAGCTAAAGCTGGGTAACTCCGGACAGATTGCACAGCAATGGCGGCCGGACGCCGTTGGAAGAAAATGAACGATGAGTCCAGCATCTATTCTCATGGTAGCCGCAACTTGATAAAACTTGAGACTTACATTATTTCTCACGATGCCTCGATAGAATTACGCATGAATGTTGAGAAACTTACTTGGTCGATGACATAAATCCGCAAAATATAGGTTCTCACTGCCCAAAAACTGCACTCATTTAAAACATTCAGTCCGATAACTGTCCTTTCGTAGGCAACCTAACGAACATGTTCTCAAACCGTTCTTCTTTCAGTGCAGAGACACATGACCACCCGACCGCCCGCGGCGAAAGGCACACTGCCAACTGCGGTCTCTCTGTGACTGGGCGATGTCTGGCGACTCGGCGTCAGGTCGGGCCACAGTTCCAGCACTGACAGCCGCAACTGGCCGGACGGACCGAGCCACTGTCCTAGTTAATGCCACCGACTCGGTTCACACCCAGAACATGTCACAGCCACGTCAATCTCACATTTCACAAGTGTTTACAAGGCGGTTTGTAGCTAGCACCACAACACGCCTGCATTTCCCTGCAAGTGCATGCACCGTGCATGCCCACCAAACATCCAGGCAAACACATTGTATCACGGCCAACGTGCAGATTATGCATTGCATCGCGACAAATATCGATATTCAGCATTGCCGTGGTCGACATGGAGACCTTTCGAACGGTACGATTCGTGCTCATACCCGTCGCCCCGTTCGGGCCCACGATCGGAACTAACATTTAATGTGACGACAAACGGACAGACGCACTCGCCAAGCACGTTAACAAAAATGCGAGAAATAAAAATACGAAGTGAGAAAGAACCCCAGACTAGCGGACTTTTGGAGCTGCATGATCGACGCAGTCGATGCGCCCCGAAACTCCAAGCGGACTTTTAGAGCTTTACATGCAGCTCCGTCGGTGTTGACGCAGCTGCTTCTGGCTGCGCCGCTGGGCAGCAACCTCCATCTTGGCGACGTTGAGCCAGCGAATCCAGATGTGGAGACGGGTGCACACCAGCTTCGAGGGCGCAAACCAATCAGTGATGCGCCCTAAAACCCAAATAACTAACTAACCAAGTCTGTCCAGCGCCGGCTCATTGGCCTGCCAACATTACAACAACAAAACCAGTACCATGTGATAGGCAATATTTCAATACATATGAAGCTGAGTGGGCATAACAAATTCATCTCATATTAACAAGACATGAACTAAAACGACAATTTCACCCATTTCTCACAATTGTCAATGTAAAAAGGAGCTGAAGTATCTGACAAGATTGCAATTTCGCCAATCAAGTGCTGACGCCACTGTCACAAAAGCATTACCACGTGATAGGCAATGCATCATTACCTAAGTAGACATCGATACAAATCCTTTTCTAGTTAACAAGAGATTCAATGAGGCAAACGGTTTCCTCAATTTCCCAAAGAAACATGCATGCTCAGATGCCGGGCATTCGCCTTCATGAGCGCTTCGTGCCATAGCGTATCTTTTGGCCTTTAGTAGGTAGCATTCAAGAACACGAATGCCCGTTTTATGGAAGACACTTGTACTCGTATGTCCATCTTCGGATCTTCCGGACTTCACGCGGTACTGCGCGTGTGTGCGCGTGTAGATAGCAATTTGTGGGTGATCGTACATCAATATCAAGGCGGCCACTACAACATAAGATATATTCATTAGGCCATCCTAATTCTGTTGTGACCATGTCGGTATCAACGGCATACACATTCATCGGCAAGTTGGCCCTCCCCTTTAACTTTCGTTCTACACCATATTGAGAGCTACAGTTAACGGCAGCATGTAGCCCTAGCCCTATCTTTAATTTCGAAAAATCCCATATACATGATATTGTATTTCTTACTGGTGACCTTCCAGGTCGGGCTGGAGCAAGTAACGTTTGGGTGCTGCCGGCCAGCGGGCCACCGCGTCAGAGCATCGGCCGCCGCGCCAGAACACGTACTGCGTCATACCAGTCTACAAGAACTGACCAATCACGTTTCGAGTAGAGCCCAATAATGATCCTCTGGAAACTTGTAGATTGTGGCGACACTGGAGACTGACCGACCTATGGCGGCTGATGGGATGATGCCCCTGATCAATACGGTTCAAACGGCTGTTTACACACGTCACGTATAACATGAACCAAAATCGGACCAAGTTGACAGTGTGCCCGTCAATACCGCCAACGCAGTCCTTGACCAATCAAAGATCGAAATGTGACGTCATGTTTGACAATACGGTCGCCTAAGGCTGCGTTCTTTGTCACGTTCCGTCCACGAATTCCGTGAACTCTGACGTCATGTGTCGTTCTTTGCCCATTGCTCACGAATTCCGCGGCCAGATTTCGTGGATTCTGCGGGGAACACGCGGACTGAAAAAAGCTGCCCAGCCCCGTCCTGTGCGGTTTCTTCCAAGATGGCGGCCCACATTGGAAGTGATGTGCAGGCCAAGGAAGACATTGCAAATTCGCAAGCAATGTTGTGGAGTGGATACGATTGGGCTAGATTGTACGAAGATGTCACTATTTTATTTTATTTTATTTTATTTCACAATACATGCCCTCCTCGTATAGTGGCTATTATGGACAGTCTGGGTATAACTCAGATATTTACAAAGAAAGGATAGATTTGTGGTCAATAGTGGGAACACATGCGCAACAAACATTCATACGCCAACATAATACAATACCCATATCACTCTGCACTACACACACCGTGCTTGCAACACGAGCTGTAAACGAGTAGTTTATGGAAGTGATATGAAAGCGATGGCCTAAATGTGAGTGCATGGTGTACACAAATATATTTTGTAAGTTTTTTTTTGTGACTAGTGTTGCTCGTGGAGATAAGCTCGTACACGCTTCTTGAAGTTAGACAGCTTCAATGTTTTTGTTTCAGTAGGGAGTTTGTTGTAGTGGAAGACAGACGAGTAGAGAAATCTCCTGTTCCCACTAATGAATGTCATGTTCCCACCGGTGAGGATTTTCCGTTGCAGCGTGGTCAAATTCTCATCTGTTGAGGTGAAACAGCAGTAAGCTAGACACTACCTTCAGAAACTTCTTTTTCTGATTATTTGCATCTCCACCCAGTAAGCATGCCGATGTCGGCCCGCTGTCCGCATGTGTCGGGGCGAGCTCGACATCCCGTAAACGGCATGCCGACATCGGACCGCTTTCGGCCCGACATCGGCAGACTGATCTGGAATATGAACATATGTCGGGTTGAATTTGGCATATCAATAGCTGCCAGCTGACGTCGGGCCGTTGTCAGGCATCCCACTCCCCAGCCGACAGCGGACCCCTAGGGTCCCGACAGCAGTCTGACAGCGGTCCCGCGCTGGCTGGGTGTCGGCTGCATGTCGGCTTGGCGAACATTCCACTCCTCAGCCGACAGCGGGCCACTGGCGTCCAGATAGCGGAACGACGTCGGTCCGCTGTCGGCATGTTCACTGGTCAATGACCAATGCAAATTTCCTCCCTGCCCTTGACATGCCTTGACATGCCTTGACATGCCAGACATGCCCTGGACATGTCTGACAATCATCTTCCTAGAACACGAGCCATCTCAGAATGGTTTCGCATTTTTATCCTTTTTATTGCTGACACCATGAACATTAAATTAGGCATCAGTGGCCAATAACAATAAGATCATAGGTGGGAGCTTTGTAGAATTACTGGTGTTACGAACAAGTGATTCAACCACATTGCTTTAATGTAACAGTATGCAATGAATGCTAGTCATACAAATTAGTAGGAAGGTTTGCGAGCAGCGACACAAATGGCTCACATAAGTAATCCGGTGCGAAATTTCACAGAACGTTCTGTGGCTGCAGTCCACGAAATATGCAACGTCACACTCCACGGAATCCGCGGAATGAAGGAGACAAAGAACGCACCCTAAAATCTGTTCCTCCTCTGGTTGGCCCAAGGCTGCGTTGACGGCAACCCTCTTAAATGGGTCTGTACCTGGCGATGTAGCCTGCATAACTGCTTCGATCCACTCCACATAATTTTTTTTTTATATCAACAAGGCTACCATTTGTTAGCATATCCGACAGAGCGAAGGAAGAACTGCACATACAGGAGCTTGTCTACCAATTTCAGCGGCAACATGCACTTCTCATTCATAAATATTGACCCAAGTGCGAAACAGTTATTGGGGGTGTAATCACCCTCAATTTACGGTTGGAGAGGATGCATCCTCTCGATACCCGATTCATGTGGTTGAGCTAATTAATATACACATATATATATATATATATATATATATATATATATATATATATATATATATATATATATATATATATATATATATATATATATATATGTGTTATCCATAGACAAGTATGAATGAGGATGGATGATGAAAACAAACAAATTATGTGAAGATGACTTTAATGTAGACGTTTCGACCTCAATAGGTCTTCATCAGTACAAAACATTGAGCACAACTACAGACAATCAACTCAAGCACAAGCACAACTCAAGCAGGTAACAAATCACATTTTCTGCCGTAAAAATCAAGTGCCAATACGTTTTCGGCTCTTTGCAATAGATTGAAGAGTTTTACCTGTTTTGAACATTGTTTTGAACACCATTGAACACTTTTACCTGTTTTAGTTTTGGGGAGTACATTTTGGATGACACTTTATGCTCTTTTACGTAATATAAAACTGTGGATATTGCTGACATGTGTTCGTGAACTTCAGTGCAGGTGCGCACTGATTGCGACATCAAAAGGGCAACACCAAATACTCCCGGGTGGAATGTCAAGTACGCCAAGGGCACAACGACACCAAATGATGACTATCCGGATGCAAACAAACGTCATGCGACCAAAACTGCTGCGACGGCAAAACGCTTTGAAATGCGTCCGCCTCTTTATGCAATTGCAGGACTCATTGCAACTGCACGAGGGTCTCGTGAATGGCAAACTTTCCAGGAAGTGGTGCATCACTGCAGAGACATGCCGTATGTGACAGCCAGTCGAGGTGACCGTGTTGCCTATCCAGAGAACAATGCTCACGCGCCGACAAAATGCTGTCATGACGTGCTACCGAAACAGACGGAAGCGACGCTCATTGCGAGCACAAATTGTCGGGGCTGATACGCCACGGCAATTTGTCAGCCATGCATAAAGCAATATGGTAGCGGATGCAATGGCTATTATTTCTTTGTCTAAGCAGTTCCATGCACAGTATGATGGCCTTGGCCCTCCTCCGTGCCACCACCATATTTGTGGTAAATCCGTCACAACCACTCTCCACTTCAACCGCAATACAACCAAGGGCACCATCTTCGCGCCGGAGCTCCGCTTCATGTCTGAAGCAGATTTTCAAGCGGAGTTCAGGCCGAAGGGGGTGACCCACGTCCGACGCATCACATCATTCAACGATGGCCAGAAACGTGACACGAGTCTCCTAGTCCTTGTCTTCAACGCTAACACTCTTCCCAAGACCCTCGTCGCCAGCTGCCTGCGCTACCAAGTCCGTGTCTTTATTCCCAATCCTCTCCGCTGTTTTAATTGCCAGCGTTTCGGCCATGGCAGTAAGATATGCTGCCAACTAGCCCAATGCCCCAAGTGCGGCGAGCCACCTCATCCTGACTCCACCTGATACAAACCAGCCCACTGTCCTAATTGCCACATCTCCGACCATCTCACCACATCCAATCAGTGTCCGGTCTGGCGAAAGGAGAGCGAGGTATGTACCGTCAAAGCAACGACGGGAGTGTCGTACCCCCAGGGGCTTGACAGACCGGCGAGGCCATCCCCTCAACCAAAACGTACGCCCAGGCGGCCAGTATTGCTCCCTTACCCCTCGTGCGCACAACACTTCCACCTCTATACAAATGGAAATTGTACCCGGCTTAGCTCAACTAAAACAACTGACACCTCTCACCACACCAACTCAAACATCTCCCAACTCATAATACGCCAAACACTCCGCTGCGGTGCAGAAACGTTCAAATTCAGCAGGACGCCGATCGAGCCCGGCGCGGTCAGCACCGGCCGGCGCCCACGTGACCCGACTGACTCCTCCCAGCCGGCGGACATCCCCCGCGGCTATGGCCGGCCACAGCGACCTCTCCAAGGTCACCGGTCGACCGGACGGCACGGGCGGTTCCACCGGGACCGTCCGTGCCGAGCCCACTTTGCTCGCCTGGGCTTCAGGCGTGGATTAGACATGCATCGAAAGGTGCCCGGACAAACATTAAATGTTTTCCGCAATGTCCGTTTTCCTACACTGGAATTGCCGTAGTTTAATCTCCAAATGGGTCGAAATGAAAGCTTTTTCTAAGTATCATCACTCCAATTCTCATCGCACTTCAAGAAATCAAGGCTTTGTCTACCGATCACGATAGTTTAAATCTTTTCAATGATTTCCATTATAACCACATTTCAATTAGTACGACAAGTTATATATGCATATTGAATTAAATTCTGGTTTCAAAAAGATATTGATAACATATAACATATTTATTTCCTTTATTGGATGCATCAGGTACATATTCACATCAGGAGAAGTCTACATTTCAGGGGGGTGCGCTCCAGCATTTTAGTCCAATAAAAAAGGGAGACGCTTGAGCCGACCAATCAGCGTTTGACGACCTCCGTCGATCGTGACAATGGTAAACAAACAAATGTTGTCTCTAGTGCGGCGAAACCGGTGACATTCACACAAATATCAAATTTTTTCCCCTGTTAACAGTGACATTGTGATAAAGTAGTATTAAAGATCAAGATTAAAGTGGCAAGAATGCCCTTGTAAAAAATTAGCACGACAAATGGAACAATATATAAATAATAACTTCCACAAGTTTTGCCCTACGGCCTTTACTATTGCCACGATCGGCGGAGGTCGTCAAACGCTGATTGGTCGGCTCAAGATTATATAATTGATGGTCGGCTCAAGCGTCTCCCTGTTTGGGAAGCGGAGCGTTCTACCTGGTGTTCTATAGCCTTGGTACATTTGAAGTTATATTCATTATAATTGCTTCAATTGCATTCACTTCAAATTCCAGTATGCAATACATTGCTTTCCAAACACGTGACTCCCGTTGCCTCTGTGCATTCAATCTGGGAGAAAACTGGCAATCTAGTTGTGCTTTTTTCTAGTCAGCAATGTAAGCAAGCTGAAACAAGATTCTTCTTGTTGGGATTCATTTTTATGGGGAAATATGATGGATCAGGCCAAGAGATGGGAAGTTTTTGACCGCGGTATTGATATATTCAGGGTATATTTGAACTCCTTTTCCCCGCAATAATGACTGTTAAATATCATACTGCTTCCAAACATGGGTAAATCATGTCTACCTTGCCGACCCTTGAAAACCGCCACTGAATCATAGCTGCTCATGGTCGCATGAATTGTGGTCATGTGTGTCGCGACGAATGGACAGGGGCAGGAGGAAGCATTCTCCAAATGCATTCAAATTTAACACCACACTGCTATGAAGGCGGTATGTTAACACTGGCTTAGCTATTGCGTCCGTATCCCGTCTTCATTTTCCTGCAGCGACGCTCTTGTTCGTGGCCTGACCGTAGTTTTGATTGGTTGTGGCGAAGCGAATTGCGCACGGCTGTGACCAGAGGCGCACCCAGAGGGGGGGGGGGGTGCTGCAACCATCCCCCTTAGGAACCGAAATGCACTAGACCAAACGAAACAATTTGAGATTTTCACCGAGCAAAACCCAAAACTATCGGTGTGCTTCGCACGCCGACCGCGTCCTCTCTTTCCTGATGTTTTTTGCTTGGTCGGACCCCCCCCCCCCTACGAAAATCCTGGCTGCGTCACTGGCCGTGACAAAGCTGAACGTGCACTCTTGTGCAGTGTGCACTGGCGCGATGAGAGGTCAGGACCAGCGTCAGGTCAACGAAACCAAATACGACTGCCGCACTATCCAGCCGGAGCGGTTCGCTCCGTTTCGGACAGTCTGGGTCGAGCCGGCTATTGGCCGGCTGCCCTTCTCTCAGAGAAGCGACCGAGTTTGCCGCGGATGTTGAGATATCGGTTCTCGGGCAGGCATCGGTCTCTGGGCAGGTTTCGGCGGAACAGTCCTGCGGATGTTGAGATATCGGTTCTCGGGCAGGCATCGGTCTCCGGGAAGGTCTCGGCGGAACAGTCCCGCGGATGTTGAGATATCGGTTCTCGGGTAGACATCGGTCTCTGGGCAGGTCTCGGCGGAACAGTCCCGCGGATGTTGAGATATCAGTTCTCGGGCAGGCAGTGGTCTCGGAGTAGGTCGCGGCGGAACAGTCCCGCGGATGTTGAGATATCAGTTCTCGGGCAGGCAGTGGTCTCGGAGTAGGTCTCGGCGGAACAGTCCCGCGGATGTTGAGATATCAGTTCTCGGGCAGGCAGTGGTCTCGGAGTAGGTCGCGGCGGAACAGTCCCGCGGATGTTGAGATATCGGTTCTCGGGTAGACATCGGTCTCTGGGCAGGTCTCGGCGGAACAGTCCCGCGGATGTTGAGATATCAGTTCTCGGGCAGGCAGTGGTCTCGGAGTAGGTCTCGGCGGAACAGTCCCGCGGATGTTGAGATATCAGTTCTCGGGCAGGCAGTGGTCTCGGAGTAGGTCGCGGCGGAACAGTCCCGCGCTGAGAGCCGCCGGCTCGCCCCGCACTAGTTTTCTCATCAGAGGAGTGAAACATGTTTGAGTCGGGTCGACTCTGTGCTTAATTACGGCGCGGCGCGCTGTCAACAAACGGCGAGAACGGCGCCAGGGACTCCGACCGCCGACGACAGTGGCAGTCCTCCATCAGCTCTCTTCCGTCAGTGGCGGATCATGTGCCCAGGAAAATGTGTCCAGCCATGTGCACATTTTCCTCACATTGCTTCACACAGATATAGATTCAGGAATTTGCTATGGGGGAGGAAACATTGGCTCAGGTGATCACTGGCGGATGTAGTTATGACAATGGGGAGGGGACTCCTGGTAAAAATGGCATGGGATTGGCGCGCCTTCCACATGCAAGCATCATGTCCTCGATAGTAGTTGAATTCTTCACGCTTTATGCGTGCATGGTCGTGATATCAATACGGGCTACCCCCGGTGGTCCCTCTTCACAGTGCCACCGTCCTTCCCATTTGACCTCCGGCGCAGAATCCGCGTGGGCTGCTCAAATGGGACTAGTGCGGGCCGCCCATGTCCAGCCCTTTCACGGGCTCATTGTGGGCTGCCCACGATGGCCCCACGTTACTGGGAAATCATGATTCCGATGTGACTTTCGGCCACCGTTTTTTATATAAAAATAATTAAATGGGGACACTTGCCCCTCAAAAGCATATAAAACAATACCCCTGCTTTCGGCGCAGGATTTGCGTGGGGTGGCCACGTCGGGCCCTTGTTTCAACCCGAGTAGCGCCATCGCCGAGTCATCGCATCATAGTTGTTTGCTTGGTGGGTGTTATGCTGGTGTGCGTCACAAGCCCTGCTAATAAAAGCCCACAAGGGGCCATCGCTGAAAGGCCCGCATGGGCCATCGCGGGTGTCTTGTGGTGTCTTGTGAACATGGGACCTTATTGTAGCATGCCCCTCAATTAATTTGGGCCCGTCCATTGCCTTCAGGCTTGTGCCCTCCCAATCATTTTCAGAGACCTACACCTAGATGCATTGTAGCATTGCAAGTATTGCTGGTGCAACACAGATTTTACCTTTTGCACCACCAACCTTGTCCAGAAACCACAGTTGTGTTGCTTTTCCCAAATGCAACAACTATTTCTAGTTTGGCTGCAATAATTACACAGTTTGCAACAGCAACTTTACCACTGATCTTGCACCTATGATTGCGAATGTGGCGTTTACACCATCTCAAACTTCTATGCTTTGATGCCAACTCTATACAAACACAGGACCTCTATCGACGATAAATGTGAATTGTGACGGAATCCAAGATAGTATCGCTAAGCCTTCAAAATTCATGCTTCTGGTGGATAGAGCATGAATAGCTTGAGCTCCCTTATCGAAAACGAACTGCTCCCCCACAGGCCCGTCGCGTCTTCTCCACCAATCAGCATCCGAGAATTGGTCGTGATCCAGGAGCCATCATTTTGCGGGGCGCCGTCATTTCCTGGCGGAGCACGGCTGTGGTAGTGTCGGGAATTTGTTGTCTGTGTTGCTGCGGTAAATTTGAAGTGCCTTGCTACGCCGATGGAGACGAACGCTGTAAACGATGAAGCGTTGGCGGCGGCGCAGCTCGAGATCGGGGGCAATGTTCTGGTCAGGCGACCATTTGATCCTGTGGCACATGAGCTGGATGCAAACTTCCGGCTCACGCGTTTTGCTGATTTGAAAGGATGAGGGTGTAAAGTCCCTCAAGAGGTTCTTTTGAAACTCTTGGAGGGACTTCAGGATGACGCGAATGCCCAGGATCAGGAACATGCCCACTTTATGCACCTCCAGATACCGCGAGTGGGTAAGAATGGCATGGAGGGGTTTTGGTGATCATGATTGGAATACTGAGCATGGACACAGATGTTAAGGAGATGTTAGTTTTATTGCGATGTTTAAATCACTAGGTGGTGTTCCAAATTCGTCAGGTTTGGGTCAGATGGTTGGGGCCCAGGATGAAATTGTCTCATTCTTAGCTTATCCTTGGTTTCATTGCACCTTCCCAACTCGTCTATTTTAGCACATTGCCTAAGGTAATTTTCTGTTTATGTTGTGTTTTTATGCTGACTTTTTAATTGACATTTCTTCTTCCAATGCAATGTTTATGAACCTGAATAACATGATGTAACCAATTGTTTCCTATGCAAATACTTACTTTTCAGTTGGTAGGCAAAATAACACCAAAGGAGGGGCTTTGAGTTCAGTAATATACCTACCTACCTACCTAGCATAAAATGATATAAAAACAACCTATCCAAGGCAATTTTCTGCTTATGTTGTGTTTTTATGCTGACTTTAATTGGCATTTCTTCTTCCAATGCAATGTTTATGAACCTGAATAACATGATGTAACCAATTGTTTCCTATGCAAATACTTACTTTTCAGTGGGCAGGCAAAATAACACCAAAGGAGTGGCTTTGAGTTCAGTAATATACCTACCTAGCATAAAATATGATATAAAAAACAACCTAACCAAGCCAATGAAAGCCTAACCAAGCCAAATACAAGAACAATTCTTTTTGAAAATTCCAAAAATATCATGCAGTTATTTTTATCTCAATGTTGCAATTTAAAAAAAAATATATAATGTAGCTTAGCCTAATCTGCATTTGAAAAAAAAATTGTTTGATAATTAAAAAAAAATACAAATATGAATTTCTTCCAAATGGAAAAAAAATCACCTGTACATTCACCAAACCAAAGCTAATATAGGGATGCTTGCTTCATGGAGGTAAAACGTGCATGAAGGTTGTCAAAAAGTCAAAATGATCAGACTTAATGAGAGCCACAAGGGCCCATCCAGGTTAAGTCCATAAAGGGAAGATACCATAACCCTGGAAAAAAGACACTTCACCCCAACCAACACCACAACCCTAATTCCAAGGAATGCATCCACCAACATCCCACACACTCATCAATGTCTATCTACCTTACCTATCCAGCCATATTCACTTGATCTCATAACTCATGTCACTTGAGTTCCCTCCCAATCATTTTCAGACATCCATGCTTGCTGAAAGGGACCTGTACAGTGCAAGTCTACTTAGCATAAATATCACCCCATCTACCACTACCTAGAACTAAAAAAACAATATTTTGCAGCCTAAAATGTTGTCAACCCTATTTTTAGATACATTCAATGAGGTACTCCCCACAACATCGGCAGGCAGACTATTTCACTGATCAACAATCCTTTGACTGCAGACCTGTTGTTGCTTAGCTGTCATATTGTCAAGTTGCTTGTGAATACCTTAAAGCACAATAATACCATTATTTCACCATGAATACAATACTGGTGGAATTTTATATCTAGGTATATGCTGACATAAACCATGTACACCTGCAAGCAAATGGTTTATGCATATCTACTTACTTATGTATACACCCTGGTTGTTAATTTCCAAAAATATGGTTACTACCTATTTGTTTTGGTAATGTTGTGCCTGAAGGTGCTTGATAAATTCTTGGGATTATTCTTTTAATATGATGTTTATGGGCATGATTAAGAAGATGTAGCCACTCATTTTCTCTGTAAATACTTACTTTTCAGGTGAAAAGCAAAATAACTCTAAAAAATCAGGCTTGGAATTCAATAATGTGCCATAAAAGTCATCTTAGGAAAATAAAAAACCACAAAACTGAGGAAAATTTCAAACATTCTGTATTAAAATCTACAAACTTAAAACATATCCTAGCCTAACTTGCTTTGGAAGAGAAACAATTTCCTATTTTTAAATGATCCACACATTTTCCAACTGAAAAAATCTGAACCCCCTTACCTGCCAGATATGTCTGACTTAAGGGCAGGAAATAAAAAGCATGCCCTTGACTTGGCACCACAGATGTGTTGTAATATATTCAAGATCACTGATAATTTGCACAACATAGCACAAACAAAAGAGATCTTAAGGTATTTGTCCCACCTGGGAAACCAAGATCATGTTTGCCTATAATTGCAACACCAATGAAAAACTCCAATGCTCATCTGCCTAATGTCTTCAAATGCTTATGGCCAAGATAATGACACCATGACATGGTTGCAAGTTGTTTAAACTATTTCCAATGGCAATGTTGTATGATGTTTCTCATTGGATGATATGTTATTGACTCAACATTTTGGTGATATATTCTGAATCAGTCGTTGTACTGATTTGGATGCTGAACACATGTGTTTGCTGTCATATCATCCATTAAAAGGTACACTGCCTGAATCACCAACCTGTCCAACTTACAGTTGTATCTGACCAATAAAAAGAGTTTGATATATGGGAATTGTAAATGGTACATTTGACTACACTGGCAAAAAAAACAAAAAAACATTGACTTGCCCATGCAGTAAATTTTTCCTAGCAGAGGCCCCACTGTCTTGTTACAAAATTGGTGTTCTTACACAAATGAGTATCTAATATTTTTCATTATTTTGTGATCATCTGCATCAACTTTTCTACCTTGTGAAAATATGTATTTAACTGAGCATTAATAATTGTATTTGAAATTAAATGGATCTGAACAAATACATGTCAGTCTGTGATTTGAGGTATGATTTACTGAACAAAGTAGATACAACTTTATCTTCAATTGTAGACACATGGGGAAGCAAAGCAATATCTAAGCCTGCTCTAATCTAGTTATCTATATATTTGTGAAACTATCAGGGTTGGTTTTCTACTTTTGGGTCCTGGATTTGAAGATAATTATTTGCTGGTTGTCAAACTTTGAATAAATTTGTTCAGCATAACAAGCAACATTTTTGTATGTTGGGTTGTAGGGTGTATACCTGATTTTGATTCCTATTTTATGAATAATGCAAGTATGATCAGGTGTGACAACACACATTCAAGACTATGAGAGTTTGCTCCAGTTGCTTTTGATAGCCATGCAGCATATTTTTAGGTTGGAATAAAGCCTGGTTGAAGACCCTGCAGGCTTGTGAAGCTGGTGACAGAGCAATAGTTTTGCTCTACTGTGTTGTGAAAAAGCAGAATTCAACCTTCCTTGAAAAAAAATGAAGGCATCTTTTAGATTAAGCATTGTGGAGCTCTGGTAACATCAATATTGGCAATATTACAAGTTGTGTGTTTTTATACTCTGCATGTCAATGTTAATTTATGGCTGGCCTTCTTTACATTTGAAGGCATGCTGGTTTCAGGTATTGGGATGGATGCATCCATCACACCACTGAGACATGGAGGTCTCTCATTGGTACAAACAACAGACTTCTTCTACCCACTCGTCGAAGATCCGTATATGATGGGTAAAATGCATGCTATCTAACATGTCCCATGTGCTAATTGTTTAGGATTTACAAACTAATGGCACTGCCATAATTGGTCAGATGGTCATTTCCTATGCCTGTAGATCACACCAATCATGTGCATGTGTTCACTCATGTTGTATATTATGTTCACAGGTCTGCTTTCATATCCTGTTGTGCCATTTGCGACAATGCCATGAAATACATGTCATTTATTTTGTTCCAAATTTCTGGAAAACTAGTCATATCCTGTTTTCTCAGTCTCATGCATTGTGACAATTTAGCTTGCATTACTTCACTGCAGGCTTGATTGGGTCATTCATCTAGTCATTTGCCAATGTCATCTACTGCAAGCTGGTATGTTAGCAAACTGATTGCACCATATTCATATACCTGCATGAAGTATGGCTAGGATTTAGGTAGCGATCTTGATGCACAGTGTAGTGTTCTCCAAAATATATTCATGCAGACTGATAGAATCTTCCCTTGGAAATATCATCATGCAACAGTTACTGATAAGTTGCATAATGTTACATGCAAAATTATTGTGTGCAATGGTTCAGAGGGGTAAGCTGTGTTGTTTTAACTAGAGGGCAATGATGCTTCAGGGGAAGTAACTGATAATTTCAATAAGAATGCACAGGCAATATCCAATGCAGGGCTGTTCAGAGCATGCATGTGGTGTCATGTATTCGCGTACACTGACGTTTTCTACATCCTAAAATTTAAATGGTCCCATACCGAGATTGTGCAGATTGGTGGCAGTGGGAGGGGTAATGAAGGTCATTATCGCAACTAAATATGCTGCATGTATAGAAACAATAAACTGGGACGAGTAGTCTCAGGGTAAGTTTCCCATCTCACAATCGAAATATTGTGGGTTCAAGTCTCACCTGTCGCTACTCTTCGCCCGCGACCAATCGGCGTGAGAGATTGGTGACGCTATAAGACTCAACGGTCGACGTGTCGTAAAAACCAATAACCAAAGACAATAAACCTCAAACGAGTTACATTTGATTCATGCCTTGTACACCCACCATCAATGTTCTGAAATTGGGTCATGTGTTTGATTCTCAAATCAGGTGCAGATAGTGCTAGGGTTTCTGATGAGACTTCTCCATGTGTGTGTTTCAATCTGAGTAGGCACAGTCAGAGTGCAGTTCAAATTATCCTTTGGAAATATAATTATCAGATTATTGACACTGATATGGTCGTGATGTCAGCGGAGAGCGGAGCGTGGAGAGTGGAGCATAGGGTGAGTTTGGATGAATGTTGGGGAGCGGATGTCACGCTGGCCTGACATGAGACCCACGTTGTGCAGGGAAGATCGCGTGCTCCAACGTGCTGTCCGACATGTACGCGATGGGTGTGACAGACTGTGACAACATGCTCATGCTGCTCGGCATCTCGACCAAGCTGACCGAGAAGGAGCGTGACGTCGTCATTCCGCTCATGATGCGCGGATTCAAGGTCAGACGGCCGCGGCGTTAGCAGGAGATCAGAAGGTGGGACTCCCATCTCAAAGTTTGACGTGTGACTCGGGGTTGGAATGAAGGCCAGGTTCATGGCGTCAATGGCAAACATGGCACATGGGCCAGCAGGCTGTGCAGAGGTAAGGTAGCTTGTAAGAGATACAATAGCTTGTGAATGCTGAGCTTTCACAAAAAAGGTGGGCCATAGCATGTGGTGGTGGGGTGAGGTGAGGTGATGGTCGGTCGGTCGGTCGATTTGGTCGGTCGGTCGGTCGATTTGGTTGGTCGGTCGGTCGATTTGGTTGGTCGGTCGGTCGATTTGGTTGGTTGGTCGGTCGGTCGGTCGGTCGATTTGGTTGGTCGGTCGGTCGATTTGGTTGGTCGGTCGGTCGATTTGGTTGGTCGGTCGGTCGATTTGGTTGGTTGGTTGGTCGGTCGGTTGGTTGGTTGGTTGGTGGGTTGTTGGGTTGGGTTGGGTTGAATTGTGGTTGGTTGGTTGGTGGGTTGGTGGGTTGTTGGGTTGGGTTGAGTTGTGGTTGGTTGGTTAGTTGGCCGGCCGGTGAGCCAGGGTCGGTCGGCCGGCATATGTCTTCATTAAGCGTGAGATTCTCTGTATGCATGTCATGGCACTTCCCTTGCGAATAGTTAAACACTTTTTAGCTTATCAGCGTTCCCATTAATTGTGAATGGTCCCGAAGTCGCGTCTAAGTACTGGTTAGTTATTGTCCCAGACCGAGTCGTCGCGGGGCCGTTCGTTCCGATACAGGTGCTATTAATTTGTCCACAGTCCAGCCCTGTCATGATTGCATGGCCATGGGTGAATATGTGCCCGAAAGTGGCTGGCATCTCCACTGAAGCAGAACGTAGCTGACGTCCTCACTTTTCCAAGACGCAACGGACTTATTCGCTGTCGCAAAACGCGACTGGCACTCCAATGTTGCAGAATGCGACTGACGTCTTCTCCTTTGCAGGACGTGCCTGACATCTCTGTAGTAGGATGCTACTGATACATCTGCTATAGCAGAATGTAGCCGACATCTCACCATGAACAGATTATAACTCACGTCCACTGGCCAATTATTTGTTCACTGCCACAGGGCGTGGCTGACGTCTCGGCTGTGGCGGGACGTGGCCGACGTCTCGGCCGTGCCAGGTGGTGACCGAGACCGCCTCTGTGGCAGGGTGTGACTGATGCCGTCTGTGTGACAGGATGCGGCGTCGGACGCCGGCACCTCGGTGACGGGCGGTCAGTCGGTGATGAACCCGTGGGTGACGATCGGCGGCGTGGCCACCACCGTGTGCCAGCCCAACGAGTTCATCCTGCCGGACGCGGCCGTCATGGGCGACGTGCTGGTGCTCACCAAGCCGCTCGGCACCCAGGTGGCCGTCAACGCGCATCAGTGGCTCGACCAGCCGGAGCGCTGGAACAGGGTCAAGCTTGTCGTCACCGAAGAAGACGTCAAGAAGGTGCGTGGAGGTGTATTTAATATTTATATTTGCACGATCTCCATGGATTGATAGGCGAAATTTCGTCCATGCAAATGAGTTGCTTTCATGAGTCTGGTATATACTCTATATTTATGAATATATATATATATATATATATATATATATATATATATATATATATATATATAACCAAAATTGTTGTTCAGGAGGCTTCACAGGATCAGAGTCTGTGCTAAGTGCAAGTTTGTGGCATTAGCCTTCTGTAACTTCTCAATCGGTAGTTTCCAGTTCTATAGCACAAATTTCACCGAGTACTGGTTAACATCAGTTCAACGTACTGACAGCGGTCGCGGCTGGTCCGGTGTGTGCACCCCGACTATGCCTGGCCAGTTTTTGCCTGGCCATCCCAGCCGGAGGCGTTAACAGAGAGCGCGCGAAGCGATCGAATCCACTGTGCCAAGGCTGGGAGACCTATGCAGGACAGTGCTCTATCCACTGACCTAACTAGGCAGCAATTATTGGGTGTAGTATTTATTTTTAGTCTTCTCATTATATACAGAGGGCATGCTTTCTCTTCTGCAGTGGTTCCCATCTGCTAATCTCTGCTGCCCAAAGGAAGGAAGGTGCAAGTACCTTGTGCATTCATTGACATCTATGCCTCTATGCCCATGGGCAGTTGTGCATAAACGTGCAATTCAACTACGAAATGTTGTGATTAGCGCCTAAATTGATTCAAACCGGGCGGAGACGAATAGACGAATATAGACGAAATATATACGAATATAGACGAATATAGACGAAATAGACGAAAATTCCATTGACCCAAGTGGAGACATTCGCTTTATTTCCTTTGGATGGCAGATATACGCAAGTCTGTGTATGTATATGCATCCATCCTCTATGTTTGATGTTATGATGAAGATGTTATGACCATTTTAAAATTGTGTATAATGGCCTTTCTCAACATATGAATATTGGCGTACCTTGCAACCCTTTAACCAAGTTTGTAAAGATGCTGGTATGAAAAGCTAATCTTGCCAGGGGCGAACCCAGGACTTTTCATCGGGACGGGCGAGGGTACATGAGGGGCACCCTAGATGGAAAACTTCATTGAGTGAGTGGGGTGGGTTGCACTTAACCATATTCGAGGTGCACTTTTTCATCTTCTTTGGACGCATTTTCCTCTAAAAAAGGTGTGTTTTGCGTTGAACAGTCCGTTGAGCGCGGGAAGGAAGCACTCGAGCCTTCACTGGCCGGAGGGACGCCACCTTTTCAGGGATGCATGCCCCAGTGCCCCCTGTCCCTGTATCTGTCCCTGTATCTGTCCCTGAATCTGTCCCTGAATCTTTCTTGGATTGTGCACAGCGTACAGTCATGGAGTGTATGGGCGCTACATAACCAGTAGCAGTTGATGCGCCCCTAAGCCCAAGCAATCAATCAATCAAAGTCATGGAGTGTTGTAATCATATATAAGTAAAGACAGAATCGTGATGTGGTCGCGTTATTTGAAGTCCTGCTTCAGTTTCAGCCAATTACTTGGTTGTGAGCCACATTTTTAGCTGTATTTTCCATACCAGTTGGATACGAACCTGAACCATTTGCAGTAAATGACACATTTGTTGTTCATCACGTATTACTGGATACAGGCGCTGTAAGATTAATATGGTTAGTGATCCCTGCCCCCCCCCAGAAAAAAACAACCAACCAACCAACATATTACTGGTTCGCACATTGTATTGCAATCTCCGTAAAGATAACCTTGTCATTGTTCCTTTGCAGACTCATGACTGACCATCCTGTGGAGAATCTGAAGTGATGCATCCTTTCCAACTCCTAAGTCCACCGAGAATGCAGACGAGGCAGATGACTACATGTAATGGTAAAACAGGAAATACCACTTGTGCCCCATATGTTAAAGTACAGCCATCAAGACCACTGAGCTCACGTTCATCGACTTCATTTCCTTAGTTCCATTAATTAACCAACCTCCCTAACCATTCGAAGAAGCAAGCTCCCAACCGCAGGTCAGGGTTTTCTCATGAGCACTAAAGCATTAGGCAAGTAGGAAACGGTAGAAGCGACTGTACAGAACATTTTAGGTTTCTGGGACATGGCCCGTGTCAAGGCGGACTCTATGATAACTGAAAAGCTCGATATTCTGTGGGATGGAGAATGAATGAATGCAACACTATAATGTAGTGAACTTGGTTCTCATCTTAATCGACGCACGGAAGTGATGCATGTATTATACATTGGCGTCCATACGTTGTCATCATAACTATGCTAATGTATACAAACATACATAACTATTAACAACTCAATATGTCGAGTGACAATGCAAAAACTGTGCTCAATTTGCCATAATTATACAAAGTTGAAGCATAACTATCGCGTCCGAGCTGCATTTCTTTCTTCACTTCACATGATTATCACCACACCGGGTGACTGCAAAGTATATGCAAGATTAACTTTTCATACACGCTTATTTGTGAACTTTGCTAAAGACCGCAAGGTACATCATTGCTCATGGACTGATAATGGCCAGCATGCATAGTCTCAAAAATGAAAATAGCGTTTAAAGCACGGGTCACCTGTCACTGGGTTTTGATTGCAAACACCCTTGCTCGTCGAGACGATTCAAAAGAGGTGCATGTTAATGCTTTGTCTTCATTAGTTATCGCGATACCAAACTAGCCAAAACTATTAATGCTGAAATGTGTAGGGTTCGTGTACAACCCTTATACAAATTCAGCATTCAGAAGTGCTGGTGCTCATGCATTCCAAATGACTCAAATCATGGACTGAACCTGTTGATGGTGTAACTTCCCACACTTCGCAAAATGAACTTACCTACTGGACAGTCTGTTTCTGTACCTAGTAACATATGTTTTATTACCTTGCTTATTGATGCACTCGAATTTTATTTTCGGTGTCGTAGGATGTTTTGCGTTTACGTGACGCAGTTTGGAATATAATTTACAGAAGTTAACAGTTTTGTTCTCTTTTGTACTAATAAAATACTCTTAGAAAATTGGTCACCTTTTGTAGCATGTCTTCGGTTCCGCCTAGGGTTTGTTACTAAGAACATAATTGCCAGAATTGGAGTCATACCACAAACGTATTTATACATTGGAGCATATCACATTTTGAAAGTAAGCTTATCGGGTGATATGACAATAACTAGACGATCAATCAGAAATGTTTAAATTCGGGTACGATTATGTAAGCTGAAGTTCATAGCAAGTTCATACTTATTGAAGTTCTTAATTTTCCACTCCTTCAAAATTAAGAGTGAACTACGCCCAGCATTGGACGTAGCAACGAACATAATCGTAAAATACTGTACTTGACAACACCTTTTCTGCACTGAGGATAACACACCCCAGTAGGGGTTCTGAAGCCGCAATTCTTCGGAAGCAGGGGAAGCAATCTCGGAGGAACTTTCTCTTGCGATCTGGGAGCTTCCCCTCGTATCCAACTGGCCTTCTCTCCCGTTTTGGGCGGGGGGGGCTGTCATTTCCTGAGGGCTGTGGGCCCGTCTACGGGCTTCATTGCCCGTCTTTGCTCCTTATCGGGGTTGGAAACGCTGCCTTGTCCTTGATGTTTATCATCCAGAACATCCTTTCCAAAAATTATCCACCCCGTTGTTTGCCAAAGGGTCGAATAGATTCAAACGACGGTGAATTGATTGCTGCTTGATCAACACGCCTGGAACTGGCTGGAAAATACAAAAAGGAGTGTTTGGTGTCTCAGTCGGAAAGCAAATTATCCACTCGGAATTGGAATGCCACAAAGTTAATCTCCAAAGCCAGGATTCCAAGACAGATCCAACCCTGCTCCTCCTGCATTTGGGAGGTTGTCTCTCGTCTCCCAGGGTTGGCAGTTTTTGCCACCAAGCCTGTTTTTTGTATCGTTTTTTTTGCGACTGGTGAAAACCGATATGTCAAAAGCTGTTTACCGGTAAGCGTCCTGCAAATACTCGTTGATTTTTCAGACATATACGACATGACTGTTTTGTATGTCTGGTGTTGTCACGTATCATATAACGTTTATAATACATAGAAGTAGGCAAAATTGCATCTGAAATGTCACGCGATCATGGGGACGAGTGGTCTAGGGGTAAGATGCTCGTCTCACAATCGAAAGGTTGTGGGTTCGAGTCTCACCTGTCGCTACTTTTCGCCCGCGACCAATCGGCGTGAGAGATTGGCGACGCTACATGACTGAACGGTCGACGTGTCGTAGAAACCAATAACCAATAATATTGTAAGGCGACTACTGTGGTGCAGAATGCGCCATGTCGCTCCTCTAGTGCCGTATAGGAGGATCAAAACCAGCTAGTTATCTCAGATTTGGTAAGTTGGTAGCACCCACTCCTGGCTCTTAGCAGCCATATGTTGTGTAATCTGTGTGGAGCGGAGATGCGAGGTGTATGCTCCCACCCCTTCCATTCTTCAGATAACTTCAGATGAGCGCTAGATGACCAAACCTGGTCGATGCGCCCTAAAACTCGAATAACCAACCAACCATCCTTCAGATAACTAATTTTGATAAACCTCGTGATCATGGTTAGTGTACCACGGCCAGCGCCAGCCGTTTGGGCACACTCGCTTGCACCCTTTTGGCGCGCTATTGTCAAGGGTCAGTTTGAAATGTGATGCGTTCCAAACCCGTCAGCTTTATTGTCCCCAGAATCAGCTGTTGCCGCTGATTCGGGGACTTCGAAGCATTTCATACATTGAAGCTAGGAAGGTTTGAGGAATTCAGTGTCTTAAATTCAGAGTGTCTGTGTTTGATGCATTGTTTATCACAATGTGCAGCAACATTTTTCCTTTTACAACACAAATGTTATAATTTGCAACACCAACTTTCCTGATCATCTTCTACTCATGGCTACCTGTATATGGTATGAAGTGATCTCGATTTCAACTGGAATGCAGGGATTGTTACTCAATAATAATTCTCAATAATACTCAATAGTGAGTGTATTTGGTCCGATTACACCAATTGGGTCCCAAATAGTTAACCAAGAATGAAAAAGTCTGCCCAAGAGTTGCAAGAAAGGCTGAGTCATACCCGACTTTGATGTGTTCTTCCCGGCACACCCAGCCTATGAAGACACTAATATGCATGCATTAAAGGCAAGATCGCAATGCTCACCATCCCAGAGTTACGTTATTTGTTATGTTTCCGCGCCATTTTCAGCGTACTTTTCCACTCTTACATCATCTTTTCAGGATCAATTTTGGCTCTGACATCCTGACGTAGAATGAACTTGGGAACACTGCAAAAAGATCCCACCAGTTCGGTTTCCTCCTGATCAAACCTACCAGTTATCCGATCCCAACAAGATCGAGCGGACTCCCTATTTCTCAAGTTAATATGGGATAACGGGCGCTCCGTCGGCAGGCGTACGCGCGCGCCATGGACTCGATGGCGCGTCTGAACCGCACCACGGCGCGACTGATGCACAAGTACAACGCGCACGGCGCCACCGACGTCACCGGCTTCGGCCTGCTCGGCCACGCGCAGAACCTGGCGCGCAACCAGAAGAACGACGTGTCGTTCGTCATCCACAATCTGCCCGTCATCGCCAAGATGGGCGCCGTGGCCAAGGCGTGCGGCAACATGTTTCAGCTGCTGCAGGGCAACTCGGCGGAGACGTCTGGTGAGCGCGCGGCCCCCGGATCAGCGGTGATCGGGCTGGCTGTGGAAGAGGACAGGCCGTCACCGGCCTGAAGATAAACGTCTGTGGATACCATTGCTTGGATGGATTGTTGGCAGCCGCACCAACCAGTCCAGTCTCGGCTCTTCTGTCAACATATGCGGTCTATTCGGGGCCACTTATGGGCCGCCGAAGTTCAGTTGGTGGGGCGCTTGACCCTTGATCGCAATATCGTAGGTCAGAATCCCGCACCCGGCGGTATTGCCACGTCCACCGGCCGTATGGACGCAGCAATCTCTCACCAGCCTCTCGCACCGATGAGCGTGATAGGTTGGCGATGCGATCTGGCCCATCACTCGAATGTGTCGTAAAGAAACAATACTTTTCTTCTTCAGGGCCACTTGTCATATTACGCATAACACCAGCTCAGCGCTGCCTTGGCTGCCACGACATGACCGAATCACATCGCTGTAAGCCCGGGTCGGAACCACGGCCATTACTGGACTCGTGCTGCGGACAACACAACTGGTCGGATAGTCCCTTCTCGCGCGCCACCGCCCGACCGGCTCGCTGACTGACGCGACCAGGGAGCCGTGGAGCGACCGGTCAACGCTGTTCGGTTGGCCAGGCTACGACGTACAAGGACTTACCTGGTCGCTCGTCCTCTCGCGAGCAGGAATTC
Source organism: Ashinkailepas kermadecensis (assembly GCA_034440615.1). Taxonomy (NCBI): domain Eukaryota; kingdom Metazoa; phylum Arthropoda; class Thecostraca; family Neolepadidae; genus Ashinkailepas; species Ashinkailepas kermadecensis. The sequence continues at coordinate 143,145 of JAOTOM010004766.1, read as the reverse complement.
AGAATGGACAAAAAATGCCAGCGCCGTTGTACACAATGATGCTTCGCGTCACAAGACGTGCGCACGACGCAAATCGGGGTGTTCACGATGCTTGTGATTTCGCTGTAATGGTAGGGTAGGGATATCAAGTGAAGAAGCATGTTTCCAAAATCCATTCTGGAGTATTTGAATGAGACTACGCTTCACCATTGGAGCCGTCAATGTGAGTATTCTGAACGCTGAGCGTCAACTCATCCTGTAGTCTGTGCCCCCTTAAACCAAAATAATCAATCGATATTCTGAGCGTGACCATCGATGCTCGGTATGGGCTGGTGACGGCGAAGATGTGTGACGACACCGGTGGCGGCTGTGCATGTGACGACGGCGGTGCTGTGCCGCAGGTGGGCTGCTGATCTGCCTGCCGCGCGAGCAGGCGGCCGCCTACTGCAAGGACATCGAGAAGACGGAGGGCTACCAGGCGTGGATCATCGGCATCGTCGAGAAGGGCAACCGCACGGCGCGCATCATCGACAAGCCGCGTCTGATCGAGGTGCCGGCCAAGGAGAAGGACGGCGAGTTGTGGTGAGCGGGTGTGTGGCGTGTGGTGTGGCGTGGTGTGGCGTGGCGTGGCGGGTAGCGCGGCCCGCCGGCAGCCGGCCGTTCCGCCGCCGGCTCCGATGACGCCGCGCGGGCAAACCGCTGTGCGGTGCCGCGCGGCCGAGATATTGCCGGCGGCGGCGGCGGCGCGGGCCGGCGCGCCGCCGCCCGCCAGCGCGTGGATCGCGGCGGCGACACGACGGCCGGTACCTTTTCGAGACTTGTTCGGAACGTACATTTTGAGCACGGAATATACGAACTTTGTGTAGTGTCGAGTGTGTTGGTTAGGTGAGCGCGGGTGGATCGGGGCGTCGCCGGAGTTGATGGCAGGCTGTGACTGGCCGGAAGCCGGCTAGGTGAGCCCATTGGAGATGGACACGCCACCCGCGCCGTGCCAGTCGGTAAATCTAGCTTCGCCGTGACGGTATCATGCAACCGTAACTCACCCCGCATCCATGCCAGGATCTCGAGAGCTATGTGCGCACAAATAGAACTGTCATTGTGTAAATATGGCCACAACTTGAAGAACGCCCCCCCCCCCTAAAACAATTCAATCAATCATTGTCATGCCATGGTCACCATAACTCACTACAGTTCACGTACGCTATGCATACGGATATCCTGTTGGCCGCCAGTCCGTATTTCCCAGTATCCTAAGTTTCCAAAGTTGCCAGATAAAATCCAAAATCTCCAGGACGGCGCAATTGTGACTTCCCATGATCTTAATTTACCAAACGAAAATCATCTCGGTAGGTGGCAGCACTGGTCAGCGAATGCAGCTTACTTTGACCTACCGATAGGTGGCAGGAGCGTGCGAGGGTTAATCTAATCACCGCATGCGCCTGCCATCTGTTGGCAGAACACTGAATATGTGGGGGTTTACTGCTGTTACATGGTCAATGCAGTTGGTGCGCCCTAAAGTCCCCTCCCCACAAAGTTTACTGCAGCAGCTGACGCGTACTGCCATCTAGCGGGAGCATTTTCCGAATGAGATGAATGCTCGATTGTCTGGGAGATTTTGGATGCTACCTGGCAACTTTGGAAAGTTGTGATCATGGGAAGTTATGATGCTGGGGCGTTATGAACGTCGCCCTCGACCGATACGCTGTACACTAATAACCACAGGTAAAAACTGGCCAGAAATCATTACCGACAAGGCATGCGAGTAGCATGTGTGATGTGCGCCTGAATTGGAAACCAACAGCTGTTTGCCTATTAGCGGCACTAACCTGCCACCTAGCGGAGGGTAAGTAAAAACACGGAAACGCAGCCGGTTTTAGGCCGTGCGCCTATGGGAGTTCAGGGTATGCATTTCGTACTGGCATTTTTCCAATTGATTCAGCCATCCCAGGAGAATTGCATCAGCCTTTAATGATACATAATTGATCAAGGAACCTTACCGTTCTTTCCTTATTGATTTGTTACGCTCCGTTCAGAAGTTGTCGTGGTGCGAAATGAAGACATCTGTGAGGGGTAGCTCACCTCGCCCAAAGGGTCGGCCCACCGATGTTTATTTCTTAAAATCATTGGAAGGGGGGGGGGGGGGTGCAAAGTACATGAAGGCAATGGCCAGACTAAAATGAATTTGTGGGTACATTCCATAGGCTCCCATGTTAGAAGTTGAAATAATTGCGGGGGTGGGAAGCAAACATTGAGGTGGCAGTCCCCCTCAAAGGTGTATAAATACAACATGATAAGGTACAAAAAGGTATATATATATATATAAAACAACACCCCTAAGTCGAACGACTGGCAAGTGGTAGGGAATCGGCGAGAGGACGTGGCGTTGCCAGCTGGGGTATGTTGCAAGGGCTGACCCAAGGGGGAGGAAGCGAAAGTGGCGCCCCTTATGACCCGAAGGACGCCTCTCTTGGAGGTTGCAGTGTACTCCTCCTTCGAATTTATCAGCGCAACACGCTCCTCGGCCTGGGAACGGCAGTCCTCTGGGAGTCCGAACGCACGCCGCGAATTTTTCGGCGAAAGGCACTCCTCAGACAAAAACAAATGGTGCCCCTCTGGGAGATCGGTGTGTACCCCGTCCAAATGTTCTGGACCAAGAGCCGCCCGTCCGGAGAAATGACACCTCGTTGGCAAAATCATAAATCCGTCAGTGGTATGGGGTAGGGGGAGGGGGCTTATACCCTCCATGGAACTTCCGCTCAATACTCTTTGCGGATTGGTGGGCACGCCGTAGTCTGTACACTCCCATTCAATTGTGTAAACCACTCCCCCGGAAAATATCAGCGACGTATCTAGAGAGTGAAGAGGGTGGGGCGAAAGCACAACCGCCCATTCTTGTCTTTGAGGGGGAAACTGCCCCCTCAATGCTTGCTTCCCCACGCCCGCAATAATTTGAACTTCTAACATGGGAGCTCATGGAATGTGCCTCCAATTCATTTTGGTCTGCCTATTGCCTTCATATACTTTGCCCCCTCCAATCATTTTAAGAAGTCAACATCAGTGGGCCGAACCTTTGGGCAAGATGGGCTCCCTCTCACAGATGCTTTCACTTCGCACCACAACTTCGGAACGGAGCGTAATAAATCAATAGGGAAAGAACGGTAAAGTTTCTGGATCAATTCTGTATCGTGAAAGACCGATGCAATCCTCATGCGATGGCTGAATTAATTGGAAAAAAGTAAATACGAAATGCGTACCTCGAACTTCTGTAGGCGCACGGCCTGAAACTGGCCGCGTTTCCGTGTTTTACTGACCGTCCGCTAGGTGGCAGGTTGGTGCCACTGATACGCGGGGCGCAGATGAAAGGCGCCGACGCGGAGTTTCCAATCCAGACGTGTCTAATCCACGCCAGTGACGGGGATGATTTTAGTGTCAATCAAAAGAGTTTGAAATTTGGAACAAATCTGTTTTCATCAATATGTTCAACCCGGGAATGCCGGAGGTCATGCCTACCAGAGAGGAAGGAGCATTCCCATCTCCCATTGTTTCCTTCACATATTTATGAAATCAACTGAGATTGACAGCTCGAATTTTGCACATGTGCACATGAGTATCAAGGGTACCTCGGTGCACAAATTCAAAGCCCAGTAATATATGGTAACGTCATAAAGACGTAAGCGAGCTCCGTGGGCGCTCATATCTTGGATAATTATTAATTAGCTCTTGCTATGCAAGCACTATGTACTAAACGTGAAATAATTGCTGCACAGAATAGACTCGAGATATGCATGTCCTAGGCGGCTGAAGTTACGCTAATATGTACTCCCTAAGATAATCTCTTACCCCGCAGTTCCCACGTCTACCAACGGACCTCGATTTTTCGCTTAGGATGCATCGATCACTTTTTAACAACGTCGCAATATTTAATTACAATATCCCCGCCAATTTGTGTGATATCCCTGACATGGTTTTGTATCGTTGACATCTTTGTGGTTTGCAAATGACCTTTCTGGTGGTCAACGCTGCCCCGGAAACCATTGGTATCTAGTTTACGTCCGTAGGCCCAATTGTCAACCTTCAGCCTGGTTGGGGGACGAAATCAATGATTGAGGGGCTAGTGGCCCCCTTTAAGTGTGCATAAAGCGACACCCCTGATTATCGAAATGGACAAGCTGACCACTGTGGTATGCCAATGAAACTATTAGTCAGCCTGCGTCAGTAATGTGGTGTAGGCACCGAATTCTGAGCACATGGATAAGGAACTTACGGTGAAGACACTTTCATTTATTGGAGTGTCACTCCCGTAAAGACACAAAGTCTACGATATGTACAAAAACAACCGAATAAAACGAGCCGGAACACTAAGAACGATGAGATAAGAAAAGAAAGCGGCGCGTAATAAACTGCGGGAGTCACCCGCAACCGCTCGTGATCAATATACACGGAACGACTCGGCAACAAACCACACCAGGCAGGAATCAGTTGGCGCCACGATTAAAACCACGCTGGTCAACACAGCCAGGGGTCGCAAAAGTGTGACATTCGCACGAAATATATGATCTTCATGATTGACTACATATGGAGGACGTCGACGCCCGTTTGAGAGATGACAACTGCGGGTGCAGACGTTGCGAATCGGTCACGCTGTCGGCTCCACCACAGTAAAAGGACAGCCGGCGTTGTCGCCGCCGGTCGACGACCCTTCTGGTCACCGCTCGTAGACCAGCAGGTGGCAGTGCCCCGCGCCAATGGCTCTGGCGGCGGCCTTTGACCGCCGAATCATAGGCGGGAAACGGCCTATGGCCGCTTCCCAGTAACGGCGGCCGATATTGACTGGGAGTTTGAGTCCTCGGAGAAGTTGATCTGCTGGAAGTCTGTGTCCATCGAGTCCGAAGTGACTGAAAACCCTGTAGACAGGATGAACAGTTAGTTGTTTGGCTTCAGGGCGACTCGACCAGTCTTGGACCATTCGCGTCCAACAGGATTAACAGTGGTGAATCGGTCGCGAGCACGGTGGACACGAACCAGCATGCACACGCAGGCTGTGCTTGGGTTTTCGGGCTCGCCATATTCATGCTGACATGACGCAAGACAAGTATCCTATGCGTATATCTTTTAACGATCATAAAAAGTATATCCACCTTAACTGGGTACATCAGGTACTGTAACGGGGAGAGTACATGGTACCAGCACCACCGTCAGTGGTGAAAACAACTGGTTCCTGTTGATGTAATCGGTTTCCAGCGCCACCGATAGTTGGTAAGATACTTCAGTAGCATTTTCTATTCTCACGTTCGCGTCTAAATATCACGTAGGACTTACCAAGAGGCGGGCGGGGATGACCGAGTGGTTAAGGTGTTGAGCTCTGGGTACGACAGGTCCCGGGTTCACCACTCACACCACTCGGGAAATTTCCCAATCCCGCGGCCCACCGGTGAAGCAATGTGGGTGGCTCCATTAGCCGTGATCGTGCATAAAGTGCGCCGAGAACTACCCAATAAACAGCTTACTAAGAGGATGAATATGCATGAATGCATGATGAATATGAATTCGTTCTTTTTCCTCATTTCCTTTTCTTGCACATATGCATCTAAGCCATGCGCCTGTATTACTTCTTGGATGGAACTATAAGGGAAGACTGATGACATCGGGAAGCACTGAAGAAGCTTGAGGTGCGATGCAGTCTGGTTGACAAACATGTTCTGGCAATATATGGCGTCTAAAATTAGTAACAACCAAGGCATTCTTTTGACTGTTAGGTACTGGTAGGATTTTACCATGTTCATTAGGTTAAGCAAGACTGCGTGCAGCGCATCAAGTTTTTTTCGCCGAATACAAATATAGAAGATTGTGCTTGAATGCTCTGATGAATGTATTCTGGCTTAACCTACTGCAAGTGGCATTACTGTACTTTACAGTATTCATGATACCAGGTATCCACACATTTTACCTTCATCAGGCATGGGACGAGTAGTCTCGGGGTAAGTTGCCCGTCTCACAATCGAAAGATTGTGGGTTCGAGTCTCACCTGTCGCAACTCTTCGCCCACGGCCAATCGGCGTGATATTGGCAACTCTACATGACTCAACGGTCGGTGTGTCGTGAAACCAATAACGAACCAACCTCCGTCAAATAAACTAAAGGGTTAGGTTTGGTTTAGTTTGGTTATGTTAGCTTAGGCATTATAATTTAATTAAAAAAATGTTGAAGTGTTTGCCTTGAAAAGCATGCGAGGTTAAGTTAGAATAGGTTGGGCTATTTTGATGTTGAAATTTTGTTTGGGAAAAAAATTGATATGAAATGTTCCCGCTTTTTCAATTTTCTTCAAAGGCTAGGTAGCACAAGATACAATAGTATAACCTATATGCTATTTTTCCTTTTTCTAACGTTAATTTTTATGCTATATTACTTAGCTTAAAGCCCCTAATTTGGTGTTATGTTGCTCAGCAACTGAAAGGTAAACATTTGCAGAGGGAATGATGAGCGGTCTTAATTGCATTCGTAAGCATTTAATTTGAGAAAATGTAAGTAGTCAAAATTACCTTAACTCATAAATTTACTCTGTAGCTTTATCGATTTTATACACGGTACTAGTACGGCCATTTTATCGACCGTACTGATAAAAAGGCAGGTTAGGTTAGGTATATAACAACCATAGTCGGTTGGTTGGTTGGTTATTGGTTTTACGACACGTCGACCGTTGAGTCATGTAGCGTCGCCAATCTCTCACGCCGATTGGTCGCGGGTGAAGAGTAGCGACAGGTGAGACTCGAACCCACAACCTTTCGATTGTGAGACGAGCATCTTTCCCCTAGACCACTCGTCCTCATAGTCGGTTGGCTAAATTTAGTTGGGCTAGAGTAGGTTGCTTTGGTTTAGCTTACAACATCATTACTCCACAAACTGTCAAGTTCACGCGCTGCTTCCTCAATAACTAAGGATCTATTGGTGTAATTAAGCTTCAAAATGGCGAGAAGAACCGTAACTATTGCTAAGCGCAATACAATGAACGGTGTGAATTGAATTTCCAGTGGCTTTATCCAGGATCGATGGATGCGGTAGCTGGACAATGCTACAAAAGTGTTACTTTGTTCCCCATTAATTGCAGTCCTATTGCTTTCCTTTTCCAACAAAAAAAAACTATATCTTTGGTTCAATTATTGCTATGAGTTACATGAAGAAACATTCACACAGCATGGTGACTATCAGTGTGCCCGCCGCGATGCATGCTTGCATGCTTACAATCTAGGCGAACAATCCATACGGAATGACGAGCATTACATGTCAACTAAAACTAATCGACAATTACCAGTGTTCGAATCTTCTCCAAGAACAGAGGGGCTTGGCGTCTCCATGTTCTTTCCACTAATGTTTTCCTTGTTCGCAAGGGATTTTGACTTCTTCCTCTTTTCAACTGACATCGGCACCCATTTGTAGATCCTCATGGTCGTATCGCTTACCGCCACCCACTTCTTTTCCCTGAAAAGTGTGATGCATCTCAGAATATTATGACTTCATGCGTCAAAAACTCAAACAAACAAACAACCAACCAGCATATTGCAAAGGTAAAAAAAATGTACACCACAACATATCTATATCAACTACGATGCGCGCACACACACACATTGCTGATACAGACCGAAGCACAACATTATCTGAGGACTCCAACACCGGGATACTTGAAGAACAATCGGGATACACGTCAATTTATCTCACAAATACTCACAATACACAAAGAAGACACTTGTTCGGAATTCAATAGCTGTACCACAGAGCATAAAGACTTTAACATGCATAAAGACGTAAATCTACCGGGAACTGAGCGGGAAAACGCTCGGAAGCAGCTCTACCGCACTATCACGCAACAACAGGTTAGACTTGTACTCTGTAATCCTAGATGAAGAGAGGAAAATTGTTGAGTGACCGAATACACGGGATATCTTCCTTGGAACCGATGACATCATAATATCTGTTGGCACTTTCCAGTGAATCTTCAGCATTTTATCACCGATCAATTCATTGTCAACCAGAAACATTAAACCTCCAGATGGAAAAAATGAGAGGATAATTTTGTGGAGAGGATGTTTTGGATGCAAAAAAATAAATAATAGAAACATCCCACTTTCCCGACATTGCACGACAACCGAACACTTTTCATTTGTACACACATGGAAACAAAAATTATCCTACCTCACACATCGAATTATAAGACGTCAAGTAATTGGGTTGTTACCGATTCTTAGAACCATAAATGACAGGCATAAATTGACCTTATATAGACAGCTCCGAAAGCACGTGTTATCCCAGCGAGTTTTTGTCCAGGGAGGGGGCTTCGATTCAAAAGTGCCACATTTTCTGAAGTTTAATCATTTAAACTACTTAAAATAGTTCTAACCTCACGGTATTCGACGGGTCAGGAGGGGATGGGAATTTGACAGCCTCCACTAACATGCGATCTAGGTAAGCAAGGATAAAAAGCAAACGAACATTAGAAAGCTCTCATCATGGAGAACCCGAAGCATACCTTGCATTTGCATTTTAACCAATAATGAGATTTCCAGACGTCATATTAGGTAAATAGACAGACCTAGACACAAATCGCTTCAAACTATGGCCATGCTTCGGGGCTTCGACGAGGGATTTCTGGACTTGACGCGATTTTTCAGGACCTATTCTGAACGTTTGGGGGCCCGGGCCGACTTCTAGGGTCCATGCGATATTTTTTGAGGGCCCAGCTCGATTTCTTGGTTTCCGGTGCAATAGTTGTGGCCACCGGCGCTAGTTACTTATGGGCCAGGCAAGTTTGTCTGGGTTCTACACGATTCGTTGGGTCCAGATGAAATTTTTGGAGTCCCAGTGCGATTTTGATTTTCGGGGCTCTGGCTAGATTTCGTCAGGACCGTGGTGTGATATTTTTGGGTACCGGCGCATTGTTTCGGGTACGATGCGATTTTTGTTCGGCCCTGGGCACGACATTTTCTGGAACCTGGGCGATTTTCTCGCCAGAAATGTATGGGGCCCAGTGTGATTTTTGAGCTCCGGCGCGATTTTTGAGAACCTCATCAATTTTCTGAACCCGGATTGCTTAGTAGGTACAGAGAAGTAGTGAGGGGCCAATGGTCCTTATGCATGTGGGCGTTAACTATGCAGGTAGAGGTAGAACAGAGGAAGCAGTAGAAAATTACCGGGCTAATAAGTATTGTTCGTTTATTTGTTTTATGGGGTCTAGGGGCGACCGCGGCGGTCATGCAGCGCCCGTAACATATATCGAAGTATCTAGGCTAAAACTAGTCGACGGCATAATATACAATAGATTATCGAACCCGTTACGGTCAAGACGTACGGTAAAACCATAATGATGTTACAACATGAAAGACAAGGCATTTGAGGTGCATATACCACATACAATTTGATTTCTGTAAGGAAGCAGAATAGCTCCCCTGATTTAACGAAGGGTGACTCGTTCCCCAGTACTTCCCGTGACTAGATTGAAGAACGCCCAAAGTGACGTCTTTGCCTTTGTGCACAACATGCCATCTTTGTGCATAATATTGAGGTAGGGTTCACAAATATGGTGTTTAAACAGGAATCACTAGCAATAGTGATGAACCTACCAATATTCAGGTAGACACGGAGGACCTAGAAAGTGGGCTGATACATGGAAGATGCCTCTCAACTATGATAAGTGTAGGGTTATGCATCTGGGATCTGGAGGTGGGACATTTAGATATACAATGCGAGCAAATGAACTATATGGAACTGAAGGGGACAGATTCACGTATGTTAGTTTCAAGCGATCCAAGCAGCAGGGATATCAGAATGATAGGAACCATCACGAGGAGTGTGAAAGATTAAAGCAAGTAAGTTTTAAAACATCATACTTTGCCTATGTGTGACCCAGTGCTAAAATACTATTTTTGTTTGTTTGTTTTGTGTGAGGTGTCAAAACAGGTGCAGTAGGATGTCAAAATTTGTCATGAAAATGGTGTTCAAAACCTTCAAGTCCTTTAAGGTCAATCTTGAGCCAATAGCCTACCGGTATGTGTGTATGTTTTTTTTTTCTTATTTTGACACCTACCTAATTTAGGGATACCTATATTAACAAGACATAAAATACCTATACCATAAACTGGTATTGTATAGCAGATCACATCATAGGCTATTTTTTTTTTGATTTTACCTGAAGTTTTTTACCTGAATTTTTTACCTATTACCTGAAATTTTGCCACAAGATTATTGTGCAGTACCAGTTGTAATGGTCAACACAAGCATGATACTTGTCAACAAGATACTGTTGGAAATGAGACATCACAGCTTCATAACAACACATCAAGAAACATGATGTTGATACTTTTTTGGAATGGATGTTGACTGAGTGTTCAAGAAGTAGTATGTTGCACCCCATTTCATGAAGAATTTCATCACTGGTGCAACCCCACTTGGAATATTGTGTTCAGGAATGGGGCACCCACTTATAACTCCATAATCTAAAGTCAATGTCACTGAAATCACAAGCAGTATATTGACACCAAATTTGGTGTGAATACACCATTTGTGTTGTTACTTGTAAGGATAAAATTTCACTAACATCACAAGCTAACAAAACTACAAAATTTGAAGTGCATTGTTTGCTAACCACAAAATACAGAAAATGTGTTACTACATAGTTTGTATTTCACGAAGATTCTTCATTGTCAACAATCACAGTCAATTTTGATAACACCTCAGATAACACAAATTCTATGTTGTGTGAATTTTAGTGCAGAGCAGTTCCAGGAAATAAAAACGGATTTTTTTGTACAATGTTCAGCTGCTGCAAGCAGCTGGGGATTTAGCAGATCACAAAACCTTAAAGGAAGATTAGCCCTCCCTATCCTTCCAGTTATATCCTCACACCCCATCTTTGGGGGGGGTCATTCAAACCCCCCATCTAATCTCCAAACTAAGCATCGCACGAAAACGAAAGAGGTGTCATCGGAAAGCACTCGACGAGTAGGGCCCGACACCACCCCCAATTTTTATCCCCCAAAAATTCACTAGGGGGCCTAGGTTTTCATGACTTACATCATGTTTTTGGCTCTGGGGAGTTCATTCTGGGGGAGATTTGAAGAAAACATATTTGGAACCAGAAAAGGAAGGCCAAATCGACCATGGCCTTCAAATTTTAGCCCACCCAAAAATCAATTTTGTTCTCTCAAAATTTCAAAATTGAGTTTTCAATTTTCTTCAATTTTTATTTTTATAATAGGTAGACCGGACCGAAAAACATTGTTCGAGTCATTTTGCTCTCATAAAAAATGCTTACTGTAGCCAGAATCTTCGATTTTAATGCTAATGGGCAAATATGCAAGACTAATAAGTAATAAAAAATGGGGAAAACAAATTCCTCTGGTGCGTTTTGTTTCATCCCTAAAGATAAGCAAACGCTGAAAGTTTCATTAAAATATCTTTATCCATTCAAGCGTGACAACTGATTGAACTTTTTTGGAGGTGACCTCAATTGACCTTGGCTAACTCGTTGACCCTAGATGACCCGACCTCAAACTTTTGACACAACATGCCAAATTGATGTGGGAAAAGGTATGTCAAATTTCGGCGCGCTGCTGCGTGCCATTCTTCCACTATCTGCAGAAAACCCTAGGAGGTGCACATGACCCCCCCTCCCCCAGACAGTGCAGGTTAAGGAAGATCACCAACTCCATCTTTATCCCTCATAGGCAGCAGAATAGGGGAGTTGAGGGTTGGAGATAGGTACTGTCCAATCCCTGCTAAATCTGACTCTCTCTCTCCCCTGGATCCATCACTGGGGGCCGAGACTAACATTGGCATCAATGGTGTCAAATCCAACCTTGACTCCTCTCACACCAGTAATACTCAAGCAATGGGGGAATACAACTTAATGTCAGAATGTCAGAAGACCCCATCCATCACACCAACTCAGATTCCTACCCATAGTGCTGGTGGGCCCTCCAAATATTTATGACATACAACTTGTGTTTTATCTATGCCATATCATTTCCATTTCATTGATGCCCCAATGAATCAGGGTATGAAGTACTTACATGCTTCCTATTAAAAAAACATGAATTTAGCAGTTAAAGCCTGTTATTGATATTGGTCTTCGTGATTGCATGTCAACATCAATGTCAATATTTTAAAGGCTGTGATGAAATTGAATGCAGGCTTGCTTGTCTACATTACATCACGCTGATTTTCTGATCATGGGTTTATGGAATTTAATGACATTGTTTGGAATTAAATATATTTAACATCATTTGGTCTCATGTATCTTAAGTATTCACTATGTATTAATTTAACTGTATTTTATCACAGTTAACATTATTGGAAATACATCATATTATTTTTGAATATGTATGCTGTTCAATCAATGAAAGGCATCATAAAACCACATCATCTGTAAAACAATCATAAAATTGTATGAATTACACAATTTGCAGCTACAAACCAAGACCTTTGTGAAATGCAACATAGCAGTTTGTGGATTGTGTCACACCATTTTTTAAAACAAACTGTGTGGGTGCAAAAGCAATAGTGAAATTAGCCTGCGGTTGTGCCAGTGTCTAAAAAAAAACACTTTTTCAGATCTCAAATCACACTCAAATCTCAGCACATTGCTGTGTGAATATAATGAATAGATCAACCATGATAGCATACTAATCAAACTGGGAAAAGTAACTTTACTTCTTTCTATTTCATTTTGCTAAGCTTGTGTTATAAAACCTGTGTGAGTTATTTATTAGCAGATGCAGTGGCTAATCAAAGAACGTAAATTATGCTTAAGGTACCCTTACCAGTTCCTTTTACTTGCCCTGTTAATCTAATAGCTATATCTTTCTAATTTTAGGGACTGGCATACTTGCAGATATGGGCTCCCCTTGATTGGCCACATAAATCAGCTTTGGGAATGTGACAGTGATAAATTATTGGTGAAACATGGTGGAATGTACCACTTTCTGAACACTTAATAGACATCCTTCCCCAAGAAGTATCAACATCATGCTTCCTGACATGTTTATGTCTCCATGCCCTGCTGCTAAAAAGTGCTATGTGTAAGCATCATGCTTATGCTCCTCAATATCGATTGTAATACACAAACATCTCATAATACAATTTCTGCCACTACAAGATGTATAATTTCTAATATACAGACCTATAGATGTAGCAGAACTACAATGTGGTCTGTTATAGAATATCATTTGTTGGTAGTGTGGCACCTACTTATCATTATCATTAATATATGTCCTCATATAATAGATATTTCCTAAATCAAATAACATTGGTGCATGAGTATGCTATTGGCTGAGAATTGAGCTTAAGGGACTTTCACAATATTTTAAATGGCATGCTTCCATGGCAAAGTTGGACATCATACTGCATTTGATTCAACATCTTACACCTAATGAAAAAAACAATAATTTAACACTGGAATGTGAAGCTCAAGAATTTGGAGACCCAACCAGGTGAGAGAACCTATTGTTGTTGGATCACCTAAAATATACTGATGTTGGATTGAATATCATTACATTACTCATTACATCATTACATTACATTACTAAATGAATCTACATCATTTGCTATGTGAATGCAAGTGGCATGACTCTTTTGTGCTTCAGTGACTATCCTGCTTTGACATGGTTTCCCAAACAAATATTAGAGGAAGAAGTCACTAGGTATGCTTCAACAAGTCCATTCCTTATATTTATTTTCAAATTCGCACTCAGGGGCTTCTTCTATATAAATACCAAAATTATGTAGACAAGTTATTCCAATTTTGACAAGCATGATGCAAAAGTTGTGGCAAACTGTATGTGTTTCCAATATAAGTGAATGTTCTCATAATTCTAATCATATTCACAAGTATTTTGGCAATATTTTCCAAAATATCATCAGGTGTAAAGCAACAGAATGCCTATCAAAATGAATATCAACTTCATTCAATTCATGTCAGAAAGCACCAGAACACATTTGTTAAAGCAAGATATGGTCCAGTGGCTTCTATGTATTTGCCATATCCTCTTCTTCTAGGCTGAGCCCAGATGGGCCACTGTAGCTCTTATTAGCCACCAAAACTAAAACTGGATGACTAAGTACTCCATATCGTCCATTGACTGATTGATCCATTGACTTGGGTACTGATTGTACCCATATCGTCCACTGATGCAACATATTTTACCAAAATTGCAACTGCATGCAAATATTAGGTAACTTATTGAGCATATAGGGGAAGAGGGGGATTTCTGAACACTTAAGACATTATGCAACAAATAGTTCTACTGCTGCTTCTGTATGGCTGAACCAGTAATTGTACTGTGTTTACTGAATACAAAAATGAACAAGCTATCCATATTCAAGCAGTTCCTTTCAATGAAAAAATCCTCTAACCACTTGCAAAGAGCAACTTTAAAACATATAATTATTTTGTAGTGGTGTGCCGTATTCTGAACACAAAAATGTTGTTGTGCAGGATTACCTCACTGCAGCTGTTGTGGTACAAGCTATTAGTAGCCACTACAAAATGCTGGTGTAATTGCAAAAAGGTGGTGTGTAAAGAACATGTGAAACTTCAATGGAGATTGTTGAGGAAATAAACATCTCCTCAGTTGGCATGCTCTATATCGCATATTCGGCTAGCGCCATGTCAACGATTGGCATAGTTGGTTAGTGCATCCGCTTTCCATACGGATGGTGGTAGGTTTGAATATCGGCGCAGATACATTTTTAACCCGATCACACAGTCGTTGGCTGTCAGGGCCGTTGGTTAATGTTACACTTTAGATTACTTTACACTATCATGAGTTGCTTGATGTAATAATTGTCCATGAAAGTAGAGGGAAATACTCAACTAAAGCATACTCATGCAATGAATGTCTAATTGGACCATTTGGAATTGTCCTCATGGAACTTTGTCTCTGGAAGGGTGCTTCTGGCTGAAAAATTTGAGGGAGCATTCAGGCACACTAAAGGTCATACTTCTTTCAATCCACAACCCTGGCCGAAAATCTGAGGGGACATTGGGGACACATTCCCCCAGCACCCCTTGTATCCACCCATGTCCCAGAAACAATTGAAAGGGATTCTGATAAACTGGAGCCACTGAGATGGTTCCATGACAGCTTCATGCTGCCCAGTGGTAAGACCTCTCACTTTCTGCAGGCATTCAACTTTTCAAACTCTTTGAACCAAAGTGGTCATACACCTACCTCACAGCAAGGGTTTGTGACCCCATGAAACATTGCATCCATATCCAGTTCAAGTTGTTTATTTCAACAGCATGGTTCCATATGCACCACATTCCGTTACATTTTTAGTGCAAGCAATGCTACCATAGGAAGTGCAAAAGATTCTCGGTCAACATGTCTCTCACATAACGTTCATGGGGGGGGGGGGGTCGGCCACCTAAGATCTGAAACTAGAAACACACAATTTGGAGGAATTATGACTATAGTGAACTCACTACAGTATACACTTCATGACCCCAGATCAATGTCTTCAGGGTCAAATGAGGTCACAATTGGCCTCCACTCCACCCCAGCCAGCACCACTCGTACATACAGAAAGTATGCAGGTTCCACTGCCAAATGTTATGTAGAGACCATTCATACATACGCTCGCTACGTACTCTGGTATAGACCGTGCATGCTGTCACTACAGTCGGTAGTACGGACCCATTGTGCGATTGTTACGCCAGCAATGCTAAATATTGAAAGTCACTTCCTTATGGTTTACCGAAGCCAGCTGCTCTTGGAAGCCTAAAATGGTGCCCGTGAATTTAGCAAGCTCAGTACACAAAGAATAGGTAGAACTATGTGATCAGACCTTCATATTTTGGTAGAGACAGGTCCATCATTTATGAATACCACCATCTTTTTGTTATTTATGCACTGAACATGATGTGGGAGACGTCCAAAGGTAGGTGTTCAGGAAACAGAACGTGTTCAGATACCTCTCCTTTCCCTTACCTACCTAAAAAAATCATAACTTCACTTACCATTTCCGTACTTTATCTACAGTATGCATGAAGCGCTTTCCATCATCTTTTGTTCTGCTTCTTGTTTCGGCTCGGAATGACCGATTCATTTTTATGACTAAAATAAGAATGTATCAATATTTTAACCTAAAACCGGGCTACCGAACAATCAACCCCACGCACCGCTCCCCCACACAATAGAAATAGAGGATTTTATTTGGCCTTGGATGAAGGTGATCAAGGTTAAGGATGAACCCCACCAGCTTATTGATAGTATGACGTCACAGCGATGTGAAGTTTTTCTTTCATATGGTTAACGTAAAGGAATGTGATCACTTTTTGTGAAAGCCAAGCGCAAAAAAGAAACGGCTTTGAGGAAAACAAAGCCTCCCTATTTAAAAGATACATCCATGTATTATTCTGTAATACACTTCATCTTTTTCTTCATAGTGTATATTTATCCTCAAACATAACACTGTGCGATTGCACAGTGCCTACGCAGGAAATATGGTATGAGGCGAGCAGTATATCCAGGGGGTAATAGGGTGATCATGAGTGACTTACCTGGCACTGAATTCACGCGTGGTGATGTGGCGTGATGTGCATTCATCGTTGTGACGTGCTTGCATTTCTTATCTCCTTCGCTAGGTATTAACGTAGCGCTAGCAGTGGCATGGCAGCGCTTGTCCCGTGAAGATCATTCTGCTTAGTAAATTCGTAATGGCATTCGCGATTTGCGCATTCGATGTCTGCCGCGAGCAGTTAATGCGCCTAGTACATCATAATAATAAACACACAATAACATGTTGCGTGTATATGTGCTTAATGCGTATTTTCCAAGGTACCGTGCACTAGCACACCGCGCACATTCATGGTACCATCTATCTACATTGGGATATTTGGACCATTTCAATTATTGGGGATAAAATACACCTATCGTTCACGAAAATGAGGTGCAAAATTACTTTTGTGCACATTTCCAATGTAATATAAGACGTACTGTAAAACTCCTGAGTAATGGAACAAGTTGGTACCAGGTCAAAATATGAATATCAGTATGAATATCAACCTGCTGGTAGTTTGATGCATTTGATGAACGCTTGGTTCCGCACTAAGTAACAATCAAAATAACTAGCGGGGACGTACCAATGTACCGACCGGCGTGAGGGGAGAAATATTTAATAGTATGGCGCGGGATTACGTGAAGGGTTCAGAAAGCCTAGACTTATTGCAGAACTGGGATGAACCTGGCGATCCCCTCGCTCCGCTGGATGCAAGCCAAATGGATGTTATCATTGATTTGTCTTCTTTCGCAAATGAACGACCTTTTCCAGAAAAGGTTCGTACCTACCGAGGTATCTTTACGAATGCACTGGTTGTGTTGCTTATTGTACGAACATGCTGAACCAATATTCACTTTAGACCCAATGAGGCATCTGTAAAAAATAACAAACGTTTCTGAATGTGATAGGGCAATGGTAAGTACCTAGGTAGGTACCTAGGTACCTACCTACCTACCTACCTACCTACCAACCAAACCATCTACCTACATTGACAGGGGAAGGGACAGTTTCCAAACACTTAAAGGAACCTAACCACCTTTATAATGGGATTTTAACTGAGATAGCAGTTTTGAAGACCACACCAAGAAATCACCTCATACTCCGTTCGGTCCACAACATCTTCCAGCCGAGGTTATAAGGCTTTTTATCATCGGTTTTGGGACGCCGCCCCGGGGTACTCCAGCACCTTTTCATATCAGAAGGGCACCTTTTTCTCTAAAAGGAGTGACCTCTGCCGACAAATCCATTCAGTGAGGATGGGGGTGTACACCCAAGCATTCAAAGAAGGCCTAGCCAAGCACAATGGGTGCAACCTATCCATGGGAGGGGCACAAGCCTCCAATGAAGCCCCCCCCCCCAACTTTGCATCCACCCGTGGTATATTCGCAAGCAAAGCCTGGCAAACTGGGGGAGGGCTCAACTGCCCATCTCCATGCTTGAACATGGCAGCGATGATCTGCGAAGGTGGCACAGTCTGCAGCGACCTATTGGCGCAGACATTCCGACATCGCTGCTCAAGGGTGTGTTCGCAGCTCGGATAATAATTTCTTGGAGGATGGAAAATTTTCCCTCTGGCGTTCGGAGCTCGCAGCCGAATATCCTGTCACGTTTCCAAATATTGAACACAAATAGTGTGCTTTGGAGTCAAATGTGGTGACCGTGCAGCATATCTTCGCATCGCACGCTTGCTTGCATCACTAGTATTCTTACCATGAATTCAGGAGCAGTTGACAGGGTTTGGGCAGGTCCAGCCTGTGTGTCGGTGTCGGTGCATGTCGGCATTGGCGGACATTCCACTCCCGGACCGACAGAGGGCCTCTATCAGCATGTTCACCAGGAGGTTATTGGATGTGGTCAGGTATATTCCTGAATCCGACACTTCTGACAAAGGGAACCTTGTTGCTATCTTACCTGGAGTGATGGATGGGTGCTTCAATGCTGGATGGAAGAAGCTGAATGGTGTCTTTGCAAGGCACCATCAAGGCTACATATATAAGACCGTGGCACCATGGCTGGAGATATCTGGTGGGGCAGAGGGGTCCGGACTCCTGGTTTGGTACCATGGTAATGTTGGCCCTAGCATAGTTACCAGCTTATTGTAACCTAAGAATGTGTTCCCCTGATTTATCTGGGCCCAAAAATATCACAAACATATACATCCAAACTGAAACTGGAAAATTACCAACATCTTCCCATTATCTAGCACCATGACTTCAATGGCTCAAAGCAACATGGCACATGCTGTATGAACTTATGTGCCACAAGTGCCACTAATGCTAGTTACTTCACACAGATCCTGTAGATTTCGTCTGAAAAATGTTCTGCAGGATCCGAATAATTTTCAAGTTCCTGTGAGCTTCCAATGGTGAATAGGCGTAGCTCATCCAAAAGTATGACGCCACACAGAACATTTTCCACAGGATTCGAGCTGCAAACGCGCCCCAAGTCGTCCACGGACACAAACACTAAGCAACACGAACTAGTTAGCTAACACTAAGCAGGCACGACACCAGCACATGCCTCACACACGATGTCTGCGACGGCTTCTTCATCATCACCGTCGTCGTCCACCGGGTGGGCATAGTACCCTTCACATACGGCAATGTGCATTTGATGAGGACAGTTGTGGGGCACGTGTCACATTCAACCCAAGTTCTGCCCAGTGGTCATGCCAATAGCGGCCCGCTGTCAGCTGGGGGAGTGTCCGCTCATGCCGAGATGTAGTCGACACCCAGCCGACATGTAACCGACGTGGGCCCGACGTCGGAAAGATGCCGGGCTGCTGTTGGGACGATAGCGACTTGCTGTTGACTGGGGAGTGAAATGTCGGACAACGGCCCGACGTCGGCTGACCGCTATTGATTTGCCGAACTCAACCCGACATATGTTGATATTCCAGGTTAGTTTGCCGATGTCGGGCCGAGAGCGGCCGGATGTCGGCATTCCACTTACGAGATGCCGAGCTCGCCCCGACACATGCCGAAGGCGGGCCGACATCGGCATGTTTACTGGGGGTCCACCCCGGTGTCGTGTTCTTGGCACCAGCTGGCCGAACATTTGACGCAAATCCAATCTGCATCTTTCCTGAGTGCTGTGCGCGCCGATGTGCGCCGGGAAATGGACGGCAACGGTGCTGCACCAGGACTCAGCAGCCGTCTGACGCTCGGCCGACTGGGTCGACGGGGACACCGCTGCTACTCGACCACGCCTTCGTGACGGCTGGCGGCCGCGACCTCCCTGGCGTGCCTCCTGCCCCCTCTGCTGCTCATGATAATGGCACCAGACGGGAGCCGAGATACAGGCTGGAAGATGTTCTATTCTCTCCTTCCCACTCGGCATACACTATTGCTGGCGTGAACAAGTGCCAGGCAAAGGCCTCCATTTTTCCCACTGGTCCGAGCCGTGCATGATGCTGAGGACAGCGGATGAATGACATGGCCGCGACCTGGCTCGTGGCGTCGGGCGTCACCAGCTGGTCGCCAGTCGTTGTTCGAGCTCAGTTTGCTGGAAGTAGCAAGCTGCAGCCCCTCCCCCTCCTCCTTATGGAAGGTGGTGCCCCTCCGGCCGGGAAAAGCACCTCTTCAGGAAGGCTGAGGTGCATCCTCCCCACCCTATGCTCAACAGATTTGCTAACCACAAATGCGTCTCTCTGTAACTCAAATCTCTACACATTTGCATCTCACAAATGCATAACAGTAAAATGCGCCCCTTTGGGACGAAAAGGTGCCGTTCAGTGCGCTCCAGTGTACCCTTACCAGGATCCCCCATTAGCGCATTTTTCGCCGAAGGGACCACTCCAAGGAAATATGCCTCTTCCCCAATGCTAATTACTGGATCTGTCCCTGCTCAGTGCAACCTTGCAGGCTTAAAATGCTCATTAAGTCAGTATTTGGAATTCAACACACTTGTTTTAACAGGTGCAAATACATGTGCCGTATTCCGAGCACAGCTGTTCGGTTCGGGGAGCGCACCGAAAATCGCCTGTGTTGTTGGCTGAACACTTGCAACCTAACAAAGATGGTGTTTAATACATTTTAGCCCAATAAAACATGATTGCACACAAGCGCAAGGCTTCACTGTAGATGTTGTACAAGTTATTAGTAGCTGCTAAAATACCAGTGCAATTGCAAAAATATCGGAAGTCACGTCCTTACGGTTTTCTTAAGCCGACCGCCTTCGAAGGCCTGAACACGGCGCCCGTGGACTTCGGTAGATCCGTGCACAAAGAATCGGTACCACTGCGCGATCGGTACTTCGTTTTTCGGTAGACAAAGGTTGATTGTTTACAAATACAGCCATCTTTTTGTGTTATTTACGTGCCGAACGTGACGCGAGTGACGTGCAAGGGTAGGTGCTCGAGAAGCAGAATGTGTTCGGATGACCCCTCTTCCCCTACCTAGGGGCCTAGGTACCTAGGTACCTACCTACTTACCATTCATTCCTGTTGGAATGCATCCTGCCAATAATTTAACCAGTAGGTTTGCAGCTTGGTATTTTTTTGGATTCTTGAAATTTATTTTTCCAATGCAATATTTATGAATGTTCTTAACATGATGGAACCACTCATTTCCCCTACAAATGCATGCTTTTCAGTTGGGAGGCAAAATAACACCCACAAATGGGCTTGGAGTTGGGTAATATAGCATCAAGGCAATGTTCAACATAATGAAAAAAATGTAACATAACCTAGCCTAACCTAGCCTGGCCTTCCATGCAAGAAAACGAGTTCTTAGCAAAATGGGACATTAAAAAAAAAATTCTATGAATTTTAAGCTAAATAAACCTAACCTAATGCCTCACCTGTTTTTAAGCACTTGTCACCTGCACTTGTCCGAGGAACGCCAGTGGGAGAAGTGGATCACCTTTCACTCAATGGTCAAACTCAAGGCTGTGTTCTGATTCACAAGATCAATCACCAGACAGATGGTGCTTTGTGAGTTTAATTCTGTTTGAGGCCTGTAACTGATTTTTTTCAGGTCTCGATGGAGTTCAACGACCCAAGGAGCCCAACTTTGTCTGTGTCAGAGGTAGACACAGCAATGGCAGAGCAAGCTTCAATTGAATCTACACAGCAGGTAAGTTGTTGCATTCATAGGTATGAACCAGGACATTTGTGTCTGATCTCTCACTCCATGACATTTCAATTCTTCCATAGTGATATGCCAATACCTGACGTGGCAATATACAAGAAATTGCCCTGTTTTTGTTTTGCTTTAGTATTACCAAAAAGGTGGTTTTCAAGGGGAATTAAGAAGTTATTGGGCATATTTCTTTGCAGCATGCTTGCAAGGTTAAGGGTAAGAAGTTGATGCTGGGATTGGAGCCTAGGAATTGGTGGAAGGGCGCCAGCTTTTCTGGCAATGGTCATGGCAAAGATGCGAATCCTATCCGCATAATTTGTATCTGAACTATTCCTTACATCCATCCCTTCAAAGCCCCCCCCCCCCCTCAACGTTTCTTTCGCACCTGCCCATTTCACACCATCATATGTCCCAGCCCTTTCTCCGCAGCTCACCGACCATTCTTTTCTGGAGAACAGCAGTATCCACTCTTGACAAATGATCTTGTGTGTATCCTGCATTCACCCTTGCAACACCACCCCGCCTGTGAACAGTCCGACCAACTTCCTCTGGCTGATCATTCACCAGCCCCCGACAGCCTGCGTCTGCCAATAACGTGTGCAATGAGAGTGCGAGTCCTGGCTTTCAAAACCTCAGAAGTATCCCCCATATCCATCCCTTCAACATCCTACTTTCGATTCTTACCTGAGCAGACCCCCACCCAATATATTTAGCTGTGGGCGAGTTGCCTTCCTCCTCCACCTACCCACGATCCTCTAGTCAGCTCGTGGGCGAGTTCCTTCATCCACAAATAACCACCTGCCCATGATACCCTGCAGTCCAGCCTGTCGGCGAGTTCCTTCCTCTACAAATCACCACCCGCCCTTGATACCCTGCAGTCCATCCAGTATCCATCATGGGATGATAACCATTCTGGATTGTGCATGCGCCATGGTAAAGTGCGTCCACGTTCAGGAATTTTGGTCGGAATCGATACTTAACAAGCAGGTGCTTGGATATTTACAATTTTTTGTTTGCACATTCGGCGGCCCATGGCGAAAATTCGCCCAGCTGATAGCCTAGTGAGCAGTGCGTTTGCGTTGTAAACGCGAGGTCTCGGGTTCCAATCTGATTACCTTCCTGAACTTCCCCGCGACCATTCAGCGTGAGGATTTAGCGCCTATCTGCACAGCCTGTGCAGATAGGCGCTAAATGACCCCGTAGTCGGCGCGCCCTTAAGCCCAACTAATCAATCATTAAATCAGCCTGTGCAGCTGCATGCGCTGTGAAATAACCCATGATTCTATTCTCGCCATTGGTGTAATAAATGAGCATAGCGTGAATGACATCACTTTCAGTGAAGTAATTCACTCAGCCTCACTTGACTTCTTTTTACTGGGTTTTGGGTATTATGCAGGTTTGAAGTATTGTTTCACTTATGTTGAAGCTGATTTGCCAAATATAGCATGTTCATGTATCAGTTGTTATTTGTTGTTCAAGAGTATATGCATCCACAGACATGCCAGATTATGGACGAGTTAAGGAGAATAAAAGCTTACTTTAAGAGGAAGTCAAAGCGTCCCTAGACACACATTGTATTATGCAACATTTCCTCTCTGCCGTCGAGCTGAAGATGAGCCTTATTCGGCCAGGGCTGCTGCTGAGAATGTCACAGGTTACAACGATTAAGTCGCTGCTAAGCTGAGGATGAGGTGCGATTGTGTAGCTGAGCTAACCGAAAACCGTCAAAGTGGATGCATGTGACTGTCTTCACCAAGCTGTCGTTGACCAATTTTCTGCTTGTCTCCTTGACATTTCATTATCCTCCAGCCACCTTTGAATTCCACGTACAGGAAGAGTACGTCCAATTATCGATTGCTACGAGAGCGAAATAAAACGGTTCTGGGTGAACATGTGCTGTCATACAGTGCACTTCAATCAGAGAAAGCCTCTAGAATTTCAAAACCTGGTAGCCTAGCAGATAATATAAGGCTGCAAGACTCAGGTCACCGCTGGCGCCGCCTTCAAGTCAAGGCAAAGTCGCTTTTGTAGGTGACAGCACTGTTTTTGGTGAAGGTGAAATTAGCAGGTATGAGCTGTATTTCACCTTCGGTATTAGTCATGCTAAAAGCAATGGGAAGCTATGGAAGATGCGGTTATATTGGGATTGGTGCTGAACCTTCCGCTGCATGCAGACATTGACGGGAAAAGACAGCGAAGCTCTCGAGTAAGCACGTACCTGCCTAGGTATCTTGGTGCATTTACTGGTAATTTGGATCTAAATTAGCTTTTAGTCATAAATAACTAGAGGTTAGTGGTGAAAATGACCACCAATATTGCTTTATTTCGAAAATGCCAACTCTCCAACTGTGGTTTTACCAAAAGATTTCCGTTAGTTTGGTTGCAAGATGCGACCGTATACGTGAGCGAACTTTCTCGTGGATGAGCAAATATGGCCACCCTTCCTCAATCCTTTGCATTATGACGTAAGTAGTGCATCTGATGTATGCCTACTCTTATTTAGCAGGGAAAGCACATATTATATTCCACAATTCGCTCGAACAGAAAACTGGAGTCGTCGGCGTGATTCATTGGGCGCTAAATGATCAAACCTGGTCGATGCGCTCTAAAACTCAAATAACCAACCAACTAACGAGAGAACGAGAATATTCGCTTTCGTTATCCATATTTATCGTACTGCCTTGGCTACTTCTGCTGTGATATATCGTTGCCCCGCAGTACGATCGATTTCCGTATCCTAGACGTTTCAGATTACAAAAAAAATGGTATGCTTCACTTTCAAGTGACGACTTGTTCATCCCAGGCGCTTCCAGGCTGTGTCCTCAAGTTTCCCTATCGTCAGTACATTGGCGATGCTAGCGTCCCTGGTGACATGTCAGAGCAATCGCTCGTTGACGCGCCGTTGATGCTTGGTGTTGTGGGACAGTTTCATGTTGGTACGATTCTTCCTTTCACCGCGAAATATTGGCTATCTAGATCAATTAGTGTCAAACTAGCACTCAGATGAACCTAGGTAGGCCACTGGAAACGACTTATTGACCCATCGTGGATGGGTTGATCCGTTAAAGCCGGAATAAAGGCAAAGGCAAGCTGTTAAATGATCCCATGTGAGAAGGCGGCGAACTGCGTCTGGCACGACAGCTCTGGGTGGACGGAGCGGATGGGAAGGGGAACGCGTCCCCCAATCTTGAACACGTTCCCCATAGTTTTTGTGTCATCCCTTTG
The DNA here is from genome assembly GCA_034440615.1 of Ashinkailepas kermadecensis. NCBI lineage: Eukaryota > Metazoa > Arthropoda > Thecostraca > Neolepadidae > Ashinkailepas > Ashinkailepas kermadecensis. Next base: position 118,312 of record JAOTOM010004766.1, on the reverse strand, counting down.
TTAGTTTTTCTGTTTGCCGCACAAGGAGTTTGTGTCTCCAACTAGCCCTCGTGTCGCCTTCCCCACTTTGAACACGAGGCCAAGCTCTCACTGTATGTATCATTACTTCATAGTGTTGGTGGCGTCCGAACCGTTCCTTTTACTGTTACAATTCATCGTTAACGTAGTTGGTATGGAGACCGTTCAAAGCAAACGTGCGTTGTGTTGACCATTGTGGATTGGATTGGATTGGTGGAAGGATTGGAGAGTGGATGCAGCCACGTTTTGCTTGCCCATGGCCCTGTAGAATGGCACAGGACCGGAGAAGGAGGGCACGAGGCTTTGAGGCTGGCCCCAGGGGGATAAATAGCCGTGTCGGAGATAAGGAAGGATCCTCTATGTACCATAGAGGTGCGACTTGTACTAGGCTTGGCAGTGAGTACAATGGTTACCACACTCCACTGTAGCGCACCACACTCCACTGCGAGACCATGGCAACGAGTAAAAAAACTGAGTATTTTTATCCTGGTCAGCGGTGACATTTGCCAAAGAATCAAGATGCGGTGAATTACGTGAGACATTTGCTTCTTGATAAGGAAGCACCATTGCTGAAGTACCGAAGAAGTCGGCATTGGATGTCATGTGTCATGAAGCCATTCGCAGCAGAGTGGAAACGTGAGGAACACCAGTAGTGTCGCAGACAAGTGTGAAGAGAGAAGTGCGGGCTTGTTACGTGCATTTACGGTGCTACAAAACTAAGAGAGGGAAACGCGAAGCTCTGCTGCTAGAAGCGCTATAATCGTCTATGAGGAAAGCTTACGATGCGGACGTAGGACGGGTTTAACTCTCAAGTATAACGAAGCCTGGCGCGGGAAATATTATCCAGCTATGAGGAAGAAAAGTTATTGCTTGGCCATCTGTAACTGTGATTGACGACACACCACAATGTACATGCATTTGGTCTTAATCACTTCAGTTGCAATGCCCTTAATGTTTAAGATGTGTTCCACAGTTCATTCCTGGAATAGCACCTGGAACCCTGTCTTCTTCAGATCCAATAACCAACATGGCGTGCCTAAGGTATGAGACGCCCTGCATAAATACCAGGCTCAAGTGAATACATTTACATTGATAATCCAACGAAGAAGTGCTGTTCTGAAAGTATTGGTTTTATAAAGATAGGAATTTATTTTAAAAAATCAGCAGCGAAACCCATTAGGTGCACATCGCAAGTTGATACATCACCTGTGTCAAAACACTAAGTCGGTGATAATTGATATTCTACTTTTGTCAATTCTGCCACTGCCTCCTCATACGCTGCAGCGTGTACGATGATTCGGCAGCACCGTGAGAAGAGGCGCAGTGTCCGCGGCGGTGATGTATGTCTGACATTTGAGACATATCGCATTCCCGAAGGCGATATGGTGAGTTGATCGAAAAGTGTCTATTTCTGACCGGCGACAACTGCTTACAGTTCTTCCACTGGTTCTCGGAGCTGCAGGACGACATGGTCACGGAGGAGGACTTCATATACCAGTCGTACATCCAGCAGCTGCGCACCTACCAGAAGCAGTGTGCCGATCTGCTGTCACAGGTGGCCACACCGGATGTTGGGGTGATGTGGCCGGATGATTATGGTTGCCATGGTTGCGATGGCTGCGATGGTCCAGAATGCTCATTGCTCAGTTTGGTGGGATGCTTCGCGATTCGTGGTATTCTTTCACTCTTGCGCAAACAAAAAAAAATTGTGGTTTGAAACTTGCCTTTAACAGGCACTGCAGCGACAAAAACACCACCTGCCGTGCAACTTTTGAAAGTTGGGTGAGTGATGATGCGTTGCATGCGCGGGTTCCCATGCTGACGTTCCACTTTCACCAGTGTGCATCTGTCTGTTTTGTATTCGTCACCCGTCCCATACCACTATTGTCTGCCGTAGCCGTACGCAAGCGCATAGGTGTGCCTAGTCTTGCTTCGAAGTCGTCAAGATAAGTGAATCGACACCCATGCGGCGGCTATCTGTGTTGTCATGGCATCTGTCTGTGCTGGTGTGACAACTGTGACTTTGCGGTAGGTGGAGACGTCGCTGGAGCAGATGAAGCTGCTCAGTTCCGACTACACCACCGTCAGCACCAAGACCAACTCTCTGCATGATGTCTGTCAGACGCTGCTGGCCGACCAGGTGCGAACCGCCCGCGGGGTACGGGGCACAGCGAGATAGGTGTAACCGTCCGCAGGGTACGGGGCACAGCGAGATGGATGTAACCGCCCGCAGGGTACGGGGCACAGCGAGATGGGTGTAACCGTCCACAGGGTACGGGGCACAGCGAGATAGGTGTAACTGCCGCAGGGTACGGGGCACAGCGAGATGGGTGTAACCGCCCGCAGGGTACGGGGCACAGCGAGATGGGTGTAACCGCCCACAGGGTACGGGGCACAGCGAGATGGGCGTAACCATCGCAGGGTACAGGGCACCGCGAGATGGGTGTAACCGCAGGGTGGGGACGAGTGGTCTATGGGTACGATGCTCGTCTCACAATCGAAAGGTTGTGGGTTCGAGTCTCACCTGTCGCTACTCTTCGCCCGCGACCAATCGGCGTGAGAGATTGGCGACGCTATATGACTCAACGGTCGACGTGTCGTAAGACCAATAACCAACCAACCGGGGCACAGCGAGATGGATGTAACCGCCCACAGGGTACGGGGCACAGCGAGATGGATGTAACCGCCCGCGGGGTACGGGGCACAGCGAGATGGGTGTAACCGCCCGCAGGGTACGGGGCACAGCGAGATGGGTGTAACCGCCCGCAGGGTACGGGGCACAGCGAGATGGGTGTAACCGCTGGCGGCTGGTTCTAATCACCTTGGGAGTTTCGTCGATAGCTTTCGAACCGCCTGCCATAGCCACACCAAATTTAGGGTATCCGTGGCATTGTCAGTTTGACACCTGTTTAAAGGAAATGTTTCGAGGTACGTCGGGTAGCCGAACTGTAACGTAACAAGCTGAGGTTACTTGGGGTGTCGGGGCAATTATCGCCGATAATCAAGTCTGTGTTTGTATTCGGTGAACGCAAAGGATAGATGCAGACCAACGTCCATCATAGTAAATGGATTGATTGCCTGTCTTCATATGGTCAGAAGTTTCAGGTTACCTTATTGTCGATGGCCAAGTAAATTATTTGCACTGATTTATTTCGCTACTTCTAAATGGCCTTCATTCCCAAGACACCACAACCTTGCTGTAAAGCGATGTGACACCACATTAGCTCATTTGCAAAACATTTCATCAATCAATTATGAATATAATGTGATCTAATATTACCTGACCTGGCCTCATATTGACTTTTGATTCCTTGAGAACCACTGAGCGCGGTTCTGAATCTGGAAGATGCCGTTCTTACCTATTCCAGATCTATGCGATCCTTGTTATGCAAGTTAAGGGGGCTATGCATTTGTATAAATTTTCTAGCTTTTGTGAAATTTGCTACGTTTTTCTGTGACACTCCAGGTCTTGTACCATGGATCAGTGGGTATCCTTAGATGAGCACAATTACTTTTTATTGTAGTGGTGATTTTTCGTATTTGCCAGTTAGTTCCTGATGCCTGGGGTGGGGGTTAAACTGCCCAGGTGGTGATGGATGGCCGCCTATGCCATACTCTGCCAGGTCAATGCAGGGATAGCTCCAGGTCGGGAAGGTGACGGCTGTGGCTGTACGAGGGGCAAGGATGGATTGCTGGAACACGCTGCTACACGAACCTGCTCTTGGTCTCAATGGTTTGGAGCGACAACTGTCGGCTGATACTATTGTGTGGCTAATGTTTGCAGCCGATCTTCCTTGTATCACTCAAACAAATTGCATTATGTACGCCGATGACGTCAGACTGTTTCACCGGATTAAATATACCGCCGACACCGCCCCTTTCAGGCCGATATGGATTGTCCCGCCACTTGGACGCGCATTTGGCGCCTCAAACCAAGCCCTAAAAATGCAACGTCATCACGTTTTCTCTACGTACCTCACCAGCCAATGACACATATACACTCGAGGGCTCCGATCCGGCATGCCGCACTGACACACGCTACCTGAGAGTCATTCTCGACATCAAGCTCACCTTTTTACTTCTCATTGGCGCGATCGTCGCCGAGGCATACCGCACGCTAGGATTGCCTATCAGAGGCATGCGGCTGTCTCGAACTGCACGCGGTGTCTCAATCACAGCTGCATAGTGTACGCCTGCAGCACACGTCAGACCCGTACTGCAATACGGCTGCGGTGTGTGGGCGGAGGCAGCTCCAACCAACTTAACGCGCCCAGAACGCATTGGACACACGTTTTTAATGTGGCTGGCTGTCATCTCTGCTAAGCCTCACCCAAAAATGGAAGGCGACGGTCTCCTAGCTCATTTTTGGCATGTGCTCAATGAAGTCCTGGTTTGCCGAGTTTGATGCCATGTTTTTACGCACTCTTTTTCGGGAAAGATTGGATGCTCCCGAACTACTGGACGCCTTTGGATGCCATGTCCCGGGACGTAAAAATAGTGCTCTGTCCCTGTGGGCAGTGCCACGTGCTAGAGTGAACACGGTTTAGCGAAGTCTATCTCGTCGTGCCTGTTTGCCATATAACGTTTTTCTAAATAAAAATACTCACCCTGCAGTGGACTTCTTAACATCCACGCGCTGGTCTTTCAAACTATGCGTGCACAACTATTCGCGCTGTCTCGGCACCTTGAAGTGGTGATGCTTTTCAGACTGTGATCGCCAGTAGGGCGTTTTGTAAAGTGATCTTTGGATGTGATTGCATTATATATGTGGGTTTGAACCTGTACATGACCGTTCCAGTAATTGAGCGCATGCCTGGGGATGTTTTACGTCAATTAACAATAGTCAAAAGAAGCGGACTACCGCTGTGTGGAGGAGATTGGCCGAGTTGGGGGTGGGGAAAGTGGGATAGAAGTAGACTAGATAACAAGAGGGAAAGAAGGGGGACAGGGCGTGGCGAGGGTAGGCGGAGACAACTCGTGCCCATTTCATGTCTCGTCCCATCGGCCAGTATAGGCGGGGAGGGGGGGGGCTAATGCCAACGCTGGCACGGCTCCACCGCTAGGCTCGGTCGATAGTTGTGAGAGATGGGGGCGTGATGTGCTGATGTCGATGTTCAGGTGCATGTTCACCATAGCCACTGCACGCGGAGGGCATGTATCGTGAAATAAATCAATAGATAAATAGATGGGTTGTCGGCAGTCACGGGCTCGTGTTCCGCAGACCCAGCTGAGTCAGCAGGCCGAGCTGATGGAGAGCAAGCTGTCCTACTTCCAGCAGCTGGACGGCATCACCAAGCGGCTGGACTCGGCCGGCCTCTCCGTCACCAGCGACGCGTTCATCCCGCTGCTGTCCAAGCTCGACCAGTGCATCCAGTACATGGTGTCCAATGTCAGTGATGGCTGCACAGCCGGTCACACGGCCTCGAGTGGTCTAACTCGGCTGTCGTTTCGCGTCTGGGTCGCTGATGGCGTCTGCTGTGTCAAGTTGTTATCTTTCCAGCATCATGTGACATAATTCGGTTCAAACTAACGACACAGGCGTGGTGTTCTGCTGACATTTTGCAACCTTTGCAAAGTGTTGTTTTGTGGTCTCTTTGATCAGTTGGCAGCTCGGCAGCGAATAAGAGGAGTATGACGATGACACTTCTGAGATATTTAAATGGTCAGAAGTGGATCGTACAGCATGGACCAGAACGGCTTTGGATCAGATAGGTTATACAATACGGTATTTTTAGCAGGTTATATTCTTTTCACATGCGGTTGGTGACGGTTGCCCAATTCTCCGTTTGTCTGTCTCTATACAGTGCGGCTAATCGCATTCATACTGAATCATGTCCAATACTGCTCCGTGCTCTGGAGCATCCTCTTAGTTGGCAGCATCGGAGGTGAAAAGGGTGACGGCGTGTCCTCCACAACTGTGCGACACCCGTCACTAACACGGCATTAGTGCAGAGGGCATGCATATAGGGCAGGAGACAATGCACGTGGCCAAGTATCCGCCCCTGGCACTGGCCACCCACCGTGTCTCTGTGGTCGCCAGCCGGGCTACCGTGAGGCGGCGACGTACCTGGCCAAGCATCCACCACTGGCACTGGCCACTCACCGTGTCTCTGTGGTCGCCAGCCGGGCTACCGTGAGGCGGCGACGTACCTGGCCAAGTACCGACACTGCCAGTGGCGCGCGCTGGGCATGATCCGCACGTACGTGACGACGAGTTTGGAGAGCGCGGCGACGGCGGCGGCGGCGGCGCAGGGCGGAGACGTGCCGTCGGCGGGCGCCGACCCGGCCATGGTGCTGGTGTACGGCCGCTTTCGCACACACGCCGGCCGCGTCAAACACCTGATGGAGGAGATCGAGGACCGTGTCGACGTGCAAACAGAGTGAGGAGGGGGAGGGTGTGGAAGCGCGACAGTGTAAATTGGTGATAGTTAATCAAGTCATAGCCGTCTATGCGTGTATGTCTGCGGACGTTTTGTGTTCAAACTGAATGTGCATGTACGTTTATGGGTCAGCTATGGAAACAAGTGTATGTATATGTTGGGACCAGTTTTGACCATTGTGTATCCGAGGTCAAATCCAATGTATATATGATGACCACTCTTGCTCGCCAGTGTATATGTGCCGACCAGTCTTGATTGCCCGTGTGTCGGCGCCAGTGTGGCGACCATTGTGCATATATATGCAGGACGAGTCCTGTTCGTCAGCATGTGTCGATGTCCACACGGGTGTTGACTGTCGGTGCACGTCGACAGGTACCAGCAGCTGATGACCGGTTGTCACCAGTGCTACTTCCAGCAGCGTCGGCTGCTGGTCACGCCGGCCGTGCAGTCTGCCATCCGCGGTCTGGCCCAGAGCCACCAGCGCGACCACTGTGCCCTGGTGAGGCGTGCACACCGCTCATTCGCGCACAGCCCTGCAGCCCGGCTGCAACGACAACACATTCTTGTGTGCTGGGATTTGATGCCTGTGAAGAGATTCTAGTATCCTTTCTGTGAAGCCCTGCCTTGACGCCATTTCTACGAAAACCACCGGTCTGAAATGCTTCCGTGCGGCCAAATAGGATGATTCTGTCAAGCTTTAGTCCTCGATGATGTTGCTAGCTTTGCCGTTTATCGGAGAGGGCTTCAGGACCGTGTTTTTTTTACAGATATCTGATGGCGGGATCTGTCTAGCAAGAGACAAAACGAACGGGGAGTGGTCTGACATACCCTGACTTACATTATCGTGTCCTTCTCATCCCTTGAATGAGACGCAATTATGTTGCACGGGCATGGAAGGGCACTCCTGTCTACTGATTAACGGGCAGGGGCGTACACAAGCTGCCCGGTGTTGGGATGGATGACACGGCCAGAGCGCGGCATGAGTCTGCACGGAGCGGACGAGAGCCCCTTGCGACACACGCGCCCTATGTGACGTTTGTGCCGCATAACGCTAGATGGCGCTGCTTGTCAGCCGGCCAGTTAGCCAGCTGGCCCTGCGCATTAACTCAGATCCAGGGCTTGGGAGCGATGGCGTAGGAAGATTATCACCGTAACTACCGACAGGGCCCAGTTTTGCAATTCGGACCTGAAGTGGCCGATTGTCGGCTTGCCCTGGTCATCGGGGGCCAGTGCAGACCAGCACTTTATCAGCTGGCCGGCATGAACGCAGAAAGGGATACACCCGGTTTCGGGCGATGCCGCATTAACCTTCTTACAATTCATCCAAAATACTTGGCTTCCCTCTAGGTGTGGGAAAATATTACAGGATGTTTTTTTAGGGAATAATTTTTATCATGAGCATGATAACCTTTTTTGCTCTGTAATATAAAGGGCAGCTTACCCGATTCGCTTTAGATGTGTTTTTCCTGTCAAGAAATGCCCATGTATGTGCATTTTGTCATATTTTATCGATAATTCGTAACAAGATTATTTCTTTAAGTTTCATCAACATCGTCTGGCTTGCTGATCGCGATATATAGTCATGTTCTGTAGGAGTTGTTTATGGAGCAGCTCTGCCAATCCACATAAGCCCATGTTTCCATCCTCAGGTTCGCAGCGGCTGTGCGTTTCTCGTCCACTTGTGTGAAGACGAGTACGAACTGTTCTTTCAGTTCTTCACCAAGCCCAGCCCTCAGCTAAAGTGAGTGTGAAATCGTATGTTAAGAGCAATATGCTTCGTTAATTTCTCTGAGTGTGTGTACATCGACCTGCATCGGCTGTTGGCAAGCGTACCGTGCAGACAGCTTCGAACAGATATTCTCCCTGATCGCGCATGAAGAAATTCGAATTCTCAGGATCAGGGCTGCAAAAAAATGGGCTGTCCCTGGATTTTTGGCATCCAGAACATTATCCTCTCCAGAAAGTGATCCTCATTTTTTTCTCATTTGGTGGTGGAATGGTGTTTGACAATGAACAATGACAATGACAAAGCTGTGATGAAGTGCTCAAGATTCACTGGAATTGCTATGATCAAAGTGAGATTCTGGTGAAACAGGTTTGAAAACTAAAGTATCCTCTCCATATTTCATTACCCAATCATTTTCCTCTCCACATCCAGGATTACAAAGTACAAGTTCAACCCTGCTCAGGATCCGTCGGCAGATGTCTTGCTTTACCTTTGAATCCTGAAAGTATTTAATGTTGGGCTGAAACAAAGAGAGCTGAAATGTATGGTGTAGACCAGTTTATCCAATACATTGGTGCGATACCGTCTCTTGATTATCGTATCTTTTCAGTTTAATTTAGATTTTGACAGTAGGAGGAGCAAAAGATGTTCGTGGAAGATTATTGAATGAAGGCAGGAGTGAAATTTATTCCAAGTCCAATGCCAATTTCCACCCATATATGGTAATTTTGTGGCACTGCATTGCTGCATATGTGCTTCATGACAAAAAAGACTACAAGTATTGGACGCGCATTGTGTGACGTAAGAGTACGCAGGAGAGGCAGTCATAGGTGCTGTACAATACTCTGCAAAACTGGCATCGTCTTGGATCTTGGTTAATCTTTTAATCCAAGGTGAGATGCCAGGATCCAGGGGATATCTGGGTCGGAGAGGCGGACATCTGTACAATGTGCTCGGCGTGTGGAGCTTGACTCGTGTGTGGGTGCGTGCTCGGACAGCGAGTTCCTGGATGGCCTCTGCTGGAACCTGTACGACATGCTGCGTCCCCTCATCATCCATATCAACCACCTGGAGACCCTGGCCGAGCTCTGCAGCATCCTCAACGTCGAGATGATCGAGGAGCACGTCAACAACAACCGTGCGTGTTCTCCCGTGGCTGCGATAGTGCCTACCACCTGCCTTCGATGGCACAAGCCACCTTCTTCAGATGATGCATACCGCCAACCTCTGCTCCTCTCGCCCTCGTCCATGACCTTATGTTAATTGAGATAGGTCAAAGACTCAGCAAGCGATGTAGATTTGATTAATCAGGCATCCGTACATTCCTGACACATGCGCAGTCCTTTCGTGTGCGAGCTCAAGGACAAACCCATCAAGATACTGGTGCACGACTGGTTTCGACAGTTCAAGTTGAAAAGTTATAGTAGACAGTTGACGAAATCTGCATAGAACGTAGATAGTGTAAGCAATATTGGATGAAACCAGATAGTGTAAGCAATATTGGACTGTGTAACATTGTCGCCAGATTTCATGCTCGTATCTCACTCCACGATCAAGTTACAATATGTTGGCGCAAAATGACCCTGGCAATCGACGCGCCTCTAAGCTCCAATTCACCATCCAGTTATAACATGTGAGGCTCGTGAGCCGCCCTGCACCGGCGGGTAACGCGACGTCTGTGACGGCAGCCGGTCAGCTGGCGGCGTTCGGCAGCACGGTTCGCCAGCTGGTGCAGGACGTGCAGGAGCGGCTGGTGTACCGCAGCCACGTCTACATCCAGTCGGACATACTGAACTTCCGGCCGTCGCCTGGCGACCTCGCCTACCCCGACAAGCTGGTCATGATGCAGGTCGGCAGCCTCCCAGCGGGTGCACCCGGAGCGGCGGGGCTGTTGTACCTGGAGTAGTGGGACTGTTGTACCCGGAGCGGTGGGGCTGTTGTAACCGGAGCAGCTGGGCTGTTGTACCTGGAGTAGTGGGACTGTTGTACCCGGAGCGATGGGGCTGTTGTACCCGGAGCAGGTGGGCTGTTGTACCTGGAGTAGTGGGGCTGTTGTACCCGGAGCAGCTGGGCTGTTGCACCTGGAGTAGTGGGACTGTCGTACCCGGAGCGGTGGGGCTATTGTGTCCGGAGCAGTGGGGCTGTTGCACCCAGAACAGTTTGGCTGTTGTACCCGGAATCGGTCGCACCTGGAGCGCTGAATGCCGGTGTTCGCGCGGCCGACAAGCCAATGCGCTCGTCAGTTAGTGAGGAAAGCTATGTCATATTGGTAGTGCTGAAGTGCATCTTCTTAGGCGCATCTTGTTGTTTTCACGTGGTTTATGTGTTGGATTGAGGTGGTTTCTCTGTTTGGCATTGACGTGGTCCGCCTGTGTTGTTGTGCTGACGTGGTCCGCCTGTGTTGTGCTGACGTGGTCCGCCTGTGTTGTTGTGCTGACGTGGTCCGCCTGTGTTGTTGTGCTGACGTGGTCTGCCTGTGTTGTTGTGCTGACGTGGTCCGCCTGTGTTGTTGTGTTGCCGTGGTCCGCCTGTGTTGTTGTGTTGACGTGGTCCGCCTGTGTTGTTGTGCTGACGTGGTCCGCCTGTGTTGTTGTGCTGACGTGGTCCGCCTGTGTTGTTGTGTTGCCGTGGTCCGCCTGTGTTGTTGTGCTGACGTGGTCCGCCTGTGTTGTTGTGTTGCCGTGGTCCGCCTGTGTTGTTGTGTTGACGTGGTCCGCCTGTGTTGTTGTGCTGACGTGGTTCGCCTGTGTTGCGTTCACGTGATTCATGTGTTGTATTGAGGTGGCTTCTCTGTTTTGCGTTGACGTGGTTGGTCTGTGCTTGACAGAGTATCGCGGCGTCGCTGGAGCGGCAGGAGAGCAGTTGTTCCCTGTCGTCCCGTCGCAGTCAATCCTCCAGCAGCGGATCATCCAGACTGCTGCGCTCCCCAGTCATCAGTCAGTACACCTGCATAACCCAGTCGTCAGCAAACCTACGGCAGTGTGTCCAACATGTTTTTCGGTTGGGCGTCTAACAAGAATACAAATATCAGAATGGACAAGTTTCACGTAATGGGTTTTTGGTTGCGGAAAAAAAGGTAATAATACTTCGTAGACAAAACTGAAATGTTTTTGTCGCAGGAGAAGCATTTACAGCATAATTTAATAATTTCACTTAGGGGTTGTCATCGATTTAAAAACCTTCTCGTAGCAATGACGAGATCACATATGTGGTGATCTCGAAGCGGCCAAGCCTGAAACACACAGGGAACCACAGGTAATACGTTGGATTGTTTTTTGCTGACGTTGCTGACGTTTTTCTGATGTTTTTCAACCGACTAGCGTCATGGATACTAAGGCGAGGGCTTGTGATACTGAAATGGTACCAATTTTTACGAAAATATGAGGCTTGGAAGGGTAGGTAATTTATTATTGTGGTAATGCAGCAACTAATATTTTTGTTTCAAATCCGGCGCAATGCGGTGCGTACAAACAGCAACAGCTTGTACTATGTTTATAGGTAAAATTAGTAAAATAATGGAAAAGACAGTGACATAAATTATGTGTGGCTTATATCAACAAACACCATGGCTTCCCCTCAGCAAAAGAGAAGCTGTTTATACCTAGTTCCATAGTTGGCATTCCATAGTGGGGTAAACTGCAAGCTTCATCCCAATGTAAGTACTTGATAAATGATCAATGAATAGCATGCCAAGTTTATTTTAATTTGTGAAGATTGCACATCTCACATCACATGATTGGTAAAATATATGGCCAAATACATAGAGATGCAGTTGAAATGCACATGTGTATTGTGATAGTTCGGCAGTTGTCATAGCATACCTTCAAGCAGTATTGTGATGGAACAGAGTAGGTAAGATTCCTGTTCCAATTACTGCAATATATTGATGATGTCCATGGAGATATTGCAAAAAAGAGACTGCTATCAAATGACAAATTGCAGGGATGATTTTGCTATACGCTATGGATTTTATGCAAGGTACACATGTTTTCAGGTTGGTCGTGGCATGGAATGCCAGGCATGTTGTGGAATTTTAATTAGCTTACTTGCAGGGATATATACATTGTGCATGTGTAGCAGTTCATGCAATCAATTATCAGTCAGTGTAGACAGACATGATCAGCTACCTGCAGGTGTAGGTATTCACGAGACAAATTTTGCATACATTTTACCTGCAGGAAGCAAAGTGGTTAGGTTTGGCTATGTCAGGTTTGGTTAGGTTTTTATCTTGAATTTTAAAAATTGCCTAAAGAAAGTTTATGCCATATTACATTAGGTTTGGTTTTTCGAGTAAAAATTGCTTGAATTTGGTGCATTTTTCGATTATTTTTTTCCATGGAAGGTTAGGTTAGGCTATGCTACACTTTTTCTTTTTTTCCATTATTTTTCTGCTATATTACCCATGTCCAAGCCCACGTTTGGTGTTATTTTGCCAGCCAACTGAAAAGTATGCATTTGCACAGAAAACGAGTAGCCACATCATGTTGGCCACATTCATGAACATTGTGCTGGAAAAAGAAATTCCAAGCATTCAATAATTACATGGCACAAATGTGTCAAATGTCTTGAAAGCTTCAGTATGCTGCAGTCAGCTAGAAAATGTCAATTTTCTTCACTTAATGATAATATGAAAGGGCTGTGGACATCCATGTTTCCAACAAGATGGATACTAACAAGTCACAGTTTCCATCTTTGTAAATACAAAAACAGTATACTTCTATTTTGTGGGAATTTTCACACAAATGGAAGATAAAATCACCGTTTTCAAGCTAATCCTTGATGTGGAAAACGTCAATGTTTACACTTCTGAGGAGAGTACACTGGTTCCAGTCCCCCCCCCCATCATCCTTAGGCGTGCCCACGCCTTTCAAAATAATCGTACCCCTGTCTACCAGCGGTACATATACATAGAAATGTTCGTCGCTGCAAGCGGGGCCACTAGCAGAGATCAGCGGACTGTCTCGGCGTGCAAAATCGTTCGACAACGTCCTCATCTTGTCGGCCGTCGGGAGGCCGATAAACATTGCTTCTGGCTTACTTGCAGTTGCATTTGTAGGGGACGAGTGGTCTAGGGGTAAGGTGCTCGTCTCACAATCGAAAGGTTGTGGATTCGAGTCTCACCTGTCGCTACTATTCGCCTGCGACCAATCGGCGTGAGAGATTGGCGACGCTACATGACTCAACGGTCGACGTGTCGTAAAACCAATAACCAACCAACCAACCAGTTGCATTTGTATACATCGGCACAAACAAGAATAATAGCGTTGTTTTCTATGATCCATTTGCCCCTGAAGATCGGATGTGATCCAAGCCATGGGTGTAACCATTGGGACATGCCCCCCCCCATTTCTGAAAAGTGGAGATATGTCCCCTCAAATTTTTCCGATTCGTTTTCGAGGTTCGGTTGCTATCGCTTCAATTTCCATCAAATGGGCGTCATTCGACGTGGTATGCGGTTATGTGTTATCAGAATGTTTAGCAATCAAATTATTTTTCAAGGACAAAGGCCAAGCTTATCATCCGGTCCGCTCAATTTTCGCTCAAACCAATCGAAATCTGGTATCAAGGAATAACCAGTGATGAACACTCGAGTAACATTTCAAACCGGGACATGTCAAGGTCAAAGGTTTGATTGAGTTCTTCGATGACCTCGCGTTTCGTTGCTGTGGCTTCAATTTTCAGAAAATGGATGTCATTCGACGTCGCTTGTTATGCGGTATCAGAAAGTTGACAATTCGAAATCATCTCGACGAGTCAAAATTCAAGCTGATTTCTTCCGTCCCCTCGCATTTGTTTTTGTGTTTCGTTTTCCCCAAGCCTACCCAGATCCACTATCAAGCGATAGCCCATGGTGAACCCTCGAGTAACATTTTGAAACCGGGATATATCAACGTCAAACCTTATGGTCAAAGGCTAGTTTGAATTCGAAGTTCTCGTGATTCGTCGCTATGAGTTCAATTTGCACGAAGTGAGTGTCATTCGACGTGGCTTGTGCCGTATTATAATGTTATCAAATCGAACTAATTTCAAAGGTCAAAGGAGAAACCGATTTCTTTGTTCGCCTCGTATTTTTGTATTCCCCTAACCTATCCACATCTGGTATCAAGCAATAGCCCGTGGTGCACTTCGAGTAACATTTCAAACCGGAACATGTCAATGTCAAACCACAAGATCGAAGATTAGCTTAAATTGCTCGAAGTCCTCGCGCCTCGTCGCTGGGAGTCATTCGACGTGCCGTAAGGTACTCTAGCAAACTGTTCAGAAATCACATTAACTTTCAAAGTCAATGATCGAGCTCATTTCTTCAGTCGCCCTGCGTTTCTTAGTTTTTACCCAAAGCTGCCCATGTTTGATATCAGGAGATAGCCCGTGGGTAACCCTCGAGCAACATTTCAACCCGGGACAGGTCAGATCAAGCCTCAGGTCAAGGTTAGTTTTAATTTTTCAAGGTTCTCGCGTTTCGTCGCTATGGCTTCAATTTGCATCATGTGGGTGTCATTCGACGTGGCTTGCCGTATGGTATCAAGAATGTTGATATCGAAATAATTTCAAAGATGTCGAAGGTCCGCTGTGTGTAAATTACAATGATTGAGTGTAATAGGAATATGAGGATCAAATCTGTTTTTGTTTGCAGCAGCCGTGGTGATGGCAGGCACTCATATCCTATATGACTAGGAGCTCGCCCAAGAAATCCAGTCATAACCTTCTCGGACGGCGCTCTCGTCGCTGGTTTTTAATTTACACCGCTACATTGCTATTCTGGACATGTAAAATGTAGATTTTTTCAAATTGTCCGCTTTCCTCTTAATGGTTCAACGGATGTTGTCAAATTTGGAAGAGAAGCCACACGTCAATGCGCACAATTTTATAACCAGGCGGAGTTCATAACCACGAGAGAGCAATGCTGTAATCAGGGGTGTATCCAGGAATTGGCATGGGGGCACTTGTCTGGAGGGGCGCCATTTCTTTGGAGCGGCGCCACTGCGAAAGCACCTGGAAGGGCGCCTCTGGTTGCAAAATTCGAGGGGGCGTGATGCACTCGGCCCTTCCCCGAAGGGGCGCCTTTCCTTCCAAGGGGCGCCTTTTTCTTTCACAGGGGCGTTTCTGGCTGAAAAAAATAGAGCGGGGTACATTGGAACCTTTTCTGAGGGGCGCCTTTTCTCGGCCTGAGGGACGCCACCTTCCACGAGGGGGCACATGCCATCAGTGCCATACCCTTTATCCGCCCTGGTTGTCGTTGCATCGAAATGTGTCGCCGTAAAACAGGAAAGCATGAGAAAGGTAAGCAAGGAAAGCGGTATGTCCATATTTGCTACAATAAAACAATTGTCCAATATTTATGTTTTTCCTGCTGCAAGAGGGCAACGTTTAGCGTGCATAGCAACGTTTAGCATACCTACAGCATGGCTCTATGGTGATGTGAAATCGGGCCCAGCACATACGACATGAAGCTAGATGTTCATAGGCAGTGATAATGAGTGAAACTTGCTAATTTGGCGCCACTTTTTGTCCGCAAAGTATCATTTTTAACAATGGCAAATCTGAATACCAGACATTGAAAAAGTAGGGGTTGAATTACTGGGAGTTTTGTTTTTGGGTGGGGGGCGGGCTACCCCTCTATCCTGTCCAAGCTTACCGCGTCCCTGGTTTGTCCCCCCACCCCACAAAAAAATCGGAACCGTGGTTACACCCATGATCCAAGCTAAAACTGTCGCGATTACTTCGAACTGGCAGCTTCCCAAATGGAAGATATAATGGGCGGCAGTCAAGCATCGCTGAGCTCTACAGATGTGACGTCACAAATATTTTGACCAATCATGAGGCGTGGCATTCTGAGGTGCTTCTTTGAATTATTCAAGTAATTTAGGGATTTTTAAGACATAAATGAATGCCACTATCGTCTTTAAAATTAAAAATCACTAGTGCAACTTAAAAAATACGGCCTGTCCCGACATGAAACTTGTCAATTATGCTATGTAAGATGTACAAAGTCATATATAATACAACTAAGAATGGCTCTTAGATGCTCCTGGGTTTTAGACATTTCGTGTAAAGAAAATATAAGACCTTCAATATACTAGGAGGTGCTGAGTTGATATCAAAAGTAACGATAAAGGTTATATTTTATTGCTCAACGTTTCGGCCAGGGGCCAGGGGCCATCGTCAGGATCGGCCAGGGGCCATCGTCAGGCCATCGTCACTCCTGACGATGGCCCCTGGCCGAAACGTTGAGTAATAAAATCTTTCCTTTATCGTTACTTTTGATATCAACTCAGCACCTCCTGGTATATTGAAGGTCGTATATTTTCTTTACATGTAAAGTCATATATACTCATTGATTCCACTGAAATAGTATGTGCAATGCAAATGTCCCAGCATCATTGTAAGGAGTGCCATTTTGTATTGCCTGTGAGTAATTAAAGATGTTAAAAAATATGGAACTTAAGTTGTAACTATTTTCCGTCGGCCTCGATCTAAATTTCTGACTGGACACACTGGCCTACAGTGCCCAGTTGTCACTGCACCTGTGCTTCCCAGTCGTCAGCTGTGCACCTGCGTTTCCCAGCCGCCAATACACCTGCGCTTCCCAGCCGCCAATACACCTGTGCTTCCCAATCGCCAATGCACCTGCGCTTCCCAGCCGCCAATACACCTGCGTTTCCCAGCCGCCAATACACCTGCGCTTCCCAGCCGCCAATACACCTGCGCTTCCCAGCCGCCAATACACCTGGCTTCCAAATCGCCAATACACCTGCGCTTCCCAGTCATCAATATCCCATCAATCCCATCAATATACCTACTCTCCCCAGTCGTCAGCACTCCTATCCTTCCCATTTGTCAGTTAGCCTGCGCTCATTACTAGTCGTTGTCCTTGTGCTCCTCAGCCTTCAGTCAGTGCATGTGTGCTCCACAGTCATCAGTCAGTGCATGTGTGCTCCTCAGTCTTCAGTCAGTGCATGTGTGCTCCACAGTCATCAGTCAGTATGCCTGAACTTCCCAGTTGTCAATAAGCCTGTGCTTCTCAGTCGTCGGTATGCCTACGCTTTCCAATAACCAGTATACATATACTTCCCAGTAGTTACCTGACCTCCCCGGTAGTCCGCAAGAAGCCTACCACCCACCCCTTATGAGTATATGAGTAATCAGTATGCCCACGCTCTCCAGTTGATTGCTCTACACAAATACCTCGGCCTTTAATTGTTATTGTCCAGTGATGAGAAAAGCAACCATGGGTGCGGGTAGCAACATTGAAGTGGGTCGATCTACCCGGGACTTGTTCTGGGTTATGAGCGGATTTTGAGCGCAGGTTAACGGCAACCTTCACGAACGTTTCTCGTTTTGGAAAAGTTTATAAACAGGAAGACAATAAAAAATAAAAATTCAAGAGCACTTTGTTTTGTTTCGGTGGCACTTATTACTTTTTCTGAGTGCCATCTATTTCTGAAATTTCATATTCAACAGTTCATCAAATTTCCAGATTTTTCGCCTTCACGAGATCGGCGATCTTGAACTTCGCCAATACTCTTTGCACGTGTCACTTAAGTCTTTGATAAGTCTTCTAAGACCAAGTCTTTGGTTTGCATATCGTTAATATTGAAGCACGTGTAGGAAGCGGCAAGTGCTGGCGCGCCACTGATTGTCTGGTCTCGTATTTGAATTAACCTAAAAAGTTTAAATATATCAGTGACTTTCATTTTGGTGCGCCTCAACGCCTTGTGTTGTTCTAGATCGGGCGCGTCCCCCACAAAGTTCACCCCCTCCGGAGACGCATGCTTTGGCAACGACTCTCTCCGAAGTCAGGTTGTCAACGTGACGATCCTGACCAGCCGAGTACGGCGAGATCTAGCGGAAAAAAGGAAGTGTGATTGGTATAAATGCTATATTTTGGGTTCGTTTAGCAATCATTATTGATTGGGATTGTGTAGATAATATTTGGGGCGAATAATTACCATACAATTGGTGTTTACATTAATAGTCAATTAATTTCTTAATAAAAATAGCCATTATAGATTTACGAGGGGGTGCTGAAAAGTTCCTGGCTTTGGGAGGAAGAAAATGCAGGATGGCCAATTGATTATGGTTTTATTCAACATACTCCCCTCTCAGATTCACACACTTATTGCAGCGATCCTTTAGTTTTTCTAAGCCCTGTAAGAAAAACTCGGAAGATCGGACCTCCAACCACGCCTCCGTAGCATTTTGGGCATTTTTAGGCATTTTGGCACCCACTTCGCGGACAGCTTTCTGATGTCCAGAATGCTGTGGATGATGTGGCCAATTCTTTCGCGGGAAATCCCCAGATTCTCAGCTATGACTTTAGCTGAAATCCGGCGGTCCTCGAGAATCATGACGTGCACAGGGTCTGCTTTGTCTTCCGTGGTCGCTGAAGTTGGCCGTCCCGACGGGTTCATCCGTGACCTCGAAATGACTAGTCCGAAACCTTGACACCCAGATTTTCACTGTGGAGTATGACGGGCAGTCATTCTTCAAGACTTCCTTCATCTCGCCGTGGATTTCCGCTGCTCCTTTGCCTTGCAGGAAAAATAACTTCATGACCGCCCGTCCTTCAGTTTTACCAAATTTCGCTATTGGAGCTGCCATCATGTGCTACACCTGCAAAAAAGACAAATATATATTGCATACCATCATGTTTTTTTGTGCATCGTCCCACTAAATAGTTGTCCTACCTAACCTGTAAAGGTAATAGCCTCACCATTTTGCGATACCCTTAAAGCCAGGAGCTTTTCAGCACCCCCTCGTATGTCATGTAGCATGCTTCAGTGCGCTTTCCACCCAACTTTAAAGTTATCTTCAGCTTCACTGTCAAGACATTCTTACCAATATAATCCATGCTAGGTACTTCACAACTAATTTGTATTGACATAATTTCGAGCCTGCTAGGATGAATGGTTGCCTCCATAGCTAGTTGTATTTGGATGATTGCTTTTTACAATTCTTATGGCATAACCCTCACTTTTTGTTGTTTTAATTCAAGCTTAGTTCACTTAATTTTGACAAGGACAGCTGTATCATTTCTTATTGAGGCTTTCAAAAGATTGCAGGCTGGTTGCTAGTAGAAATGACCTATTTGGTGTAAAGGATAAAGATGTCATTTTGTGTATTGGACCCATCTTACCTTGTCCAAATAAAAGTTTATGAAATTGCTTACTAGTTGACAGAAGTCTTGACATTAAAGGTATGCAAAACAATTTTGTATGGTCACAAAGTAAGGTCATCAATGCATGTGCACCAATGCGAAAAAAAATGATGTTCGTCACTGGTCTGGGCCTGTCCGTCATGGAAGTATATGAATACTGTGTACATGGATTATATTTTGTTGGAATTTTGACAACAACCCGTAATTGTTCAAACTATGATGTTTCAGAAATCCATTAAGATACTGAATTAAAGGTTGAGTCATGGCTCTAGTAAGCTAATATGAGGACCACACTATGTCTAGGGTCTAGTGCTTGCAAATGAAAAAGTAGTTCGTGTTTACTCATGCGTTATCCATGAAGTAAGATCTTCATGTCCATAGTATTTATAAGAGGCATGCTACTATTTTGGTGACGTTTCATCAGGCCGTCCATGCTGGCTCAACGTACTTCTTTGCTTTCACCACGTCCCATGCAATATTCACGCATTGTGTGCTGTATTTTCAGTGCATATTATGTGCATGTGAATTCCGGCATCATCGATTCTTGCAACGCGAATAACAAGGAAATTCCAGCGTACGACGACCAAGCCGCTATCGTGTGGGTAAAACAAATCAGGTGACTTTTTCCGGTTTATCAGAAACCAATTTCACAGTCTGGTTTGTGTTTTTCCACACAGCCAATAGTTCATGTTGCAGCCTTTTTGTAATTTTCACCGTTCGTGACAAAGTGAAGGTCTGGGGTCGTGCTAGGTAACACTCCAGAAACTTTTCTATCTCTGCACATGGCGTCCAGAATACATACGCTGAACACTTCGTGAATATATTTTGTTACCAAACACGAAGGCGTCGCGTCACAACGAACTCGTGCCAGTGTACAGAGGTTTCGCGGTACGATGCAGGGATGCTGGCCAGAGCAGTGGGCGACCGGGCAGCTGCCAGCCGAGTCGACAGGCTCCCAGCTTGTGCCGTCATACGCACCAGCTGGTGCCGTCAGTGCTCTCCTTCAGTCCGGGTGTCGAGTAGGCGCAGTCCAGTCGCGACAGAGCGTCCTCCCGGTGTTAGGGGGTGGGGGTGGTGGTGGGAGGGGTCAGTGTGTGCCGCACCCGGCCGTAGTTCCGCCGCGGTCCGACCGTGTGCCTGTAGCGCACGACGGCCTCAGGCGGCGTCCGGGCACATGTTGTAGCTGCAGCCTGGTGTGCCGTTGGCGCTGCAGTAACACTGGCTGCACTGTTCGGTCCACTGCTCGCCGGGCGTGCACTGCTGCGAGCGGAGGCTGGAGGCGGCCGACTCGGCCGACTCGGCGGGCTCGGCCGGCTCGGTCGGCTCGGCGGGCTCGGTCGGCTCGGCGGGCTCGGCGGGCTCTGGGCAGGCGCGGTACTGGCAGTACCAGACGCCGTCGGCGACGCAGGCGCACTGGCTGCAGCGCTCGCGCCACGTCTGTCCGGCGCGGCAGCCGTCGTGCTCGGTGCGGGTGGCGGCGGCGCGCCACTGGTACTGCTGCGCCGTCAGCGGCGTGACGCACGACGCCCGGCCGGCCCGGTCACACCTGCAGACGGCGCCGGCGGCCGTGCGCCACACGGCGTCCGCACGGCACTCGGCGTCCGCCGCCGCGCCGCCTGTCGCCGCCAGCAGCACCAGCGCCGCCGCCGCCGCCGCCGCCGCCCGCTTCACGGTGCCACACCGGCCGCGCATATTGGCCAACGCCGGCTGATCGCGTACTGGCTGGAGTCGCGCCGCCCGCCGCACTGGTCGGCCGGGCGGCCGCCACCGCCTTTATACCGCGCCATGACGCACACTGCGATCTCGTGGACACTGGAAGCCCGGCTGGCGCAGTGGCTGGGGGTGGGCGTGCCATTACGCGCCGGGTACAGACCAGCCACCAGTTGGCCAACACCACACCACTCCACCTCACGCTACGTCGTGGCACGGCTCGATTGTTGCCGTGTCAACAAAGCACATTGTCAGCCGCTGATGGACTTGGTTGGGAGCATCGCCAGGCAGGATGCCGAAGCTCCGTAACAAAGCAGCGAGACAATCGTTTTCCGGGCGGCACCGACCGCTCTGAGGCCTCTGCCGGGCGTGGAGCGGTGGCCTTATCACGGCTGATATTCGCTTCTCTGGCCTTTCCACGAATGTAGCGGAAATTAGTTCCGTGTTACACAGTTGCGGTGGGTGTATTGCATGTGGCGGCAAATGCTCCCATTCTACATGCATTGCGTTATATGGCACA
Organism: Ashinkailepas kermadecensis; assembly: GCA_034440615.1. Taxonomy (NCBI): domain Eukaryota; kingdom Metazoa; phylum Arthropoda; class Thecostraca; family Neolepadidae; genus Ashinkailepas; species Ashinkailepas kermadecensis. The sequence continues at coordinate 96,800 of JAOTOM010004766.1, read as the reverse complement.
AATCACCGCGAAGACATGTGATAGCGAATACCCGAATAATTAGGCATCTTTCGAGAGTGGGGGCGACTCCGCAGACATTTGCGAATATAATATGGCCAGCATCACGAGATATTATCTCGTGATGTCTTATGAGACATAAGACATGATATATCATGAAATATGAGATAATTATGAGAATCATGTGACGAATATGAAACTCTCTTAAAGACTCCTCTTTGAGAGAAGAAAGGTTCCTTTCTTCTCTCAAAATCCTCCATAACCGAAGTGGGCTCCATAACTGAAGCCTGCGAAGCCTGGTGAAAGCACGATGATATGCTCGACCTTCTGTCAATGGGAAGAGACCTCGACATGGCCGCTGAGGTTGCTTTGAAATGGCATCTCATCCACTTGTGAGATGTGGGGATTTGCTTTCCTCAATTTGCACCTAGTGTAGAGTTACCAAATTTTGTCACGGTGGCACGGCAATCTGTAAAATGCTACGCCTGCTGTTTCCTGTGTCATAGCAGACTTTTCCGAGTGTGTGAGAGTGTGTGTATCTCCCCGCTGCGGCAGACTCTCCAGCCGACCTGCACGGCATGTGGTACCCGACGGTGCGCCGGACGCTGGTGTGCCTCAGCAAGCTGTACCGCTGCACAGAGCGCACCGTCTTCCAGGGCCTGTCGCAGGAGGCGCTGGCCATGTGTGTGCAGAGCCTGCAGAGCGCAGCCGCCTCCATAGCCCAGACAAAGGTCAGTCGTCGCCCCCTCCCCCAGCATTGCGTCGGACGGTGTAGATGCCGCTGGCCTGCCGCCACCCCAGGCCGTGTAGCTGGTCTGGCATTGCCCGGACAGTCCGTGTACCTGAAATAGAGCCGTGCCATGCCCCGGACACGTGGCTGACCCGGGTCTAGCCATCTGACCCCGCCCCAGGCAGTGTAGCTGACGACACCGACCATATACCCAGAATATGTGGTTGACTCTGACCTAACCACCTGACATAACCACCATATTGTGTGGCTGACGACTCCGTCCCGTATACCCCGGACATGTGGCTGACCCCGACCTAACCACCTGACCTCGCACCACACTGTAGCTGACGATACCGTCCCGTATACTCCGGACATGTGACTGACCCTGACCTAACGACGTGACCCCGCCCCGAACGGTATAGCTGACGGCGCCGTGTCATACCCCTGGCATGTGCTGACTCTGACCCGGACCTCACCGCGCGGTCCCGGCCGTTCCCAGTCGGAGCGGGACGCGCAGCTGTTCGAGGTGAAGCACCTGCTGATTCTGCGCGAGCAGATCGCTCCCTTTCAAGTAGACTTTTCGGTGCGCGAGATCAGCCTGGACTTGAGCAAGATCAAGAGTGCTGGTGAGAGTCCACGTCGCACTGGTCCCGCCCGTGGACTCTGACCGAAGATGCTCCGCGTGCGGTGCTCGGGGTCCTTTCCGACATACGTATTATTGTAGGGATGGTGGATTCTGACATGTTTATGTAATGTGCCGATTTGGAAAGTTGGCCACAGCTTTGCCTTGATTGTGTTGATGGACACATGGTCCATGGAGGTAGAAACCAGGACTTTGTTGTGAGTTCACTGGCCGATAGTTCACTGCTGGTGTAAGCCCAGTAATTCTTGTGCAGCGCGCATAGATCCGGTATGCCCGGCACCGCTGGTGTGCGCTTAGTACCTTCGCAGGCTGGCGTAAGTCCAGGACCTCACACTGGTCTGGTGTAAGTCCGGTATCTCCCACATGTCTGGTATAAGCCCAGTACCTCCCACAGGTCTGGTATAAGCCCAGTATCTCCCACATGTCTGTTGTATACCCAGTAACCACCACAGACTGTTGAAGCTCCATTGTAATGCAATCCAAAGTTGGTATGGACCCGGTAACTCCCACAAGCTGTTGTAGGTCCAGTACCACAGTGGAGCCGGTATATACGCATCAACCGCGGAGCTGGTGCACGCCGAGCCTCTGCCCGCAGCGCTGGGTTTGGTGCAGCGGCGCTCCCAGCTGTTCGCGCTGAACTCGAGCAACGCGCTGCTGGAGTTCCTGCTGGAGGGCACGCCGGCCGTGCTGGAGCACACGCGGGACAGCAAGCAGGAGGTGGACATGCGCCTCAAGACTGTGTGTCAAGCGTTCATACACAGCGCACAGCAGATGCTGCTGCAGCCCGTTATCAGCGTCATACTGCGGGTGAGACGTGGCCAGCGATGCCGGCGCAGATACTGCCCATGTGGTGCTGTAGCGTTCATGCAATGAACTACTCGCCACTGATAACGCTATCCTAAGTGGAGGTTGTTCCACCATTGGGCATGAAGTGAATGTCAAGCTGTCTCTATTTGTATTCACTGGCAATACTGTCTGCTGGTAGCGTGGTCCGCGAATGTACACGCTTTGACTGAAGGAAGTGCTTACAGGTAAACAGCGGCTCAGTTTTGTTATTTTGTGTGCCGTTGAATGCCTGGCTGTGAGGCGAAGCAAACTGATGAAAATCAATCTGTTCAAATCATTTGAATATCTTGAACACCTCTACCAAATTACTTCTCTTCCTTGTGTATACTTCTCTTCCTCGTGTGTATTAGTGACGCATATCTCGAACCCTACCACTCCCTCGCCGTGAGGGTTTCTGAACCATTTCTGCGTTTGTGCTCGCTAAGTGGAATGCTTCCTGGAACACACTACCTGATAATATGGTAAGTGTGATTAAGCATCGTCTTGAAAAATGGAATATCATGGAGGAGATTGCCAAAATTCATTGTCCTACTCGGCATTTCTGATTTTCTCCTTTCTCAGTCCAGCTGAGTTATAATCCCCCGTGAATTTCAAATGTATTTGAAAAGTGGTAAGCACAATGGTTTTCCATCGCCAATATCTGGATTTCGTTCTTCTGATTAACCGTTGATTTATACTTTAAGCCAAGAAACATCACACTGCCTACTCAAGTGAAGCCCGTCCATAGCGCCCGTCCTTCCTTCTCCAAAAAACACATCCCTCAGGTCCAGAAAAGTCACATGGTTAGAACATAGCGAGACGCCGCGCGTGGCGAGAGCACGCAGGGAGCATCGATAGCTTTGTCTGCAGCCGGCACCATCATGTAGTGCAGATGGAGGTTATGGTACCGTCTGCCCCGCATCTCCGTGTAGGCCCAGGACTTATATGCAGGGGTACTGTCCTGCCCCGCACCTCTAGGCGGATCTGTCCTGCCCTGCACCTCTGTGTAGGCGGAATTGTCCTGCCCCGCACCACTGTGTAGGCGGATCTGTCCTGCCCCGCACCACTGTGTAGGCGGATCTGTCCTGCCCCGCACCACTGTGTAGGCGGATCTGTCCTGCCCCGCACCTCTAGGCGGATCTGCCCTGCCCTGCACCTCCGTGTAGGCGGAATTGTCCTGCCCCGCACCACTGTGTAGGCGGATCTGTCCTGCCCCGCACCTCTAGGCGGATCTGCCCTGCCCCGCACCACTGTGTAGGCGGATCTGTCCTGCCCCGCACTACTGTGCAGGCGGATCTGTTACTGTCCTATTGTTCAGGTGGAGGCCGTGCTGGAGTCGGCGCCGGACCAGCCACTGCCGCCGGCCGAAGCCGTAGCGACGGCCGTGACCGAGTCACAGCGGCTGATGAAGACGCTGCTGCCTCAGCTGCACACCAGCATGCAGCTCTACCTGGCCAATCCGGAGACCGAGTTCATTCTGTTCAAGCCCATCAAGGTAAGCCGACACCTATGCGATCTGGTGCATTGCTCCTGCTTGTGTATTGTGGCATCTGTGCTGTGCCGACAAGGGCTGCCTGGCATGTACACTTATACATCGCCATGAGTGGGGCAATACAATTAGTCCCTCCTAACGCAAAATACTGTGGCTTAAATCCTGGGACTTTTCAGTTTTTGGAGCACAGATTGGCACCTATTAGGCGGAGCTTGATTTGCCCCTGTGCAACCTCCAATTTGTACACCTAACCTGGAAGTAGTGGCGACGCCAGTGACGCTATGTTGCGGCCTCCAGGGATCCCCTCCTGACTAATAGCACTGGTGGAGATGTCTGGCTGTGGTGGCTCTGATGGGGATGCCTGGCTGATGATGGCTCTGATGGGGATGCCTGGCTGATGGTGGCTCTGATGGGGATGCCTGGCTGATGGTGGCCCTGATGGGGATGCCTGACTGGTGGTGGCTCTGATGGGGATGCCTGGCTGATGGTGGCCCTGATGGGGATGCCTGACTGGTGGTGGCTCTGATGGGGATGCCTGGCTGATGGTGGCTCTGATGTGGATGCCTGGCTGGTGGTGGCTCCGGTGGGGATGCCTGGGCTGACGACGGCTCCCATGTCGGCAGGTGAGTATACTGCAGCGGTTCCAGCGTCTGCAGGACATCGTGTTGCAGCGGTACAGCGACGACGACCGGATGATCGTCATGTGTCCGGCCCAGGAGCAGCTGGTGCTGCTCATCACCGCCTCCCTGCAGCCGCCGCCAGCTGCCGAGCCAGCTGCCGAGCCAGCTGTCGAGGCAGCTGTCGGACCAGCCGCCCAGCCGACCGCCGAGCCGGCACCGCCGGAAGGCTCCCTGTGAGCGTAGTCAGTCGACACACTGCTGTCTCTCTTGGGCTGGCGTCGTGTCGCCCACCCCTTGTTGTGTAGGGACTACCGTGGTGTCGGCCCAGTGTTGGACTGGCGTGGTGTCGGCTCAGTGTCTGACTGGCGTGGTGTCGGCCCAGTGTCGGACTGGCGTGGTGTCGGACTGGCGTGGTGTCGGCCCAGTGTTGGACTGGCGTGGTGTCGGCTCAGTGTCTGACTGGCGTGGTGTCGGCCCAGTGTCGGACTGGCGTGGTGTCGGCTCAGTGTCGGACTGGCGTGGTATCCGCCCAGTGTCGGACTGGCGTGGTGTCGGCCCAACGCTAGTGCACGCGCCTCCTGGTTTCCTTGGCGTAACGCAGCATCACCCATCACGTGACTTAGGTTAGGTGGCGCCACTTTTAGTGTTGCTATCAGCCAGATGGTGGGACGGGGTGGGGTGGGAAGAGGCAGAAGCGTTATAAGGCAGAGCGCCCGTCCGATGGAGCTTTGTGCGTTGATTGTTTATTGAGCGTTGTGTTATTCGTGGCGTTTACGTCAGCAGCGCCTCAGGCGGGTTGGCTGACGTTGGGGTCGTGCTCTTATTGCCACATGTATGAACTCCGGTGCGTGTAATCATTCTGGCCGTCTGCCCAGACTCTCTCCCCTCCCCCTCCCCGTCTCCGTCTCCGTATCAGTCTCAGTCTCAGTCTCAGTCTCAGTCTCCGTCTCAATCTCCGTCTCAATCTCAGTTTCCGTCTCCGTCTCCATCTCCGTCTCCGTCTCCGTCTCCATCTCCGTCTCACTCTCAGTCTCCGTCTCCGTCTTCGTCTTCGCCTTGGTCTCCGTCTCCGTCTTCGTCTCCGTCTCCGTCTCCGTCTCCGTCTCCGTCTCCGTCTCCGTCTCCGTCTCCGTCTCCGTCTCCGTCTCCGTCTCCGTCTCCGTCTCAGTCTCAGTCTCAGTCTCAGTCTCAGTCTCCGTCTCAGTCTCAGTCTCAGTCTCCGTCTCCGTCTCCGTCTCCGTCTCCGTCTCCGTCTCCGTCTCCGTCTCCGTCTCCGTCTCCGTCTCCGTCTCCGTCTCCGTCTCCGTCTCCGTCTCCGTCTCCGTCTCCGTCTCTCTCTCTCTCTCTCTCTCTCTCTCTCTCTCTCTCTCTCTCTCTCTCTCTCTCTCTCTCTCTCTCTCTCTCTCTTTCTTTCTATTTATCTCATTATCCTCTCTCCTTCAAGCTCCGCTTTCTCTGACACACCTGTGCACAATTTGTCTGGAGTGCGTGTGCTGTTTGTTGGCATGCCCTTCACTGCGGCAGTGTGTCCAGATTTGTGATTTTAAGCGTCGAGACAAGAATGTAAACACATTTTCAAATTGAGATAGCGTACAAATACCAGGGGATGAAGTCATACAAATTGGGACTCAGTTCTATTTCGCGGTAGGGAATCAGCTGAATATGGCTCCATTTGCATTGTTTGTCACAAATTATCCAGATATAATTATTGTTATTGACATACTGAGGCCTGACCGAGCGAATTTAGACACACTGCACTCGGACACCGTGCCGGTGGCCTATGTTGGGGGTATTTCCATGGTCGTGTGTCAATAGTGCCTCAGTGGCGGTTGGCCGATATTTGTGCTGGGACTTGTTATGATTACGGCAATACATCACTTTATATTCAATGAAGCTACCTGACATCAGCATAGGACGCCACCAGGCGCCTGGATGTGCGAGGGCAAGAGACGCCCATCAGAGATTGGACCCCCATGAGACCTTGACGACGCCCATGAGACGTAGGACGCCCATGATGTGGATACGATCGGGCAGGTCGGGCAGGTTGGCAGGAAAAGTTGTGGGTTCGAGTCCCACCTGTCGCTACTCTTCGCCCGCGACCAATCTGCGTGACAGATTGGCTACGCTACATGACTCAACGGTCGACGTGTCGTAAACCAATAACCAACCAGCGAAGGTGCTCTCTTGGCAGCTCACGGAGACGCGCAACGTGTTGCGTTCAGTTTAGGCTGAAGTGCATGCATTACAGAGGTCAGTGTAACGGGTTTGGCAGTTCGGCGCAGTCGTAGACGCTTCTCCGTCTAATGGACGGTTCCGCCGGGGGCTCTGGTACCATGCTCCTCCACTTTGGATCCGCCCCTGGGTGCGGTGGAAGTTGACTGAGCGGTAATAACATTAACTGTGTCTTTAGTAGAAGACTTGGTAAGCTTTACAAATTATCAACCAATTTTCGTAAATTATGAGTTAGACGTAATTCCACTGAGCTACAGAAGTTGCCAGGTAAAGTACTCACGTAGGAATACTGTCTAATTGCATAAGTGTAGGTAACTAGTACCTATATATATGCCAAGTTAGCTTTACCTAACAATACATATTTAGAAGATGATTTTGGTGACCACAGATATTTCAAAAGCAGGGGACGGAAAGCACATATAGCCATGAACGCTGTACGTCTCCGGAGCAATACAAAATGTTCTGATGTATCAACAAATAAACCCGCAATGTTCCACCACAGCTCAGATGTATTGTGCAAATACATCTACCTGGTGTTAATGGATTACTATTAAATTTGAACTATGACCTCACCCTCACCTCCATAAAATGTCAACGATGGCCTGGATGTGCTAGATTACAATTGCAGTCAGAACGTATTTTACTGTCCGGTAATGTCAGCAAGTACCCTGGCAACAGATGCAATGGGAAAATAAGGAAGCATGACAGATTATAAAGGTTTTGGGACTCAGTACCATGGTTGAGCACGTGGGCTAGATCCAAATATGAGGCAGTCTGTAAAGGCAGGTAGATCGTGTTGGGGGCAAATTGGAAAACATACCAATTTGGACAAGACCTGGTACATTTTTGGGGAAAATTATAGGAATGATGCAATGCTCATGATAAAAAGTATAATCCAATGAGAATATAACTTTAGGGTAGTTCCAATTCTGCGGTCTGGGGACCGGGGCGAGCTTCGCGTGCCGAAAGTATTCTGTTCCATGACATTATTTGGGTCGGGCCGCCATTAAGAACATCCTGGCTGCGGGACTGCACCACAACACGGCTGCGGCACTGCACCACAACACGGCTGCGGCACTGCACCACAACACGGCTGCGGCACTGCACCACAACACGGCTGCGGCACTGCACCACAACACGGCTGCGGGACTGCTCCACAACACGGCTGCGGCACTGCACCACAACACGGCTGCGGCACTGCACCACAACACGGCTGCGGCACTGCACCACAACACGACTGCGGCACTGCACCACAACACGGCTGCGGCACTGCACCACAACACGGCTGCGGGACTGCACCACAACACGGCTGCGGCACTGCACCACAACACGGCTGCGGGACTGCTCCACAACACGGCTGCGGCACTGCACCACAACACGGCTGCGGCACTGCACCACAACACGGCTGCGGGACTGCTCCACAACACGGCTGCGGGACTGCACCACAACACGGCTGCGGCACTGCACCACAACACGGCTGCGGCACTGCACCACAACACGGCCCCCCCCCTCCCCCACCTTTTCTTTTCCCAAAACTTTCCCCCCCCCCCACAAAGCCCAACCTTTTTTTCCTCTTTTTCCCCCCCGGGATCCCCCCTTTGGTTCATTTTTCCTTTCTCCCACCCCGGCCCTTCCCCCCTCCCCCCCCCCCCCCCCCCCCTCCCCCCCCCCTTCCAAAACCCCCCCGACCCCCCCCCCTCTCTCTCTCTTCCCCCCCCCCCCCCCCCCCCCCCCCCCCCCCCCCCCCCCCTTCCCCCCCCCCCCCCCCCCCCCCCCCCCCCCCCCCCCCCCCCCCCCCCCCCCCCCCCCCCCCCCCCCCCCCCCCCCCCCCCCCCCCCCCCCCCCCTCCCCCCCCCCCCCCCCCCCCCCCCCCCCCCCCCCCCCCCCCCCCCCCCCCCCCCCCCCCCCCCCCCCCCCCCCCCCCCCCCCCCCCCCCCCCCCCCCCCCCCCCCCCCCCCCCCCCCCCCCCCCCCCCCCCCCCCCCCCCCCCCCCCCCCCCCCCCCCCCCCCCCCCCCCCCCCCCCCCCCCCCCCCCCCCCCCCCCCCCCCCCCCCCCCCCCCCCCCCCCCCCCCCCCCCCCCCCCCCCCCCCCCCCCCCCCCCCCCCCCCCCCCCCCCCCCCCCCCCCCCCCCCCCCCCCCCCCCCCCCCCCCCCCCCCCCCCCCCCCCCCCCCCCCCCCCCCCCCCCCCCCCCCCCCCCCCCCCCCCCCCCCCCCCCCCCCCCCCCCCCCCCCCCCCCCCCCCCCCCCCCCCCCCCCCCCCCCCCCCCCCCCCCCCCCCCCCCCCCCCCCCCCCCCCCCCCCCCCCCCCCCCCCCCCCCCCCCCCCCCCCCCCCCCCCCCCCCCCCCCCCCCCCCCCCCCCCCCCCCTCCCCCCCCCCCCCCCCCCCCCCCCCCCCCCCCCCCCCCCCCCCCCCCCCCCTCCCCCCCCCCCCCCCCCCCCCCCCCCCCCCCCCCTCCCCCCCCCCCCCCCCCCCCCCCCCCCCCCCCCCCCCCCCCCCCCCCCCCCCCCCCCCCCCCCCCCCCCCCCCCCCCCCCCCCCCCCCCCCCCCCCCCCCCCCCCCCCCCCCCCCCCCCCCCCCCCCCCCCCCCCCCCCCCCCCCCCCCCCCCCCCCCCTCCCCCCCCCCCCCCCCCCCCCCCCCCCCCCCCCCCCCCCCCCCCCCCCCCCCCCCCCCCCCCCCCCCCCCCCCCCCCCCCCCCCCCCCCCCCCCCCCCCCCCCCCCCCCCCCCCCCCCCCCCCCCCCCCCCCCCCCCCCCCCCCCCCCCCCCCCCCCCCCCCCCCCCCCCCCCTCCCCCCCCCCCGCCCGACCGTTCCCTCATACTGTGACGGGCGGTCAACCTTAAAACTAACCACCGCTGCATGACTGCTGCCGCCCCCGACGAGGCACCACCTTTCCGTGGTGGGGGGGATTGCGTGCCCCAATGACCCGGCGACCATCTTACCGGCGAGGGGTGAGACTAAGAGTGCCTCAATCGTCCTTCCATCCATACGCTCCCATTCCAATGTCCATCTCATCTCAGCATCCATGTCCTTCCCCTGGCCCTGCAACACCAACTCTCCCTATCATGAGCAGGTAGGACAACTTCCCCGGTCCTGCCCTCCAGCTCAGTTTTATCGGGGTAGCCGCGCCCCCTCGGCCCGCCCCCCGGGGTTGACGGAGTCCTGCAGGTTGAGGTCCCCCGTCGCACGGTGCTAGTTGTGACGGGGGACCAACACACCTCTTTGGTCCCGATATCCCGGAGGGGCGGGCGGGCCCGTGGGGCCTCACGCGGGCCAAGTGGCCGGTCGCCTCGGGCCGGGGACCTGGGGTTCTCCCCAGTGTCTGCCGGCCCGGCCGGCTGGGGTCAAGTGGTGGGCGGCGCTGGATCCCGGTCGGGGTGGTGAGTCTCTCTCTCCCGGCCGGGCGAAGGCGCCGCCCGCCCCGTATAGCTCCTCGGGCGCCTGGCGTCCTCCCGTCCGGGGCCCAGGCGTCCCCCCCGTTGGGCCCCTGTGTGGTGGGGCGCCCGAGGGGCCGAAACCAACAAACTCTCATGGATACATCAAACACTACTACTCCCCCAGGATCTTCGCAAGAGGTCCAAGCCACCGTAACACCGGGTGGCAATATGACATCGAATCCAACCCCAGCAGAAGCATACCGTCGGTCTCCTTATAATGTTACGAACGAGCGCGGGTCTCAGATTACAAACACCTCCAGTGCCCCCACCACGCCAGCCCAGCTAAGGCAAGGCTACCTGCCCCTCGAATACTTATCTTGAAGTCTCGTGATCCCGGAAAATCTATATCATCACTTTCACCATTCGAGCGTAAACGTGGCTGTGACCGTCTGGGAAACGTAGTCCGCTGCGAAAAACTACGTGACGGAGGTGTGGAAGTTGAATTCAGTAACGCTGAGGACGCCAAGAGGACCCTTGAAGTTAATGAATTTAAATATTCCGTGCGAGAGCATGGTGGGAGGCGCGAGGTTGTGATACCGATATCGGTGGCACCTCACAACACAAAAAAACATTCAAAAGGGGTGATAACATGCTTTGAACTCAGAGATGTTCCCGAAGCAGAAATCGTTGACGGCTTGTCGGATTACGGTGTGATGGATGCCCGTAAGATGAGGACGAGACGAGGAGGTGAACTACAAATGACCAACAACACTGTTCTGACTTTTAACTCGACTGACCTACCCGCCGCAGTATACGTTGGGTACGTGAGGGTGAAGGTGCGTACGTTTGTCCCCAACCCCATGCGATGCTTTAAGTGTCAAAGGTACGGTCATACAACCCAGTACTGCCGCGGCCGCCCAACCTGTGGTAGGTGCGGTTCGTCAGGACACATAGGGGATAACTGCGCCTCCACACATGTGTGGTGTGTCAACTGCGGCCAGGGCCAGGTGCCGCACACCGCTTACGATAAGACTTGTCCAGTGCATATAAAGGAGAGAGAGATCATAGCAATCAAATGTTCAAAACAAATTACCTTTAGAGAAGCTCGAGAAGTATACGATGAAACCCACCCGAAGATTTCGTACGCAGAGAAGGCGAGAAACACGCGACCCGTTCCCCTACAGCAGCAGCCTACTAATGCTGCCCAGCTCTTATCCCAACTACGCAACCTATTGACATCTTTCGGCCTCACCTGTACCCCTCTGCCGGAGCGGGGCCTACCATCCCCCTCTGCGGAGATGGGGCGCGCGGCCGATCCATACGACCCCTCAAGGAGCAAAGGCACCGACGAAACTGCACTTCCAACACCCAATACGACCGAAACGCCCCCCACCGTGATGGAACCGATGGGATCTCGTCCCGAAACACCAAGAGAGGCGGCGGGGCTAGCCCAGTCCACACCCACCCCTACTCCCCCGCCACCACCGAATATTTCGAGAGAGACCGACGTCGCTTCCAGACGGGTTCCGGTGGTCGCACCGTCTGCGGCTCGGCCGGAACTCGCCGTCAAGGTTCACCCGAGGGCTCCCGATATGGGGGCGCCTGGCCGTGCAGCCCGGACTGCGTCCAGGGACCCCTCGCCCAGCGCACGAGTAGGAGGACCGTCACCTAGAGGGACACCTCCACCATCATCAACTTCACACGTCAGCCCTGCGATCACCGCAGAAACTGGAAAGGTGATGGGCCCGCCTCCTAGAGCGACACCTCCACCATCACCAACTTCAATCGCGAACCCCGCGACCACGCAGCAGACTCTAAGGGTGATGGGTCCGCCTCCAATACCACCACGTGGTGGTGAGAAGGCGGCGCACTTGGATTCCCCTGCGGCCGGACGTAAGCGGCCACCCCCGTGGACACCATCTCCACCGAGCGGGGAGCTCCCAGATCTCGTCCGAAATCGTCTTCATCTCTCTCATAGTGTGATTGTGCTACGTTTTACTGGCATTGATTGTCCTTGGACGATCCTGATAGAAGGGAAGGAACGGAACACGATTTTCAAGTTGCCATCCAGTTTTACCCGATACATCCATGCACCTACTTTTGCTCTGGACCGTGGAGATAGTAAGAGCTGCCTATATGTGATGTTTCCACCCAGCTTTAACCCATTTTAAATGGATCGACCGCGGTCCATTTTACAATGGAACTGTAGGGGGCTGAGAACCAGCACCGAAGAGCTCCAGGCACTCTTAAACCGCCACTGCCCTGCGGTCATTTGCCTCCAGGAGACTAAGGTGACGCCGGGCTACTTTTTCAGCATAAAATGCTACTCAGTCTTTCGTGAGGATACGCACTCTGACACCATTGCTCATGGCGGTGTGCTGCTGGCCGTCCACCATAGCTTAGCGGCACAGAGATTGGTGCTCCACTCCAAGCTGCAGGCTGTTGCAGTAAGAGTGCATTTTAACCACCGCCTCATATCTATTTGTTCTCTGTACCTGCCACCTGGTGCTGGGTTTCCATCCACTGAGTTACGACATTTGATGTCAGAGCTGCCCCCGCCGGTTTTAATACTAGGCGATTTTAACTCACACCATACAGCATGGGGATGCGAGGACATCAATGCACGAGGTCGGCTCTTGGAGTCTTTTATGCATGATGAGTCCCTGTGTATTCTAAATACCGGCAAGCCGACGCACTTTACCCTGCCCTCCGGCCATACATCTGTTTTGGATCTTAGCCTATGTAGTCCACAACTAGCACAACTTTTTGCCTGGTCCGTGGCTGATGACCCTCATGGCAGTGACCATTTTCCGGTGTGGCTGGAGTACCAGGACGGCGCAGTACTTGGAACACGACCACGCCGATGGAATTTGAAGAAGGCGGACTGGACAGCATATGAGGCACGATTAGAGGAGATCTTTTCCGCGCGGCCTGGAGTGACACCTATGTCAGTTGAGACATTTACCAACGTACTCGTGCAGACCGCCACTCACTTCATCCCCCGCACCTCTGGTACTCCTCGTCGCGCTCCCGTTCCCTGGTGGACGGAGGAGTGCCGCCAGGCTATCCGGGAAAGGCGACGAGCCTTCAGAACCTTCAACCGAAATAGTAATACAGTCAACCTCATCGCCTTTCGACAAGCTCGGGCCATCGCACGGCGTACCATCCGGGAGGCAAAGCGTACCTCGTGGAGGGCCTATGTGGCCAAACTAAATCGTTCCACGCCCACGTCACAGATCTGGTCGAGGATAAAGCGCATCGCAGGACAATACAACTCGACCCCTTTGCCAGCACTACGGGTGGGTGGCAGAGACGTTACGCACCCGGTTGAGGTGGTAAACGAGATGGCCCGTACGATATCCAACCGTTGCCGCTGTAACAGTGGAGACAACTTATTCATACGTCGGAAAGCTGAATGTGAGAAACACCCATTGAACTTCTCCACCTCTGAGCAGCCCTGTTATAACGAGCCATTCACCATGACTGAGCTTAGTTCCGCTATTGGAGGCCTTCGAAGTGTATCCGAGGGTCCCGACCTTGTACACAACGACATGCTCAAGCATCTCCCAACACGTGCACTTGAAACTATGTTAGACACCATAAATACACTTTGGGAGAAAGGCGACTTTCCATCCACCTGGCGCGATGCTACAATGATACCAATTTTGAAACCAGGCAAGGATGCCTCAGACCCGGCGAGCTACCGACCCATTTCACTAACATCATCACTTTGTAAACTGATGGAGAAGATGGTAAATGTTCGTTTGACCTGGTTTTTGGAATGCTTTGACATTTTAAGTAATGCACAGTGTGGTTTTAGGAAAAACCGCAGCACCAACGACCATCTTTTAACTCTGGACACTGTGGTACGAACAGCTTTCCACCAGAACCGACATGTCGGTGCAGTGTTTTTCGACATTCAAGGAGCCTACGACACAACTTGGCACTACGGCATTCTGAAGAAGGTCTTCAGATATGGAATACGAGGCTCCATGGCTCACTTCCTTGAGAACTTTCTGTCCAAACGCTTTTTTCGCGTACGCATCGGGAACTACTTGTCAGACAGGTATCCACAAATTGATGGAGTACCACAAGGAAGTGTACTTAGCGTGGCGCTGTTCGCCATCGCGATTAACGACATCGGCGACTCCCTTCCACGCAGCATTGGCAGATCACTCTTTGTTGACGATGTAGCGATTTGGTGCTGTACATCCAGTGCACCTTCGATGGCACGACAGCTGCAGTTGGCGGTATCCCACTTGGAAAAGTGGAGTTCCGAAAATGGGTTTAGATTCTCGATTGCAAAAACAGTTGGCATGCACTTTTGTCGGCGCCGCCGGAACTGCCCGGACCCTGCCCTCCAGCTGTATGGTGAGCGGATTCCCTTCCGGCAAGTGACCCGATTCTTAGGAGTTATTTTTGACACTCGTCTTAATTACAAGGAACATTTTAAGACACTTCGGGAGAAGTGTTTTAAATCCCTAAACCTGCTAAAAATGGTTGCACACACATCTTACGGAGGAGACAGGAAAACCATGTTACTGTTGTATCGCTCCCTCATTCGTTCAAAACTGGACTACGCGTGTTTTATATATGACAGCGCATGTGCAACAAGCAAGCGCTCACTGGACACTGTACACCACTCGGCGCTCCGCATTGTGACCGGCGCTTTCCGCACTTCACCTTCTGTCAGCCTTCTGGCTGAAACTCACGAACCACCACTCTCGCTCCGCCGCGAAATGCTCGGGATGCGATATGCCTGTAAGCTGCGCCAATTCCCTGGTCACCCTACATATTCGCATGTGTTCTCCCATCGACTCATTGCATCATTTGGTCGAGGACGCCTTCTGCATGCCATTCCTTTTTGCGTTCGAATACGCAGGCTCTTTGAGGACAGTGGTATTCGACCGAAGGGAATTATGCAGTCCAATCTGGCTGGAACGCCGCCATGGCAGGTGACTCCTCCTATAATAGATATGTCACTTTCCTCGGTTGGAAAGGACCATGCGACACCACAGTACCGACTGTCATGTGCGCTGGAACACATAGCCTCGTTCGAGGGATACGTCCCAACTTACACAGATGGATCCAAGACGGATGATGGTGTGGGCAGTGCATTTGTTACTGGGCCTCTGTCAAGATCTTTTTCCCTACCACCACATGCAACTGTTTACACTTCAGAGCTGGTGGCGATCTCAAAGGCTCTCAGTTTTATTGAAGTGGGGCGGGATACCTCGCATGTGATTTTTACCGACTCTCTCAGCAGTCTCTGGGCGCTAAAGCAGTTTAACCCACCTGACACCATTTTACAGGACGTTTTACGGCGTCTGGGATCACTGGCTCAAGCTGGGAAGACTATCGTCCTCTGTTGGATCCCGAGCCATGTCGGCATTGTGGGGAACGAGGCAGCGGATGCTGCTGCGAAACGAGCAGCTCAAGCACCATATTTGCGATCTATGCCGCTCCCCGCGAGGGAGTATGACCGTTCTATCGCGACCTTTGTTTTTAAAAAATGGCAGTCTAGTTGGGACACTCTGCAGGACAATAAACTGCGAACAATCAAGCCATATCTTGGGGAGTGGTCCTCATCCTACCGTAGGACGAGGCAAGACGAGGTCGTGCTCTGCCGCCTTAGGCTAGGGCACACCCACGCAACACACCACCATCTGCTCTGTGGGGAGGACAGGCCAAACTGCCCTCGATGTCACGCACCACTATCAGTACGTCACGTTCTGATATCCTGTCCCCTGCTCGCCGATGCTCGAAGACGCCTTCTCGGAGTCGTGCAGTCTCCGTCAATCCGCGAACTCCTGGGTGACCACTCACGCGTAGTAACCTCAGGACAACTGTTTCGCTTTCTCTCGGATGTCAAATTTAGAGCGATTTACACACCTCACTGACACGTAGCACTATAAGCTCGGAATGATCTGCCTATATTTTGAAAGCTCGCGTACTACCGTTGGCATGAATCCTCTTAAGTTGTCCATCTAAAATTGTTATGGGCGCTGTATGACCAACGCAGTCGATGCGCCCTTAAGCCCAAATAACCAACCAACCACCTATTTCTCCTCCCCTTGGGGGTTTTTGGGGGCACGTTTTTTTTTCCCCCCGGGGGCGGGCTTTTTTTTTTTTGCCCCCCCCCTTCCTCTTTTTTTTTTTTTTTTTCCCCCGCCGCTTTTTTTGTTTTTTTTTTTTTTTTTTTTTTTTTTTTAAAAATTTTTTTTTTTTTTTTTTTTTTTTTTTTTTTTTGTTAGGTTTTTTTTTTTTTTTTTTTTTTTTTTCTTTTTTTTTGTTTTTTTTGGTGGGGTGGGGGGGGGCTATTAGCCCACCAACCCCTTCTGGGGAACCGTAACATTATTAGCCGATTGTGTAGTTTAAAATGTCAAAGGGTGCAATGGTGTTGATATAGGTGCAGCACCGAAAGCGCAGTCTCGTGGCACTATGCATTAAATAAAAATGCAATTGTCAGGAAAAGTATTTTTAATCATTCGCATATCAATCTACGCAAATAATATTTTTTCCGCGGGACGCATACAAACGATTCACAGTTGCATGTCAAGCGAGCTACCAAGTAAAAGAATGCATTCCATCTCCGACTGCGTGTCTCGAATTGCCAAGGAATTCGCCTTCCCTGCTCTTCCCTACTCGGACACCGGTCTGGCCGCTAGACACAGCCAAACGGTACGCCATCTTACACATGTCTTGATTTGGGGCCAGTGCCTGGTCATTTGCGTGCGTTCAAAGCACTGCGGCAGCTATCCCGACCACGGTTCAAAGGACTGTGGAAACTAACCCGATCACAGTTCAAAGGACTGCGGCAGCTAAACCGACCACGTTTCAAAGGACTGCAACAGCTAACCCGATCATAGTTCAAAGGACTGCGGCAACTAACCCGACCACGTTTCAAAGGACTGCAACAGCTAACCCGACCACGGCTCAAAGGACTGCAACAGCTAACCCGACCACGGTTCAAAGGACTGCAACAGCTAACCCGACCACGGCTCAAAGGACTGCAACAGCTAACCCGACCACGGTTCAAAGGACTGTGGAAACTAACCCGATCACAGTTCAAAGGACTGCGGCAGCTAAACCGACCACGTTTCAAAGGACTGCAACGGCTAACCCGACCACGTTTCAAAGGACGGCAACAGCTAACCCGATCACAGTTCAAAGGACTGCGGCAACTAACCCGACCACGTTTCAAAGGACTGTGGCAACTAAGTCGACCACGGTTCAAAGGATTGTGGCAACTAACTCGACCACTGTTCAAAGGACTGCGGCAGCTAACCCGGCCACGGCTCAAAGGACTGCGTTCGAAGTGACTCGGTTACAACGAAAGGCTAGGCTCATATTGCTGACGAGCTGTATATTGGTTTGCGTGTAATTGTCTTGTGCAATGTGGTAGTTCCGCCTGGGTGTCCGAGATCCGGTGCCGTAAGTATATCCCCGGGTGGGTTTTTCCCGGACCAGAAGATGGCAGTGGGCGGGAGTTTTCGTCGTGCCATGTGATTATTGCTTTCAGGCCAAGGTCTGCGGCATTAGGTTCACGGATGTCATCTGATTTTCAATATAAAAAAATTGGTCCATTGGAAAGCCCGAGGGCACGACCTCGCCTCGTGCCACAGAGTGACCTAGCCTCGTGCCTTTGTGCGCCGGACCCGAGTGATTAGAACAGGCCAGTCCTGTGCACAGCATGCTGTGGTGGGGTGGGGGGGGGGGGTGGACCTCTGTCATGTAGGTACATGGTGTTTACTGTTTATGCGTGATATTGTGCGAACGTCGCAAACAAATCGGGATGCCAGATCCAGATGCCAGATTGTGTCGGGGTACCAGATTGTTTAGAAGCATGGGTTCCTACGATGGTTACTTCTTTAAAAAAAAATACTTTCTTAACTGATTTTATCACTTCCAAATTGAGCTCTCCATGTTACTTGTATGGGGAAAGACGAAGCTAGGATCCCCGATGTGGCCCTCTCCTACCGAGCGCATTCGACCAGCCTTGCCACGCGAATTGGGTGCTACCTCTCGCCATTTCGGTCCTAACTGAGATAGAGCAGTGCGACAAGTCTGCACGGTGCTTGTCACGAGACAGTTCCAATGCTGCCCATTTCTGGCACGTTCTGCTCGCTGACCCTTCGGCGCAGAGCAGACATTTATCGAAATGGCGAGGTGTTGGCAACCCCAGTTGCAGCGTTTTTTTTTATCGTGAGATTGTAATAGTCCACCCGAATCTCCATCCCAATCTGAATGCGAGTACGAATTGTTTTGACACACGTGGCCTTCCACTGGCCAGTGCGTCGAATCAATGTGATATAGAGCAGCGAACCAGACGCGAAGGAAAGTTGGGCTCGTAGCAATCTATTGACATGGCATTGCATGCATGCTTAACTGGCACTGTCAGGTCAAACTAGCACTTATAACCCAGGCTCAGGTAGAGCATGCCATCTATGTGAAGGGCTCGAGCCCTTCTAATGTTCGATTCAACTTGCCAACAAATGGCAGAACTCCGGGCCCTTGATTGAGGACGCACACCAACAGTACCGCCCACGTTTACTGACATGATGCTTCCTGCTAAGCGAAGAGGGTCAACAAAAGTAAACGTTCCGCTTGCTTTTGCTAGCAATCATAGGTGGCTTGTCGTTAGGTGTGCGCTGTTCAAAATATGGCTGAGCTTTTCAGCTTTCTAATTGTAGGTTTTTCAAAATGTAGGTACTTGACTATGCATTCCAAATCAAGCCTATTTGGTGTTTTCATATTCTGCGGCAGCACACCAACATTGAATGTATTTCTAAGTAAGAACTGGACTTCTTAACTAAATTTGGTAGGTCACGCAGGTCAACGCTTAGTATTGCATGCTGCATGACCGATGCAGTCGATGCGTCCCTAAACTCCGCTTAGTATTTCAGCATGCTTAATCACTTAGTAACTGCGGTGTGCGCCTGGATGATGTTCCACGCATTTGTCAAATCGAAGACGCCCTGTTGCAGTTGCGTTGCGCTTGCTGCATGGCGCACGGCCGGCTCGGGGCGTCCGCATTCATGAACAAACTGGCGCATCTGTCATTAACGGAACCGTTTTTGCTTGTCGCCAGTGCTTCCGGTTATGGATCACGTGCAGCGCGGAATTGGGCCGCATAAAAACCCGTCCGACAGTCGCGGTATGTGTGGCGCAGCATTGGAAGGTACATATGCCACGGAGCCGACGTGGTCAGCTCTAGCGCTTTAGGTAGGTATCCGTTTGCTCGCCATTGTGTTTTTGTTTCCTGGGGAACCCGTGTTCAATTTTTGAGCGATGATGTATACAGTGATGGATACAAAAGCACGGTGCTGAAAACGGTTTAACATGTTGAAAGACATTTTTACTCCTTATATCTGAATGTCGCCATTCATACGCTTAGTTTGATTTTTACCTTTTGCTGAAGCATGGCTTAAACGTTAACTTGTGCGGCCGGTACTATATGTTCCTACCCAGTGCCGCGAAAGGCAATGATGAGGAACTGAGATTGTTTTGAGCGAAGGGCCGAGTGCCGTTAAGCACCAAGGTTGGTAATTCGAAACAACCGAGGATTTTCTGGTTTTTGAACATTACGCTTGCTGCGAGGGTTGGAATTTTCCTGTACATGCAACTGGAGGTAAAAGTTGTCTAATATTATTATGTGTATTTGTACCTACTTATTTATAAAAAGTCAATTTTTACCTTATCTCTACATATACAGTAATCATGAGTAGGGCTAGGTTTTCGTTTGTCGAAGTCATATCGGGTCATCATTCCGACTCCCCAACGCAGAATAAGGAAGGAACTAAACGGTATGTGCATGGCACACAAAAACATTGAAGATACTGCAAGCAAAAAAAAAACAGGACAAGACAACATACTGGCTCCACAACAATGAACAGGAAGCTGAATCCCACTAGGATTCACAGGTCGCATTTTGTATTTCGAACGCCGAGCTCTGAATGCAGTGATAAGTAGCTACGTGCTGTCTATGAAGAGAAACGATGGGGAAGCTTTCGAGGTGTCGTCTGTACATAATGTGTTCTCTATTCTAAAGAAGTATCTGAGAAAGTGGAGCTACAGCGCCGATCTGGATAAAGATGAAGTGATTCGATCCCGAAGAGAAACGAAAACAGCAGAGGGTAAGACACCAATGCAAGCAGGGAAAAGGCAACGGATCAAGGTGTGCATAGGCTCTGACCCTTGACGAAGAGGATACAAATATGGTCGTCGGGGTAATTTGATTTGTAGGAGCCGCTCATTCTCACCAGGTTTGTCTGACCCTGGTTCTTGATCTAAGACATCGAGATGAAAGGCGCCAAATGAAGTAGGGATACATGGAACTGATTGGAATGGCGTGACGGAGTGATTACTTATAATTCAAGGAACGAATGACAAACACAAGAAAGGATGAAGCAGGAGAGTGGAGTAGGAATTGTTCCTCAAAGGCCTTTGAACGCAAAAGCCAGACCAGCTTCCCTGCACAAGGAGCATAGATATCGGAGACCCAACACAGCTTGTTCGAAAACCAGTCCCGTTTTCTTCGCTATCATCCACCAGAGAAAGGCGGCGAAGGCAACGTGGTACCAGACAGAGGCGTAGAAACGTCTCAAGGAGGGGGGGGGACGTTTTGAAGTTGAATTTTACCGTGCATCGCCATAGCATTAACGTTAAACTTGCATGAAAAGTGGGGGCCATGGCCCCCTGCCCCCTGTTCGTACGGATGGACTGAGGACTGTATACTGTGGATCAGACGGACTGTGAGGCTACTGGCGTGCTTGGAAGACAGATCAACCAAGCTGTGCGCAAGACCACAGTTAAAAGATAATGTACGCGGGATGTTCTCCAGCGTACTGTGTCCAGCTGATGGGACACACAGATGTTCACAGCCATACGCGGTTACGTACTGTGTCCAGCTGATGGGACACACATATGTTCACAGCCATACGCGGTTACACCGATGCCTGCGAGACCGTGCAGCGAGAGATGATCCTCAGTGCCACGAACGGTACACCGGTCAAGGTCACCAGACCGAACGAGTCCACAGGTGGCCGGCGGCAGCCGACCACCAGCAGTGTGCCGACACCATCCAGTATGCAGTTCGTGTTCAATAATTGATCTGAATTTGCTACCCAGAATAACGCTGGAAAGTAAACCAGTTTTGTGTGTCTCGGAATTGATGTGTCGATTCATGTGTCGAGCCCAGAAAACTGGCGTCGGATTCCCCTGAACCATGCGCCTGGGCCCGAAAAGTCGTGCCGGGACCCAGAGAAATTATACCTAATCCCCCAAAATCATGTTGGGGTCCAAAAAAGTGCGTCAGGAGCCTTAAATAAACACAGCGGGACTTTAAGAGCAAAACGGGAGGCCGAAAATGCACCGGGCCCCCCAAAACGTACCGAGTCTCGCAAAAAGCGGCAGGGCCTTAAAACATGCGTTGCAGTTCTAAATAAATACACCGGGAGCTCTAAGGAAACTGAACGGAGGCCCTCAAAGCACAACTTGCCATGAGACCACACGGGGGCCTCAAAACAGGCTGGGTCCTCAAAAAGCGATATGGTCCCAAATAAAAACAACAAAAAGACCGGGCACTAAATAAGCAGATCGGGGTCTTCGAAAACGCGCACAAAAAAAACAACACGACTCTAAAAATGAACCGGGGTCTGAAAAATGTGCCGGGCGCCTAACAAAATTGTCTGGAGCCCTAAAATACATCCGTGGACGAAGAAAAACACAACGGGCCCAAGCAGAAGAGCACCTAGTACCGGTGCGGTAGCCTCGGCCTAGGCCTCGGCACGGTAGCCAATCTGGGAGCGTATTTAACCAAAGAGATGAGGGGCATCAAAGCTCAGCGGGTATCCGAATTTCTTAAGCACCAGAAAATGTGGGGATAAAACTAATCATCGAATTGAGTTAATCGAATTTTCACAACGACCACAAACGAAGCATTCCACACGTCAAATATGACACAGGGCTATCATGTGGCAGCAATTAGCAAAACGTCGGAAGCCTGGCAGAAACCGGGAAATCGCAAGAAGTGTGCCGAATACGCCGAATGCGCAAGGCGGGTGCATACGTGTACGAACGTTGTCGTTTTGGCAACCGAGCGTTATCAACTAGAATGTCTGAGATTGGAAAATCTTGCATTTTAAAGTGATTTTTACAGATGTAATTTCAGCAGTGTGAGGCAACTTATCCAGGGACACAAAAATAAAAAGTTCGAACAGGATGGGGGAGTTAGGGTTCAAATCCGGTGACTCAGAAACGATGGTGGTAGATTGTGCCCCTAGCATAGGACAATTAGGTGTGTCACTAATTATTTTATTCAATAAAGGGACACTTTGAAAATGGTGGCAGGAATCCGGGGTCTTTTTTTAAATTAGGGGTGGGTGGCCCTGCCAAATCTGTCCCCCCCACCCCATAGCGAAAATCCTAGGTCTGCCACTGCTCCTAATCCATGAGATATGGGCAACAGCTGATTTTGGTTCAAACTCGAAAGCGATATCTATCAACATGTGACGATTTGCTTCCAGTAATTCCACAGAGTGGTATGTCGTCAGATGGTCCAGACAATTCTTTTTTCGTTTTACCATTTGTGAATTAATATTCAATACCTTTGTTGTCCATGGAAATTTCCCTCTTTTTGTGATTTAAATTCAGAAATAGCACAGTGTCGAGATATCAAATATCCTGATGTGTGGTTGTTGAACTTCCAAACCAATCTCAAATCCTGAATGTTTATATTTCCATGTTGGCACGCGAACGTACATATACGGCTGAACATGTATGTTGTTACTTATGTGTAGCATGGGCTTCTTTTCAATATGATCAGCGGTGTATCCGGGGCAACGGGCAAATCCGTACCACTCAGCAAGTACGACATCGCACAAGTGTCATTCGTGGCTGCTAGATAACGACACAGTTTCGTAAGTAAACAGATAATGAACAACAAATGTGAACATTTTCGTCAAACGTTCTTTCTGCCAAGCATGTCAAATATTCCGGAGGACAAAAAAAATTCGTGTTTTACCGGCTGTTATTATCCATGGGTCTGTAACAAAAATCTACAACATTTTGTCCCACGTTGAGAGATATAAACATCAAGCTTTCGATTCGCTTAATGTTCACGTAATTCGTTTCCCCATCCCCAATCTAAAATACATGGCGACGTCCATGGTGTAGAATTGCATATTCGACTCAGGTTTACTTTTAATATGCTCACTGTTGATTGTACAACTCCCTGTGGGCTCAAACCCTGAAATGATGTCGAATGTGTAGTTCATTACATATATTGTTGTTGTTGTTTGTTGTTGCATATATGATGTTGTTATTATTACTATCATATATTATGTTATTATCTTATCATATACACAGCATTTAATCTCGCTTCTATTCTTATTAAAATCAAAAATGTGTGCTATAATTTCCGGTTGTATCGGTGCAATTGCAAAAAGAAACTATACGGATCGAATCGTCTCTACCGTCCAGATGTAGCTGCGGGCGTGGAAATTTCCAATTCGGCTCGATCAGCGCGTACCACGCAATCCAATGTTCGCCAAAGCTCCAGTGACGTATGACGTTTCAGATTTGCGTTTGATAAATGGCCGCGTTACATATTAGCGCCCGGCTCGGCCATACCGGACTCAACGCACTTACGAGTGGTAGCGGTCGGACGTTGGCAGTTTCCTCCCGTTCACGGCCCGGTTTCGTTGCCATCGCCCGAAAACATGCCATCGTCCCAGGTTTTGACGAAGGGCTGGCTGAGTGCGAGTGCGTCACTGGCCGTTGGGTTAAAACCCAAATCGACCCTGACTGACGTCGGAATTTCACAATTTTAGTGCACCGAGAGGCCCGAAACAAAGTGCTACAATTTCCAAACAAATAGTCCGATCGACACAAAACCAACACCGCAGTGTAGCCAGGACAACGGTGAAACTCGACAGGGCAAACATTTTTGCCGCACGTTGCACGTGCACACAGAGCTGGGCCTGAGAAGCGAAAGCGGCGTTCTGAAACATTATTCACGATTGGGTCTGGCGCTGAAAAACGAGTCATTTTGGCGGGACGCCGTTGCTTGCCTTACGCAGCTCCATGTACCGGCTACACTTTTCCCCTTGACCATCGGCACCTGTCGTGCATGTGGACGCTCTCACCGTGACGAGAGCGGCGCGTGTCGTGACGCATAGAATCTGCTTTGCTTTTCACCCCATCTGCGTCCATGTAAATTGCGATTTTAGGGTTAAAGCTGCACTCGCGTGTCCCTTCAACAGTTGTGATGCCCACAGCATCTGTATACTTTTCCCCATCGTAAATAGTTTGGTTACACTCATGGATGCCCCGAGCCAGTACCAACCATGGTTTCCTTGTTTTTTATCAGCTTTGTAATGGAGCCATCGAAGCCGGCTCACGGCTATCCAAATACTAGCTTCCGCCGAGTCAAATTTTCGACACAATGGCAATTGGTAGAACTTCTCTCAGCTGACTAGGTATGTGTAATTCTTAGTTACTAATGGTATTCCAAACCTATATATACATATATATATATATATATATATATATATATGCATGTATGTATGTATGTGTATCTTTCAGCGGAATTGCTTATTCCAGATTGTCTACCAATTTGTATATATCCAGCGACGCCCCTGAAAGCATGCTGGTAAAAATATATACATATGTTAAAAATTACCTGGCAGAAGCCAGGACAAGTCAAGAAGTTTAGTGCACCGGGAATTCATTTGGTCGCCCAGGCACCATTTCCAGGGGGAGAGACATCAATTGAGGAAAGTCAACGATTTGAATTCAGGCCTCACCACGATCCCATGACTGAGTGCCCAAGATGCACGTGACTTTCTAGCGAGTTAACTTTGGCTGAAAAAAGAGGAAGACGAGAGGCTGCAATCGACCGTCGGTGGGGAATGCCGTTCTGAGGAAGATACGTTTAGTGATCCCCTCTGGATCACAGGGCATGACAGACATTTTCACCAGGGAGACCACTGCGACAAAACATGCTGAAAACGAAGAATTTGACAGAGATTTTCGAATTTGCCACCTAGAATATTAAATCTTCAGATGATTGCGGGAATTTTCCTCCACAGCTATGATGTCAGAATCGGCTCTGTTAGATTCCCCACTGGGACCGGGTGGGCCGGATGAAAGTTGTCATAACTTCAGTTTCAAATTCTTTAGGCAAGATCACGTGTGGTGAATTTCTAGCAGTGATGCCGATCAGACTGCTGTGCCCCAGGGAAATCATTTCCTTCAGTTCATTAGATAAATGACCTGATGACTCTATTACGAACCTATGTGCTCTAGCCCAGTGGTCCCGTGTGGTAATATGCATTACCTGGCAAGCTCAACACACTTCTTTCTCCGGCTAGATTATAAAACAAAAGACCGTCCATTCCTTGCAACAATTTGAGGGGTGACGTTACCAAAGTTAGATTGGCTCGCAAGCTGCACGTCTCAACGCACTATGAACCTGGCACAGACAGTATACATGCCTGCTCCATGACCCGATGACCCAGCTCCGATACACTGGACGCTGGCGTGCACCGATGCGGAACGGGCGCTCGACTCCCCAAAAAACTGGCCCCAGTACGTCTCGGGTGGGTCATTCACCTGACAACTCACGAACATCACCGACCTGACCAGCTTTCCAGCCGAAAAAAAAACTAGTCCGCTACACAACCGGATGAAAGACCGAGCCCGGCTGTCGTGCGACCTTTGCGGCGGGCCAGGTCAGGTCAGCCTCGCCTCCTGGGAGCATGTCGCAAGCCTTCCCATCCTGGGAGCTGGTTGCCACCCCACCCTTTTCGTCCCTGATTGTGCCGGCGTGCTGGGGGGAAACTGGCGCGTTGCCTGGAGCTACCAGGCGAGCCCAGTGGTACATTCCAGAGTCTTATATCCAGTCTTGTGCTGATCACTGACTTACTAGAGCTACCAGACGAGACCCGTGGTATATTCCGGAGCCTTATATCCAGTCTTGTGCTGATCACTGACTTACTAGAGCTATCAGACGAGACCCGTGGTATATTCCGGAGCCTTATATCCAGTTTTGTGTCAACCAGTGACTTACAGGAGCTGCTAGACGGACCCAGTGGTACATTCCAGAGCCTTATATCCGGTATTATGTCAACCAGTGACTTACAGGAGCTGCTAGACGGACCCAGTGGTACTTTCCAGAGTCCAGTCCTTTCAGTCATCCAGTCATCTACCATGCCCTGAATGTCAACCAGTGACTTTCAGAGTAAGTCAGAGGTAACCATTCTCCCCCACCCACAATAATCGGACAGTGGTAGCTTCAGCCTAGTCGCCAAGCGAATGCAAAGGTCCGTCCTCCCCCTCAGCAACCAAAAGTACACCAGAGGAAACAAAACATTCTGAGACTGTCACCACGAAAAATCAAACATTTTCGGCGCGCTTCGCTCACCCAAAGCGGTCTCCTTTTCATATTTTTCTGAACGTGGGGTGGAGCATTGGGTTGGGATTGAGGTGTTCTGAATACGTGCATTTAGCCTTTGTTTTATGTTAGAAAGCATTCCATATTCACATAAGCGTGACGGCAAGGGAGGGGCTGTGTACTTCCGGGAGTTCGGCAATGATGCCTGTTGCTTCTGACAAGTATATTGTGCATACAATATCAATGACCAATGCACTCGGCCAGAAGAAACCAAATCACTTCATGCTGGCGGTCAGGCCAGAAATGGCCAAGGGCGTCGCCACGGTGGTCTCAGAGAGACAAACTGACGTTGGAGAGGGTTCAGGTATTGGCGACGTGAATGCCAGGGTGCATGCAATGGGTACACGGGAAATACATCTTATTGGGGAAATTGCCAAGCACCCCGCAGCTCCGAGGTTGTCATAATTATCAAAGCCATGACTGTCTCTGCTGGTTACGGAATAAATATTCATTTTCTTAATGTTAGCATTAACCCGCGTAGGGCCAGGGAGGGAACGGAATATGCAACCCCTGCTACTCGTGCAGTGTAAATGAAGCAAAATGGCTTGCGCGAACGCGCTGACGGCTTGGGTGGCTGATGGGGCATTCATTGCACGCATTTTCAGATAAAATTGTGGTTTTGCCTGATGTAGTCTTCTTGTTGCAACGGTTTTTAAGAAACAATACACCGAGTATCTCGGCGCCTCGCGTGGGGTGCCAAATGTAAGCTCACGTTTTTCATCCAGCATGTTGCATAAATTACTGGATGAAATGTATTGCAACTCTGCACAAACCTGCGGACATTAATTGCAGAGCTTTTGGCGTGAAGCCTGTCAGGTCATGTTAGATCACTAACCTGAGACGATTCTTTGCGAACATATCCCGACGGATTTCCGTAGATTTCGCACTTCCTCAAGACTAAACTCATGATACCCTTATGAAATACACATCAATCAGTTCTGTTGGAATATTGTTACTAGCTTCCTTTTTTCGCCTGGAGGATAATTTTCCGACAACGCTTTTGGAATCGTGGGGCTTTTTGCTGCTTTGGGTGAAAGACAGCCATTTTGCTTTGCGAACGTTCCAGCGGGGTAAAATGAGATGGTCGTTAGACTGGGCTGAGCGTTCAAGCATGACGTGAATAGGAAAGTGATCGCTAAACAGTGAATCAGGTTGGACGTGCCACGAGAAGAGTGCCACACAATGAGAGCCGAAACAAGGGAGAGATCAATGGTAGATGAGTGGTACAGAGCAATGTCAGTGATGTGAGTAGGTTTTTGGGTCATTTAGAAAGACAATGCTGTGAGTGTTGAGAGTTGTTTCAATGGGGGTGGGGTGCGTATCATATCTTCCAAAGTTCATATCTTCCAACGTTCATAACTTCTAAAACCGTCCGGTTGGAAGGCGTGCATATTTTTGCAAAGTTCGTATCTTCCGAAGTGCATAACTTCCAAAACAGTCTGGATATGAACCTCTCCTTACCCTAGCCAAAACCTAGCCTAACCTAGCCTAATTTAGCCTGTCCTAACCTAACCCATCCTAACATAGCCTAACCCAACCTAACCTAACCTTCCAATTTGTATAGGATACCTTCCAATTTTGGAAGTTAGCTCCAATTTGGACGTTATGAACTTTGGTAGATAGGAACACCTCTCCGAACTGTTTTGGAAGTCAACTTCCAATTTTTGGAAGCGAACTTAGCTAACTTCAGTCCGGCAACTATGGACCAGGTCGGTGGCCGCAGGCTGGATGGAGCCCTGGTTCAGCGGCTGTGGCCTGCATGTGGACCAGGTCTGTGGCCACAGGCTGGATGGGCCCTGATTAGGAAGCTGTGACGTGTTTGTGGACCAGGTCTGGGACCGCAGGCTGAATGGGCCCTGATTAGGAAGCTGTGACGTGTTTGTGGACCAGGTCTGGGGCCGCAGGCTGGATGGAGCCCTGGTTCAGCGGCTGTGGCCTGCATGTGGACCAGGTCTGTGGCCACAGGCTGGATGGGCCCTGATTAGGAAGCTGTGACGTGTTTGTGGACCAGGTCTGGGGCCGCAGGCTGGATGGGCCTTGATTAGGAAGCTGTGACGTGTTTGTGGACCAGGTCTGGGGCCGCAGGCTGGATGGGCCCTGATTAGGAAGCTGTGACGTGTTTGTGGACCAGGTTTGGGGCCGCAGGCTCCTCGGCCCCGGTCCGGCGGCCGGCCCACCAGCGCGTCAGAGGTGATAAGAGGTGGTGTCCGCCGCGGCCGCATGGTCAGACTGGACGGAGCGAGCACGCGAGCCGGACCGATGTCGCCGCCGCAACTGCCGCAGCGGCTGCGGCTGCTGCTGCTGCTGCTGCTGCTGCCGCTGCTGCTGCTGACGCGCCAGTCGGCCGCGCAGGTGTTCTTCAAGGGCGAGTGTCCCGACCCGCCAACTGTGGTCGACTTCAAGACGTGGCTGGTGAGTGAGCCCGTGTCTGACGACGAAACGCGTCACCTCCTGGTCGGTGGCGCAGGCCGTTGGTCACAACCAGGAGGCATTACCATCCAGAGTCTAAGGGGAACGTAAAGGGAGGAAGCTCGTGAAATGTCTCCTTCCCTATATCACCATCTCATAGTTATTGTTTGCTGCGTGAGCGGCCAACGGCAAAAATTATCTCCTCTCGGCCCTGGTTCCCCTGGCGGACATGTGCACTCAGACTATGAACCCTCTGACGTGCAAGACATTTTGCTACCGTACCCAGTGCAGTGGGAGGGCTGCCGTGACCCGAGTGGAACTTCCAAACGGGAAGTGTTAGCGACATTGAGCAAGCGGATATCCAACAAGAAAGAAGCAAGGTGTTGCTCGTGACAAAATATGGCCATTCATTCTCGGTTTTGATATTTCGGGTAGCTGGTTGACCTGCCAGGCCAGGTTAAGGATTGGTTTTGTATGCTTTGCTAACGTCGAGAATAGTCATGCTCATTACTTACCTGTGCCACCACAAGAACAGCTGCCCGCTTGAATCCATGAGCACAGCAATAGTAGCGATATGCGACTTGCGACATTTCGGCACGAAGCTATTGGCCGAAATATAAGTCCTATGCACAGGTCATGGTTTAGATGAGGTCAAAGTGTTGACATCGTTTTAGAAGCTTCTCAAAATAGTGCCCCCAAAAACGTCTGGTGCGTGGGTGTAAAAAAATTGACGCAAATCTCCGGATTTTTAACTTAGCTTCCTTTTATATCATATGGTCGGCGAAGAGTGCCCATTGGGGCATGCCACGCGCACCATTTTTCCCGTAGTCGTGAATCAAATTCATGGGGATTGTAACCAGGAATCTGCGCAGGCGATGGTGAAAACAAGCACATATACACGCATATAAATATATATATATATATATATATATATATATATATATATATATATATATATATATATATATATATATATATATATATATATATATATATATATATACATGTACATATATACATATACATATATACACATATATATATATATATATGTATATATATATATACATATATATGTATATATATATATATATATATATGCATGTATATGTGCTTGTTTTCACCATCGCCTGCGCAGATTCCTGGTTGCAATCCCCATTAATTTGATTCACGACTACTGGAAAAATGGTGCGCGTGGCAAGCGCAATACCCGGAAACAAAAGAATAAGCGACAGAAGCCTTCTTATCTCGAATATGCGGTAATCTTGAAGGATAAATATATATATATATATATATATATATATATATATATATATATATATATATATATATATATATATATATATATATATGTATACATGTATATATATATATATATATATATATATATATATATATATATAGTATATATATATATCCTTGCAGATTACCGCATATTCGACATTAGACGGCTTCTGTCGCTCATTATTTTGTTTCCGCGTATTGCGCTTCCCATCGTCACCCATTAACGATATTAAAACACCAATAATTGTTATTTATTACATGTTATTTAATCACAAGTTTCGTGATCATTTCACATCGTCAGGCTAACAGTTTGAATGATAATGAATAAGCGTCTATGGTGAAGAGTTCATCACACGCCAGTGTGCGGTGCCTGGCTGGTGACGGATCGGGCATGCAGAGGACATACTGAATGCGATCGGATCCTCCGGAGTGTTGTTGTGGCTTACTGCATGGACTATGCAGGGTAAACCCCACGTACGATTCCTCACATGAGGCACAACTATACCGATAGACTACTAAGAATAAACGGCATCTAGATATACTGTGCTTATGTCGGAAAAACGAGCCTGTATGATGAGAGAAGTGAATGAGAGATGAGAGAAGAAAATGGTACAGCCTTTGATGAAAAGATGGATCAGGCTAAGCATGGTAGTTCCCAGCCCCGATAAATTAGGTTTGCGACAACTGATTTAGAAAGTTGGCTATGATGCTTAGTGATTAGGAAATCCAAGATGGGGAGAGTTCCGCTGTTTTCTTCTTTCGTGAATTGGATGATGGGATGGCAGTTCGGGCAGTGCTGAAATTTGTCGACATTTCACGAAAGGGTAGGAAGCAGTCATCGACATGGCGCCGATAAAAAAATTGTCTCAAATTCAAGAGGGCATGAATATAACAGTAACCACCTTTTTTCGTGGAAGTACATGGAAATGTTTGCGAATACGGGACCTAAGGACAAGACCATGTCAACTCCTTCCTTCTGTTATTACAGCTTTTGGTCTAATATGAAGAACATCCAGGAGAGAACGGAAATACTTGTTCGAAATGTCCATGCCATCTTGAACTTGAACGGTGCTAAAACATATCATGACAGTGCTAAAATGTGTATCTATTATATACATGCTACTAAAATGCTATGTATTTATTATGTTGGGGAAAGTTAGTAAATAAACTTCCCACATGAAGTGAAATCCTATGTTCTTGCATCGATTTATTTCCCGTCTTCTGCTCCTGATGATGGTACGTTCGGGAGATACCCAATAGACATGTGGCGATTAGGGCATGACCTATGTTACGAAAAATCACGGTGGTATGTCATAAGTTCAGATTTTCCCGATTTTGTTTTTACCGAAAGGCGTTCTGGATCTTTTTTTCTCTTCCATTTTTGGCTAGTACGTAACTGAAATTAGTGCTTTGTTGAACGTCATGAGACCTCATGAATGATACCCTCTTAGTATATTTGTGTTAATTCGTGCATAATTTAGGTTAATTAAGTGACCTCTCACGTCACTTTTAGCTCTTTCTTTATTCGCAAAAATCGAAACGTTTTCCTTTCAACCGTTGTCTGCCTGAGCACATTAGTTCAGGCATATGCTTATTACCGTATGCTTATTAGGTAGGCACATATAATTGCAAGAGTTGAAGTTAACTTCGATGTCGCACAAATCACATCAGGATTGAAAAATATATACATATATCTGATATATATATATATATATATATATATATATATATATATATATATATATATATATATATATATAATATATATAAATATATATATATATATATATATATATATATATATATATATATATATATATATATATATATATATATATATATATATATATATATATATATATATATATATATATATATATATATATAGTATGCATATATGCATCGTTGAGGTTCACAAAGCTTGCGTCCTAATGCCGTTTAACATCGGCTATTAAGGGTAGGTGCATTTTTAATATCGTTCAACTAGTTCCGGAGATAATGTTAACAGACGAAACAGTCCCCTCGGTCTTTTATGGATGGCTGAGCACCACAGGCGGTTCGTAATCAAGGAAGCCCTCACACCACATTTGAAACAGTTTCGTTACACCTAATTGTATACAAAATGGTCTAATCAGCTCCTGGCTTTTCGTCATAGTATGGCAATGTTGCTAAAATAACTAAGTCGTAGTGTGACGGAAAATTACTCCCTGCGATAAAGAGGGTTGTGCTTATCGTGTGTTAATTGCCACACCATAAGGTGAGGCACGGTGGCCTAGCGTGCGTCTACCACTCATGGCTGGCAGTCGTGTCGGACGACACAACTACTCGGACGGACTCGGATGTAGGTTACCGACCATGTTTCAGTTCGAAGGCACGTGGTACGAGACTCAACGGTGGTATTCCATCAGAGAGAAGGGCCACTGTACGCGGCACACCTTCACCGATCTCGGCTACGGAAAACTGGATGTGCTCACCGAAATGAACAGGCGCAGGTGAGGATAATTCGTATGCTGGAAATGAAAATGGAAATGGAAAACTCTTATGCTGTGTCGGGTAGCGATGGTTCACCTAGGTATTTGATAGAGAGGAGTGCTTCCAAATATCCGCATGGATGTGATGAATATCATCCGATTGTCTCAAATATTTCAGAATTTTGGTCGCTAAGTGAGGAGACATTGGCTCCTCAGTCCTCTTGCATGGATTATTGACCTTCAAGGATATGCTGGGTCGGCATCTGGCGGCCTATGAATGTAGTTTAAATCGTTAGTCCGTCTACTGCATGGCCAAGACCAAATCCAGATCTGCAGTGCATGTGCTGACTGCTATTCCCCTTTTGTACCTAGCCATGGCTGACTGCCCCTCTCTGTTTCCTCTCTCCTCTCTCCTCTCTCCTCCTCTTCCTCTCTGTTTCCTCTCTCCGTGTCTGTCTTCTTCACTATAATACTCCTTCAGTGCTTCCATCCCTGCCTGTTACTTTGGCTCTGCAATGTTACCCCTTTCCATTCCTGTCCACTCTTCTGGATGGAACAGTGCCCCTCTTCATGCTGGTCGCTGTGACAGATCATACGAGTACCGACGAGGCCTGGCCCATCTGGAGACATCCAAGTCAACGACCGACGAGTACGGCGAAACTAAGCACTCGTACGGCCAAACCAAGTACACCATCGAGTACGACGACCGTGAGTAGACGGCTGCCACGTGTGTCGCGCAGATCTGACCTGACCGGGTCGTGGGTGCATTTGTCGCCGTCCTTAATAGAATGATTGGCATCTCTTCTTTCTCTGGCGATAATCATTTTAAAGTTGTCCAATGTGCACTGCTTATTTTGTCATCTACTTAGTTGCCTGGAGGACTGCTTTATGCTCGCGCTTTAACACGAGCACCGGGCGGAGGGGCAGAATCCGCCCTCTGCTCCTGCTCTCCGAAAATGATCCTGTGAACGGGCGGGGCCAGCTAAGTTTAACCAAAACACTTTTCTTTTGAACAAAGAAGTTCGTGCGTAAAATGTGATGACGTAGGTTTCATCACCTTCTTAGCATGTCTGCTAAGAATCAAAATTAAAGGCCAGATCTAATTCTAATTGAAGTATAATTAATTCAATTACAATTACACCTGGCCTTTAACTTTGACTATTGAAGACTGTGGGACTTGAAGCGCCGTAACAAAAATACTACCCGTGGCCAAGCCTGAATAAGGCTTCAAACACGTGGCTGTGTGGCCGGATCTAATTTCACCTCGCCGATGAACTTTTGTCGCATGCGCACTTTTGAAGGAGTTCTTCTCCTGCTTGTGCTGTCCAGCTCAGACCTCACCCGCGACAACTAGTCCGAAAATAGAACGTGTGTGAGTGTGATTAAGATGTACCAGCCTGCCACCGTCAGGTGATATCGGCTGTTTACGTCTTGGTAGATGAGTTGATGATGGTGGTCCTGGCGGTGCCGGGGCGTAGTTGGGGGAGGGGGAGGGTCATCGCCTTTCGAGTGAACATTACAAGAACACATGTCATATCATACACTATTATGGGCTTTGTTGAGTTCTTTTTTTATATCTCTCTCTCTTTTGTTTGTATGTTCGTTTGTTTGTTTTTGTTTGTTTTTTTGTTTGTTTTTTTCTGTCTTTTTACACGTCATGGGAAGAGTTGGGAAAGAGTGGGAGGGATAATTGGTCGGATAT
Source organism: Ashinkailepas kermadecensis (assembly GCA_034440615.1). Classification (NCBI taxonomy): domain Eukaryota; kingdom Metazoa; phylum Arthropoda; class Thecostraca; family Neolepadidae; genus Ashinkailepas; species Ashinkailepas kermadecensis. The sequence continues at coordinate 62,563 of JAOTOM010004766.1, read as the reverse complement.
TGTTTGTTCGGATGCTGTTTAATGTCGGGTCGTTTTGTTGCGAGTTTTGGATTTCTTGGTAGTTGTGGTGTGTGGTTTGTTGGTAGATGTAGCGTTTGGTTTGTTGGTTGCTCGTGTTGTCGGTGCTTGGGTAGTCTGAGGGGTGTTATCTGAGGTGTCTGAACCAGTGCAGTCGTCCTCGGAGTCTGCGATTGGTCCATAATGGTTAGGGTGTTTGTTTTCGTCGCGTGAATGGTGCTGATGGTGCTTCAGGTGATTCTGATGGGCATGGTAGGAGTGATAGCTTGAGTGCTTCGCGGTGTGGTACGGGCGGTGGTTTGGGGGATGGTGCCAGTGCTTGTGTCGTGTTCTGTGTTGTGGGTTCTGATCTGATGACCATTGTCGGGTCTGTCTGAGTTTTCCTGGAGCAGTCGGTTGAGTCTAGTGTGGTAGCCGTATTTAATGTGTGCGTTTGTGTGGACGGCTCTTGGTGGCGAAGGGGTTGAGCGGGCTGCGACGGATGCTGTTCGGCGGCCCACACCCTTGCCAGCGACGGGTCCCAGCCCTCTAAGTGGATCAGTCGGAGGATGTCTTTCTCCCTCCTCCACCGAGGGCAGGTCCCGTCCCGGGAGCCGTGGTCGCCGTCGCAACCGACACATCGCCGCGTTTCACTGATGCAGGTGTTGGTGTTGTGTGGGCCGGCACAGAGGGCACATGTTGGGTTTGTGTGTTTGCAGCCCCCCCTCCCCTCGTGTGGCCATATCCATGACAGAAGGAGCAGCGTTGATGGAGGGGTGCGCGTGGTGTTACTTTGTATGTAATGCAACCGGCTCTGACATGTGTGGGTTGCTGTTTGGAGGTGAAAGTGAGGATGAGAATGTGTGTGTTTGGTTTGTTTTGGGGGGAGGGGGCCAGTAGACCGAGGAGACCCCCTGGCTCGCAAATCTGCGAGCCAGTGTCTCCTCGGTCATGTATCCCAGCCCCCATGCGTGTATGATGCCCTGAGAGGTGTTGCGGTGTGTATCTAGTGTTATGCTGACGTCTTGGTTTCTGATGTGTGTGATGCGTGCTATAATTTTTGCGTCGTCGGTGTTATCGGCCTGGATCAAGAGGTCCTCCGATTTTAAGAGGCGTGCGTGTAGGGGCGCTTGTGTCCGACGGGTGATCTCAGTCTCCACTATCCAGGGGTCAAGAGTGTGCATGGGATGATCATTGACCCGGTGGCAGAGAAAGAAGTCCCCCGTCGCCTCGTTTGTTGTGGTGTTAGTGGACATGTTGAGTTGGTGTTTGGTCGGGGTCTTGGGTTTGGTGTCGGGGTTGGAGAAGAATGGGATACACTTAGTACAAACTCGGCGGTATATGGGGGGGGGGCAGTGGCACCGCCGGACCAACCTGTAGACGAGTTGAAGGTGTAGAGCAGTCTAGAAGTTGGTGGTGGAGAGTAGCTAGAAGTCGGAAGTGAAGATATCGAGTTGATGGCAAGCTGGTCTTGCGAGTTGTAGTCGGTTGGGTTGGGCGGCCCAGCTGGCGTTGTCGCGGCTTGCTGCACGCCTTCGGCGCCACCGGGCTTTTGGTGTCCCCGCGGTGTTGCGGATGCGAGCACCTTGGTGGTGGCCCTTATGTGGTGCCAGCGGCGTCGAGGCCTTTGATGGTGTCGGCTTCGCTGCGGTATATGACCAACTGGCCAGTCTTGGTCTACGCATCAAACGCACAACAATAGCTGCCTACTTAGATAGCCATCAATGCCGCGTTCGACCGAGTACACAAGTCCGCATTGATACACAAACTCCACAAGATAGGCCTACGCGGACACATGCCACACTTCATTCTTAACTACCTCAGAGACAGGACTCTTAAGGTACGATGCGACAGTGTCACATCAAACATCACAACTCAGGAGCAGGGCCCGGCGCAGGGGAGCATGCTCTCACCGAGCCTCTTCATCATCATGATCAACGACATACTTGCTGACCATACGAACACTTCACTTCAATACTCACTTTTCGCGGACGACATAGCCATTTGGACAACATCACAATGCTTCCTTAAAGCTGAAAAAAGCATTCAGGCAGGACTAGACCACATTGTAAAGTGGTGCAAAACTTGGGGCTTCACCCTGTCCGCAGAATAATCGGTCACCGTCACATATCGTCGTCTCCACCCCACACCCAAAACTCTACTTAAAGTCGGTGGCAAAGCCATCGAACAGGAGAAAAGCTTCAAGTTCTTAGGAGTGCACTTAGACGAAAAACTAAGTTTCAGCACCCACATCACCTCCATCTCGAAGCGATGCGCGAAGCGCGTCAACATACTCCGTGCACTTGCAGGCACAGACTGGGGCGGAGACAGGAAAACACTACTGCGACTCTACACATCAATCATACCCATCCTAGAATACAACAGCATCATTTTTGCCACAATTTCAGAAAGCCAGAGCAAAAGTTACAAATAATCCAAAACAGCTGCATCAGAGCAGCCACAGGTGCCCTCAGCACCACACCGATAGCCAGTCTTCTAGTGGATTCAAACACGCCCTCACTCCACTCCAGGAGGACACAACAGCTGTGCCGCTACCACATCAAAATCAAATATATTACAAACATCCGGCACAACGCTGCTTTACGCCTGACAGAAACGACAAGAGCCGACTTGGGCGCAAGCTTCCACCATATAGCATTCAAATTGCCACGGCTTTCTCGATCTTAACCTCACAATGTCAGCCACTGCAGCTCTACCGCACACTATGCCATTCTGGACTCTCAGTCAATCAAAGGTCGTGTGCCTGCTCTCGGAGAAGAAATCCACTATCACATCGGCGGAAATTCTTGGCATCTTCCACAAGTTCGCCGATGACAACAATCACAAAACACTCGTATTCACGGATGGGTCGAAACACGAGGCTAAGGCAGGCATCGACATCACTGGACCATGTCTCAGACTTTCCAAGCGTCTACCGGATAACTTCTCCAACTACTCCGCTGAAGCAATGGCCATTCTGGCCGCTATCTCCATTCTCATGAGGCGTAAGGCTAGAAACGTGGTAATTTGCCCAGACTCCAAATCTTTCCTTCAGTCAATTAGCAACACCCACGACTGTCCACATCACATCAGTGATAGAATCCAACAAATTGTGGCCCATAGCGTAAATATGAACTTTTCCTTCCTCTGGATTCCGGGCCACGCCAACATCCCAGGTAACGAAGAAGCGGGCCGGCTTGCAAAGCAAGCCTTAGCATCGAACACTTACCCTAGCGTGGAATATTTGGTGGACGATTGTAAAGCACTCCCACGACGCCACATTTGCAAGCATCAACAGAACACATGGTGGTGGTGGATTTGTGCTTTAGGGCGCAACAGAACACATGAACACAACAAACCTCAACACAACACAAATCCAACCACACCCATGCAATCACACCAACGATAGGCACATGGAACACATCAAATCAATCTCACCGACAAAAAGAGGTCATCCTCACTAGACTTAGAACTGGTTGCACAAAACCAACACAGCCTCAATTAGAAGGTGACCGATACACAACACCTCACTGCGACACCTGCAACACTACGTTAAGCATAGGCCACATCCTGCTAGACTGCAGTAGCTTTAGATCTCAAAAACAACCACTTAAGACATTCTGCCAAAGAGACGGTATCACCCTATCGCTTCCATCGCTTCTCGGTGGCAAGCACCCAGAACTCTTTCAATTGTTATTTGAATATTTTTATGCCACAAAATTAGCAGGAGCACTGTAGGCACCACACCACCAACACTCACATCAACTCGCAATGCATGACCGCGAAACACTCGTAGGAAACACGTACATAGCCATCCCTGAATGGCGTCGGACGTACATGAGCCGATTTGCTTCCCAATTAGAAATAAATGGCTACCTAGCGGTACCGTCGGAAGTAGATGAGCCGACTTGCTTTAGGAAAACATAAATTAGAGGGTGTCCAATACACAACACCTCACTGCGACACCTGCAACACTACGTTAAGCATAGGCCACATCCTGCTAGACTGCAGTAGCTTTAGATCTCAAAGACAACCACTTAAGACATTCTGCCAAAGAGACGGTATCACCCTATCGCTTCCATCGCTTATCGGTGGCAAGCACCCAGAACTCCTTCAATTGTTATTTGAATATTTGTATGCCACACAATTAGCAGGAGCACTGTAGGCACCACACCACCAACACTCACATCAACTCGCAATGCATGACCGCGAAACACTCGTAGGAAACACGTACATAGCCATCCCTGAATGGCATCGGACGTACATGAGCCGATTTGCTTCCCAATTAGAAATAAATGGCTACCTAGCGGTATGGTCGGAAGTAGATGAGCCGACTTACTTTAGGAAACATAAAAAACTATAATAAAAAAATAGCATAACGTAAAGCGACTACCCAGAGAAGTCATCGGACGTAGATGAGCCGATTTGCCTTGTAACTCATAACGTAAACGGCTACCCAGAGGTACAGCGAACGTAGAAGAACCGAATTGCAAAACACCGCACTAACCGAACTGAGAACCCTGCATGGCATGCTTAGACTAAACGGCTAACAACTAACACGAGGCGGCCGGCGTGATAGGCGGTGTGGACAATTACCTCCTTGTTCGCACGGTAAAGATCCCTCGGTGCTCTTCGATAAGAGTAGGCTGAAGCCGGCTCCCTGGCAAAATCAACTTCTCGCCACTCTCAAACACCCCCACCCACATCCAAACTACAAATTATTTTGTGGAGGTGTGAAGTAAAATTATAACCATTTAGGCATCAGGGAGATGTCCCCAACCCAGCCCCAGCCTTCAGCACCTAAAATATCACACACACTATAACGTAAAATTCCCTTAACGTAAATGTGCACTTGCCTGCACCTTGATTGCAAATACTCGCTTTTATAGACAGAAATGCAACGTACTCGCTTTAAAGGCGGCGCAAATGACCTTTATGGTCCGGCCCGCCTAAAAATCCCCCCCGATCACTGCACTCAATGGACAGTCGGTAAGGAGTTCAGCTGTTGATTGCAAGATCGTACTACTTATATTACTTCCAAGTGTTTCTCCTGTGCACCGGCTTTGTTTCTGTGATCGTTACTATTACACTAATAACAAAGCTAATCATAATGATGAAATGATACCAGATAAAAGATTGCTGGAGAGGTCAAATGCAGCAAGATCTTCGAACCAATGAATCCTCGACTTATTCACAGGTAGAGGGGAGAAGAGAGACCCTGAGACGTTTTTCGTCCTTGACACCGACTACTGGACCTATGCAATCATTTGGTCATGCAGCGGCAAGAACATCTTCAACATGCGTGAGTAACGCGTATTGCTTATTAATGTTTCTTAACTAATGCTACGCCGAACTTATTAATGCTTCTCAAATGTGTTCTTCACACATTGCTACCTGCTATAGCTGAATTGTTTCTATATGATGCAATACCTAGTAATACAAGTATAATTTAACATCTATGTACCATTTACATATACGCAACATATGCTACATGATGTTACCTTGTATGCACCAAAATCCTGGAACAGTGGAAGTTGCCAAATATTTCCCAGTATGCAACAGGTGACAAGACAAAAAGAAGGGCTAAAAATGCATTGACGTTACGTTATATATTCGTATATATCAAATGAGAACTGAAGGTCAAATATGGTTCATATCATTTCATAATTACTTTAATATAAGTGTTTTGTTGCAGTGTAGCAGCAGTTGCAAGTTGTGCATCATACAATAATGCAATAATACATGAGTACATGTGGGCGTATTTGTGTGGAGGACGTTGATAAGACTGCATACATCTGTTATTTGCAGTCTGCTTGAGTTCACACGGTATCAGTTTGCTTTAACAATGCTATGCTGCCCCTACCATTTTCACGTTGCGGCCCTGGGCCTTACTCACATGCTATCTGTCCACGGCTGTTCAAGGGTAGCATTTCCCGTTACTAAGAGTGGTGGTGGCCTATTCGCAAAACAAAAAAGAATAAAAACTGATGGAAATGTCCAGGTTGTGGATGTACATGCCATGACATTCTCTTCTGTTTCTGAGGCACACCCGTCTCGGCCGTCCCCATTTATGAGCAGCTCACCATGGGCAACTCCACCTGGAAAGAACTTATGAACGTGCATGCTGCGAAATTAGATTGCCTACTCCACCTAATACGGGGACGATAATTTTAAGAAATAGAGCAAAATTGCTGTCACCTATGGTGGCCCGGGTGTGCTAGGAGGAAGCTACTACTCTATGAAACGAACTAGCCAGGGAGGAACTTTCGTTGGCCAGTCGTGTATTGTAAGATGTGATCTGACAAGGTAACTCTTGGAAAAGATATCGTGGCTTTACACCAAAACTCAATAACCCGATAACTTTCCCCCAATGAAATGTCAGCATGAGATCCTTCCTGGCAGGAACGCATTTGCAGAAACCCTTGACAATAATTCGTGCTCAATGTCGATGGATAATTAGACAAGTGATGGTCAGTGCATTGTGTTGGTGCTGACAGCCCTAACCTCAAGAGTGTTTGACCTTGACCTCAGAGTACCTGCGAATTCTCACACGGTCTCCACACCCGCACTCTCACACCCTGGTGAAGGTGTACCGAGAGCTCGAGTACCTGGGACTTGATCAGGAGCACCTGGTGCTGGTGGACGACAAGCGAGAGTGTAACTATCAGGTGAGAGTGAGACGTTGTACGTACCAATCTGCACCATCACACTCTCTAACAACTGTAGTAGTAGTCTCACAACGAGTAGTAGAAGACGGTCAAACCCCACCAGACCACACACGAGGAGAAGTGGTTCAGAGGTAGGATGTTGGCATCCCAACCGAAAGGTTGTGGGTTCGAGTCCCACCTGACGCTGTTTTTCGCCGCGCCAAATTGGCGCGCGAGATTGGCGACGCTATGTAACCGAAGCAGTCGGAACAGCCTAAGGCCAATAGCTGACCAGACAACCTTGCCAAAGATCCGATAGCCACAGCGTCACTGGGCCACGCACAAGATGCTCATGACGTCACTGGGATATACGTCGGATCGCATTCGACCAGACGTCACCATAGTGACGCTGATGAGCAGCATGCATGATTGTAATAGTATACTAAGACTTGCATTTTGTCTCCGGATTGGGATACAATTAATCTGGTACGTACCCCCTTATCGCCTCCCCTCCCATGTGTGTGTCCCAAATTCGTTCCAAATTGCGCTATGTTGACACTCGCAGTGCGATATAAATTTCTACTCTTCGCAGTGCGGGTGTTCAATTTGATCTGGCGCAAACTGTTGTTCTAAGCACGATAAATAGATGCAATAAACGGCTTGCTGTAGCTACGTACTGGAACGTTTGGAGTTACTTCCAACAATTTCATTTTCATCTATCTCTGTTGGTTGCCATTCCAGGTCAGGTCAAGCAGGTTTATGTCTGGGTGCAGTCACCGATCTTCGCCGTAGTTTTCGGGCTCTGGTCGTAAAACAAATGCGAATCCATGCTTCAGTTTTGGTGACATGTAAGCCGAAGACTTAGTCTAACGCAGGTGATGCATGCAAAGTTCAAGGCCAACGATCCCGTGACGGTCAAATACCCGGAAATATATGACGAACTGTTGAAGATGACAACCTTCGGAAACAGATGGCGCCCACGGAACAGTAATGAGTGCCAGCAAAGCAAGACCACGTGTTTACCACTCTCGTTGAGAATTTCGTGGATTAAAAAAACTGGAATAGACAACAGATAAAATCGGACTTAGGGGCCTGTCACATAACGAATGGTTTTGACGTGCAACATTGCCCTAGGTTTAATGTTTTTTCTTCGTAGTAGTCCGTTTTTTAGCCTCCGGAGCGTCTGGAATGCATCTACCTTCGGAGAGTTTCAGGCCATGTCTCACTGACCTGACTGAATGATGACTTGAAACCTGGCACACGTTTAGAGGATATAATTAATCATTACCTATATTCAGAGTTGCCAAAAATATTAATTCGGAACAATGTTGCATGAAGCTTATTTTAACCTTCATTGAGCCTTGCGACCTGAATTGAGTTCACATTTTTGGCCTCCTCATCATTTGCCTATGCACCCATATTCCACTTTTGACTGCATCTTGTACGCTTTGTTCATGACAAATGTTTCAATAGACATCCAAAAGCCGTGTTGAGACGAGATCGTCACCTGACCTGACATCTGACGAGGTCGTCACCTGGCCTTGACCCGGTAACACCGGTGTCTTGCGCTTAAAGCGTAATTTTGACACAATGTGTGCGAATACCGTGACGGAAGGTATGCCAGTTTTGAAAACGACGGCGTGAACGGTTTAGTAGTCACCTTAAAAAGCGAAACATTGAAAAACATATCATCTTGAAGAACATATCACAGGGAAGAGTGTCAAATTGTCCCCTCTGTCCGCACTTCGAGGGTGCGGACAGAGGACCTTCTGTCCTTGTTGTCTGATACAAATTGCCAGATGCATGCAGATGTAGGATACAAAACCATGCATTGTGCCATGTTCACACACAATTTTTGCTCGTAAAGTGATATTCGTGTGCTCGGTGCCTCTCCGTCCAGATGGCGCAGACTCACTACAAGAAGCACCACTACCCTACCAAGGGCGGCGGCTATGGCGGCGGCTACGGCCACGTGCCCGATCGACACCCGCTGCCCGTCTCCTACACGTCACTGCTGACCGAGGTCAAGCCCGACGGCGGCCACGGCGCCGGTGCCTACGAGCCCGTTGATCTTGGCTACTCCAGCAGTGGCCACGACACATCCAGCACCGGCTACCAGAGCTACGGTGGCGGCCACACTACCTCCGGTGGTGGATACAGAACTGACGGTGACGTCAGCCATGGTAACTTTGGCAGCGGCTACAGCACTACCGGCGGTGGAGACCTCGGCTCGGGCTCGTATTCACCGCCATCTTCTGGATATTCTGTAATTTCTGGTTCGTCTGATGACCATGGCGGTTACAGCGATGGTGGCGCCAGCAGCTACAGCTCCTACGCCCAGACCAGCAGTGGCGGCAAATATTAGATCGAATTTGCGGTCTCATTGTAGGCAGCTTTTCACCACCTGATGACGTTCGACTTCGGCTCAAGTCTGCCCACTGTTACATTCAAGCCTACCATAACTCGCATCAGAATCAGTCCAGGGTAAACACTGTGCTTCAACCTCTGATCAGTTGAGATCGTCATTTGTGAGAACTATGCTGGCAATGCGGCTATCTAAACTTACTATTTCCACAACAATGCTGCTAATCAGCTGGGTGTTGGCGATGCTCTGTGTGATGGTCACTGTAATGTCTGAACAACGAGTGCCATATACTTTAAACTTCAAGCAACTCCAATCTGACTCCTATCCATGTCGCATCCACTCATCTTGCCCAGCCCCCTCGCTCCATCACCACTCTGACCTAACTCATCTTGCCCATTCCTCTCGCTCCATAACCACTCTATCCTAACTCATCTTGCCCAGCCCCCTTGCTCTACCACCACTCTATCCTAACCCACCTTTCTCTCTGCACTATTGCCTCTATCTCCTTCATCCCATAGGTCGCAATACACAAAGCTAACCGAAGATACTTTTAACCAAACACCAAAACTATTATTTAAATTCTCCTCCCGGACCGTTCAGCGAATGTCATGTCTGTCCGGCAAGCTCCATGTTCCCCAGCAGGTTATATGTGTGAAACATGTGTATCTGCCCATCAGGGGCGCCACGGACATTTGACGAGGGGAGGGGGGACATGCTCGTTTTGGGGTTGATTACTTATATGCAACGCCAATAGGTGAAATGCTAAGCTCCACGCTTGGGGGTGGGTAAGGTGGACACGCACCTTCGTCATCCCCTTTGTGGCCGCCCATGCATATACTCATCCTAAGCTACCCATGATCCGCATCCTATTATACACATGCTTCTCTATATCCTTCACTTCTCCATGATTTATGCTCGCGTTTCCAAAACTGGCCAAGTAGGCTGCAATGCTATAACCAACCCATAACTCAGTGATGATCACCCGTGGTTTAAAATCCCTGCTTTGACAGTGGGGTGATTGAGGAACCTTCTTTGGTGTAGAACAAATCTAAACCTGAATAGGCAGATCCATCCGGGAACGGTAGCTTTTATCCATGTCACCTCATGGTGTGGATCCAGGATTTTGCGAAGGGGCTTGCGAGCTCGCCAGGCGCGCCGTTATCTGGAAGGTGAGCGGAGAAATTGCAATTGCAACGGAAATCGCAAAGAAAGGCAGAGAATGGGCCCAAATTGTTGCAAGTACACCAACATTTCCAAGAGATCAGCTCTAAAAGGTTGTCACTCGAGGTCCGAGCGGCTGGACAGGGCCGCCTCCCCCCCCCCCCCCTAGCAACCAAAAATACATTAGAACAAACGAGTAAGTTATTTTTTCACTTTCAAGTTCAGTTTCACTTTTACACCGTGCGAACCACAAATTTTCGGCGCGCTTGGTGCGCCGAATGCGGTCTCTGTTTCATCACTATTGTTTGGGGTCCGGCTCTCCCTTAAGAAAATCCTGGATGGCTACATGTGCCGCAAAATAATACAAAATGCAAATCCTTCTGAGCTGACAGCACGGCCACTCTGCCTGTTTTTATCTCACTGGCTGCGACACCCATGGGAACACCTACTTGTGTATGCTGCTATAATTATGCCAGAAATATGAGTGCTCCATTCTTCAGAAGTACCTTTGCTGTGCATAGGTGTGCGAGGAGCACCTGCATATTGGAAAACTATCTCTATCTCCTGGAGGGACGCCGTCCCGTGCCTACAGATAGTATGTATATATATAATATATATGTATATATATATATATATATATATATATATAATATATATATATATAATGCATAGGCCTTCTTTTCATACATTTAACATTTCGTTTAGGGTTGTTGGAAGAAATCAACATGGGAATTTGTTTATCCAAACGACTTCTGTTTTGATTGCAGTCGTGAACTGATATGGCGACTTCAGATGTGCCCACCGAACGCTTCGACTGAAATATATCGGCCACTCCATAACACAGCAAAACAAGCTTAATCTTCACATTTGCTGGGGTAGCTTAATAGAATCGCGGACCATGCTAAACAAAGCTGTTTCAGTACCCGTGAACCCACCATCCGAATGGAAAGATAGGATCATGGTGTAATGCTCTGAGCGGTGAGTATCTCACGATGCTCATCACGTATCTGACGGGCAGCGCGCACATTGAGGACGGCGTCCCCAATGATCTCAGAAATTACGACCGCTTGAGGCACACCACTTTCAGGGGAAGGCGGGGGCCAGTGGGGTCGACCTGGTGATTAGTAATGGCAACCCAACACATCCAAGGACAAAACACCCACACCGGGTATACTCGGGAACGTCGGTTCGACTGCACCTGGCCTCACCGGAGTAATTTCCACCCATGCCAGTGTTTCTGACGTGACGTCACGATTCGCTGTGAGTGCCATGCCGGCACCACGACGTGCCCACAACAGACAACACAATCGCTGTTCGCTCCATCCAGGCTGTCATTCCGAGCTTCATCCAGGCTGTCATTCCGAGCTTCCAGGGGACGAGTGGTCTAGGGGTAAGATGCTCGTCTCACAATCGAAAGATTGTGGGTTCGAGTCTCACCTGTCGCTACTCTTCGCCCGCGACCAATCGGCGTGAGAGATTGGCGACGCTATGTGACTCAACGGTCGATGTGTCGTAAAACCAATAACCAACCAACCATCATTCCGAGCTTCCGAGGTCAATATGTAAAAATGTACCTGCTGGGAACTCGAAGCTCCAATTCGTGTGGCGTAAGGTTCCACTCAGAGTAAAAACATCGATGCTATACGCTAAGAGCCTCACCTTCTTTTCGACCCGAAAAATGGAGATGGGAGGCGAACACACCCTATTTCTTCCAACTGTTAGTAGTACCGTGTCGCCAATATTCTGACATGAACGTTGCTCTGCCGCATTATCCAACCTTCTTGTAGCAGCGGCTGTCTGACCTACGGGCTAAGCACACCAAATGCAGAGCTAAATAACTACATGGTAGCCTAAATTGGGCTACATGTGAGTGCGTTTGAAAACTCCAGTCTTGTATTCTCAGGGCAGAGTAAACTGTGGAAGACTATCGACGATCTAATGGGTTATCAGGACACGAATCATTTCCTTAAGATTTTTACAAACATACAACTAGATTTCAACATATTCTTACAGACAGATAACAATTTGCTCCAAGATACACAGCATTCAACCACATACACTCATGCAAGTCACTTAGGCCGCAAATGCCCTGCTGTTTGCTTACTCAGGCTCACACTGGGGTAGACAACATGCTGCATAGGCTTCACCTGGGCTCGGGTCGTGGACTATGTCTTATCTTGAGTCATTTGATCCCCATGGCCTGCATAGCTTTCGCGCTACTCTGTCTCTTCCGAGAAATCCCGTAAGTGCGAGGTAAATTCAAAATAGGGCGGCCACAGAAGAAGCTGAGAAAGGGTTAAATGCCATCGGTTAACCTCTTCCTGGCTTTATGCTGATGCTCGAACTGGAACATTGCCAAATGTGTGTTTTCGTCTCTTCTCTCTTGCTGACTCTTACAAAGGTAGTTGTTGTGTGATCTAGGTTACGTTATGCTTTCTTTGCATGCTCCCCGCATCAAAGTTATCAATCCGAAAATCTCCGTAATCTCATCCAAGCAAACGACGATTGGAAGCATCAATGCCAACGTTTTGTGGTAGCAGCCTGGCTGGATTTACGCAGCGTTGGTACACACTGCCGTCAGGCTGGAATCGCTGTCAGACGTCAGATGTGTAACGTCGTCAGGCGTCAGGTCTGTAACATTGTCAGACGTCAGGTCTGTAACGTTGCCAGGCGTCAGGTCTGTAACGTCGTCAGGCGTCAGGTCTGTAACGTTGTCAGGCGTCAGGTCTGTAACGTTGTCAGGCGTCAGGTCTGTACCGCTGTCAGGCGTCAGGTCTGTAACGTCGTCAGGCGTCAGGTCTGTAACGTTGTCAGGCGTCAGGTCTGTAACCTCGTCAGGCGTCAGGTCTGTAACGTCGTCAGGCGTCAAGTTACGTCGTCAGGCGTCAGGTCTGTAACGTTGTCAGGCGTCAGGTCTGTAACGTTGGTCTGTAACGTTGTCAGGCGTCAGGTCTGTAACGTCGTCAGGCGTCAGGTCTGTAACGTTGTCAGGCGTCAGGTCTGTAACGTTGTCAACGTTGTCAGGCGTCAGGTCTGTAACCTCGTCAGGCGTCAGGTCTGTAACGTCGTCAGGCGTCAGGTCTGTACGTTCAGGCGTCAGGTCTGTAACGTTGTCAGGCGTCAGGTCTGTAACGTTGTCAGGCGTCAGGTCTGTAACGTTGTCAGGCGTCAGGTCTGTAACGTTGTCAGGCGTCAGGTCTGTAACGTCGTCAGGCGTCAGGTCTGTAACGTTGTCAGGCGTCAGGTCTGTAACCTCGTCAGGCGTCAGGTCTGTAACGTCGTCAGGCGTCAAGTTTGTAACGTTGTCAGGCGCCCAGCTTGACGGCACTGTCAAGTACAGGTTTGTTAGGCAGGCTTGAAGCGGCGTCGGCTGTCAGGCTAGAAGTGTTGTCAGAGTTCAGGCTTGAACCCCTGTCAGGTGTCGTGTTCAAGGCGGTGTTAGACTTGAATTGCTGCCAGGTGTCAGCTTTGAAGCACACTTCTTCCCTTGGCTGGAGAGTAGCTTTTGCTGTTTTTGCAGATATTTGTTCATCGTACATGCATTTTCCTTCGTTATGTCCCTGGACATGCTTTGTGGTAATCACTTTGTATGTGATTTATTGTAAATAAATCAGCAGTTATTTATTTCGAATGTGTTACTGTAACAGTTGCAAGTGTACGTGAAATAAATAATTAATGGGCCCATTTCATGCGTTTTACATAAGTTCGCGCCATCACGAGATCTGCAGAACCAAGGGACAGAAGGAAAGCTGGTATCTATAATCACATGCCATTAAAGAGGAATGCACGTGTTTTTCTGCCTATCCTCTCCCAGACAAATTTACATTTTGTGCGATGTTTTTCACATCATTTGCCTCTCGCAACCTTATTCTTTGCTGCAAATCGCTTGTTGCTGTAACTGCTCCGTTTCCATGTTTCCATGTCATGCTCCGATTTTTTTCGTTTTTCAGTCTAATTTTTTTCGTTTTGCTTGAAGGAAAAAGTAGAGAAAGGTATAGAAGAATAGTGAGAAGGGAAACTATGAAAACGGCGCAAGTCATAAAACATGATTACCGGTCATGCTGACGGCATACGCAAAGGCCAGGTTAGTCCCAAGACCAGGCCACGGCCAATGAGACCATGACCAGGGCCAGCGAATTGACTCGAATCAATGGCAGTGCACGTGACAGGGATAGTGTCAGATGCAGGAAACTAGCATGGACACTGGACAGTCCTGTCACTGACCGAGCGCCCTCCACAGCCCTGATCTCTTCCCATAGACTCACCATTAGCCGTGATCGTGCACGAATTGTGTCGTGAACCACCCACCCAGCAAAAACTCACTCTATAGCTCACTAGGTGCTAACCATTCGGTCACTGACTGGCGTCTAACCATGTCCTGATATGTCCCTAGCCCACGTTACTGTCCTGACATGCTCCTAACCCACATCACTATCCTGACATGCCCTAGCCCACATTACTGCCTTGACGTGTCCTTAGCCAACATTACTATCCTGATATGTCCCTTGCCCACAGTATTGACTTGGCATGTCCATAGCCCACGTTACTGTCCTGACATGTCCCTAGCCAACATTACTGTCCTGACATGTCCCTAGCCAACATTACTGTCCTGCATGTCCCAGCCCACGTTACTGTCCTGTCATGTCCCTAGCCCACATTACTGGTCCGCCTTGCCGGTTCCATACCTGAAACGTGTCTCTAGTCCTGGCTGTGCGACTATCCGTAGTACTGGTGGGTTGCTGCGGCTCTAACCCCGGCCCCCGTGGTTCTGATTTTCCCCGCCAGGGAGGGGAGCAAAACGAGCCAGTGACGGCATTGGAAGGGACCTTGGTTATGGCTGTGCTCGCTGACCAGGGACAGTGCCAGTGCCAGGATCGAGCTGGTACCAATGCTGCGACCAGAACCCAGAGCCTGGGAACATTCACATGAATGCATACGCTCAGAGTTCAGACGCTCTTCTACAATTAGCATCGTACCACGTTCCACGTGTCTCCGATTCCCTGTGAATTTATTCCTGTTTTGAACCGATCTGTTCTGACATGGAAAAACATGACATGAAAAATGAAGCAAGAGCTCCGCCAGATAACATTGCCATTGCACGTTAATTCAACGGTAGCAATCAAACACTAGGCAATGTTGATAGAAGATGCCCCTCCAGGTTGACGCCCATCCATAGCTGCGACACCCCTGTGGCCAAGGCCACGCCAATACCCAGACTGTCCATAACAGCCACTGTGCGTGGAGGGCATGTATCGTGAAATAAATAAAGAAATAAGATAAATATAATACTTCTAGTATTAACCATTAAGCCGAATTAAGCAGACTAACACTAGAGTTCGCAGCCCACAACAGGAGCTTTATGACTCCAGCTTCATTTTAATTGACCTGTGATCACGCGCCTTGCGCCCACGTGCTGCACAATATATGTGACGGTGCAATGATGGCTAGATCATCACATCCTATCACTATTATATGGTCATGGTATTGCATACGTCATAAGACCTGAAACCGTTTGGATGGTGTCCGAATGTGGAAACGAAGTCGAATATATTAAAATGCATACACAAATTTAGAGTGGAAACGTTGTCCCCATTGTCGCGGAGTGGCGCCAGAACGGTTTTCTAAGAACGTCTGGAAATAGTGGGTCGATGCTTCCAGACGTGATTGTCGTTGGTGGCCTATGGTGCCTGATATCAGGGAATAAATAAACAACGTTCAATATCAGACAAAGGTCGGCAGACGGAACCGATGGTGTTCATTCCAATATGCAACTTGACCGTGTCGCATTGCGAGCTCACCGCGATGTGAGCCAGTGTGGTGCAGTACCAGTCAGAAGCTGTTTACGTCAGCTAGTTTAGCAAGTCAAATCCTCATCAACAGTGCAGGAAGGGAAAAATTCCAGCTACCAGGTACAGCCCGCAAGAGGATGCCTTACTCCCTTTATCGTAAGCATCTCCATTCACTACAATGGGAGTCAGTGGCAGATCCGGAAGGCTTGCTTGGGGGAAGCAAAACTCCTGACCCAAGTGAACCTTTTCTCAAAACCCTACAGTTTTCAGAAAGCATTTGGGAGCATTTAGCTTCTTTCCATCACCCCAGAATCGCCAATGACAAGAGCGGATCTTGGGAACCCGATACAGGTGGCCAAGTCGAAAGAAAGTGTGCATACAGAAGCTTAGTTTGCGGTATTCACGTGCGCTGTCGTGTCAGCTGTTTCCACGAGCTGGCTTCATGTGTCTCAGGAAACATCTTGAATCCTCATGAACTGTGATTGACGTTTTCAGGCACGGCGAAATGGGAGGCATTCATAAGTTCCCCGGCTTGCAAGTACCCCGTTTCATAAAAGCTAAAGTATGCCAGATTTGGTTTCAAAAGTACTAAGAGTTGCCAAATAACTTCTAAAATATCAGAGACAGGGTGAGGTCACAAATGCCCCAGTTCATAAGTACCCCGTTTCATAAGTGCTAAAAATAGATTTTAATGAAGCTAGATGACACCGCAAACTCCCAACGGCACCAGAGCTTACCTGCGTGTCAACAGATGGCAGGAATATGTGGTGGCTGCATTGCTCCAAAATGTTTAGGTCATGGTAGGTTAGGTAGGTTAGGTATTCAGCCTTTTTGGAGCAATGAAGCCACCACATGCTCCTGCAATCTGTCGACGCGCAGGTAAGCTCTGGTTGAACGTTTACGGTGTCATGTAGCGGTGTAATTCAACACAATTTTAGCACTTATGAAACCAGGTACTTGTGACCTGGGGTTCTTGTGAGCTCACCCTGCTCCCGGAAATTAACAAATAATCTGGCAGCTTTGGCACTTATGAGCCGGGGAACTTGTGAGATGGGGTGCTTGTGATATTGACCCGACGTAATACATCATGGTGTTTCATTGAATTTCCATGTTCTAGGCTGCAGCTTGATGCCGCGAAGATATCTACATTTCGAGTAAAAATAAATTCGTCCGGAAGCGCAGGCAGGGAACAAGGACCTGAGGCGACCTAAGCTATTTTTAGGGGTTTATATAAACTATGCATATATATGCATATATAAACTAAGCATATACTCATGCAATTTTGGTGTTATATCCTTATTCGTTTGCATATAATAATATACGCAAAGTCATCAGTCAAACCGTTAAAGTTTCAATGCTTTTCAATTCTGACTGTAGTGTGGCACGCCACTATTTCGACACGTCATCATTTTCTTTTAGCAAGTGGTGTCAGTTAAACGTAAGAAAATGGTACTGAAAATTTCAACTTCCTATCTCGTTTACTGCATGAAATATTGCACAAAAAATCCTTCAAGGGGCGCTAGACGCCCTTCCACGCTGGGCCCCTCGGTTATGGTAAATACTAAATTATCGGAGTGGCACACAAATGAGAGCTGTGGGAACGAAGACATTTTGTTGCGACCTTACCCAATGGCTCAGCTATTAAATAAGAAGCACAAGACGAGAAAAATGAAAACAATTAACTAAATTAATGTGAGTGTTCTCGTGAGCTTAGCCTACCAGCATATGGCAACACTTTGATTGTTGACGCATTTCAGATGATGAATTGACTACCACCACTATGGCAGAGGTCGTGCGATTAGAAAAACTACCAAACTCAGCCGGCAGAATAGGTAGTGCGTTTTACAACGCCAGTAAAAACTCCCACCCAAATTTAGATTGGAAGTTTTGAACGTCCGACGCACTTTCCCACCACACAACAGCCGGCTGCCGGCCGCAACTGCCGATTGTTCACGGCCGATGAGACGATTCCGACGCAGCGGCGGCGAAGCCGAACTTGGCCGGGCCGGACGTCCAGAGTCTCCAGGGAGTCGCCAGGGGCCGAGAGGCTCTCCGACCACGGTAGGCTAAGCTGTCGATCGCTAATAGCTGCCACAATGATAGGACCACACGGCGGCATGCCTCCCGCGCACTCGGCGTCCGCCTGCAGTCGCCGCAAACACGCGCCACAAACACGCGCCACAAACACGCGCCACAAATACGCGCCACGAATACGCGACACAAATACGCGCTATAGATACGCACCACAAATGGAGACCACCTACACTGCAGCTATGTGCAGTGGTAAAAAAATGCCTCCAGTTGCTAAAAATATTGCAATCTGATGCTAGCATTTGTTTTAAAATCGAGACATTGTAATTGATCAGAAGACCGAAGTTGTGTTGGGAAAAATACGAATATGTCGACGCTTCTCCTTGCGACGCAATGGCACGTAACCGGAAGCGAACACGCGTCAACAAAATGGCGCAGATCACCTGCCGCTCCTAACCGGGACAAGAAAACGACGTAGTGCAGACCACTCATCACGAAACGAATCTCGAACAATCACGAAGTAGTCGTTCCTCCACTACATTCTGCTGATTAGTTTACTTGTTCCTTTGCCTGCACCCTGACTGCTGCTTGTTGCGCGAGACGTCGATACCGGCTCACACCGGACACGCTTCAAACTGTAGGATCGCTACCTCCCAGTGCCTTACCTTGCGTTCTTCCCGCATCCGATTACCTGTCATACCCTCATTCCCCATACATCTAGGACAATATTATTGGCACTCATCCCTATTCATTTTGCGCCACCGAATCGGTCATAGACAAGTTTCTGGTCCATGCACTCAAAACCTCACCCCGAATTCCGGAGCGATCTCCAAACATGCACATAGGAAGTTGAAAGGTGGCTAGGTGTCATCTAAGAGTGCCAACAAATGGTTTAATTGCAGCTTTCTTGCATGAAGCAATATGTTACGATCGGTTTTTCCCGTCAACCGCCCACGAGTTCAATACGATATTTTGAAGGAATGTTATCGCTCACATTCAAGCCTGAACATTTCGACTCCTAAGATCAACCGGAAATAATTTCGCAGCAGAGAGGCCGGTGTGGAATCGGCGGCATCAGGGAGGAATCCGCTCCACCTGAGCAGCAATTAGTGGCTAGTTTCTACGCCACCTGGTGCCGCAACTTTCAAACCACATCGCGTGTCAGGTCACGTGCTCGCACGGCTTGTGGTGCCATATGCCGGGCTTACGCAGCACATGTCTACCTATGCATACCACAATTTACGCGGAGACCTGCCGAGCTAGTGATATCAAGTCGATATTTTACATGCGAAAAATTATAAATCGTACCTTATCTTAAGCTAATCTGTGAGGTTGTCGAAACCATGTTGTTAGAAGAACATCTTCTCGCAAGCCTTCTCGTCATCAATTAATGCAGCAACCATACTTCCACCCAGCTACACATACAAGTTGCATACATGCCACGCAATTATCGTATTTCGATAACGTCAGCCCTGTCGGCTTTTATTATTGCTTACGTTTTTATTTTCACACGTCTACGATTTGACTTTTCGCCTTTTTATATGTGTCCTGATGGTTCTTGGAGATGCCTTTCGATAGGCAGCTGTTAAAAGTGAACGCTGACGAGTGGAACTCAGCCGCCATCGTCGTTTCTGTGGTGTCTTCATCATGACAATGGTGGCAGGAATCCTACCAACTTCGATGTGGGGTTATTATTCTGCGTGATGCCAGTACGTCGGGCACATAGATTGAATAATTCCCAGTCAAACCCAACCGGGCCAAAGCTCTAAAGAATGTCACGTTTTGGTTTGGGCTTGTCCGCATCTGGGCTTGTCTGAACCTGTCACTGCGTCGACTTATGTTGGAGAGTTTCTCTGATCCTTTCTAACCAAAACAAAATATTATTTCCGCTCTCATCCCAGTTTTCCATGTCGGGATGGAATCTTCCGCTGGGCATCCGGCTGCTGATAGAACGCCCCGCCCCTTCAGCGACAATCAGCAGTAACTTCCAGAGGGCGAAGCCTGTGCGAATCTACTGCCGTGAATGTAGAACTTGCATTCGTCTCACCCGGACGGGCTCGGTCAGCCCCGACCCGACGGTCACGTTGTCGAAAAATTCACAACTTTTTTGCCACAGAGTTTCAAGTCCTAATCCATGCACTTGTAATTCAACCTGTGTTTATGCTCATTTTAGCAGTTTTCGTGGCACAATATTTTTTTCTTCTGAAGTACGCGTGTTCCGTGTTCAAAGCGATGGTTTCACGGCTGTGCCTCGTCGGCGCCGATCCAGCCGGCCAGGTCCTGTCACGTGACCAACTCGTCATGCCACGTGACCTGCACGCCGGGGCCGGACGACTGCGTGACCAGCGTCAGACCGCAGAGGGCGCCGCTCTGGGCGGTCGTGCACGGCATGAGCCGAACGGCAGGGCTGTGGTACAAACAAACTACATAGCGGTACGTGGCACGTGCGTCGCATGCAAATTCAATAATTCGGCACAGCGCAATTACACTTCTGACGCTTACACCTGAATTGGCAGATGAGCCCGAATTCAGCAATATTCTGGCCAATTTCGGCTGAAATCGATTGTTTTGAACTGCAGGTTTGGCAAAACTTGACACGCTAGTTCGGCACTCGGGATTCTTTGTCGAATGCGGTACATCAGTACCAAAGTTGAATGCATTGTGCCGATTTGTAGAAATACGTTTACTTATTTCTGAAATTCCTGCACATCCGCGATAATTCGCCACAATAAGGCGTGTCTTCACGGTAGGCCGCATGTTCCATGTCATGGGACGGTACCAGTCCCTGCGCCAGTAGCAAGGGAGTCCCATAGACCGTCTTTTGCCCTCGGTCGTCCATCGCTTCTAATGGCACCTTATACTGGCGCATCCAGGTTCGTACGGTATGTTAAAAAGCGAATAACTGAACTCAGTTGATCTCATCAAGCTGTTCTGTTCAGTTCCCATGAACCACGAATGATGATTCCTATGCCTGGAGGAACCCGGCCTCAGTGTTGGCTCTTCCTCTCGGTGCTGTCATATTTTAATATGAGACCCTATGGACTGGTACGTCAGTGATCTCGCCTACTGGCCAATCAAACGCTTGATCTCACCATCGCAATGATTGGCGTAAAGCAACACTCGTGACAGGAACTACTTTGGCCACAATGTGTTCACTAAAGGATAAAGTATGCAGTTGCCGATGACTATACAAATATCCGCAGCCGTGGTGATCACTCATTGCTTCACTTGGCAACTTCCCGCAGGACACATTTTGCACTGATCAGTGCATGGGTGTAGCTTTGTATTCTTTTGGCGGACATTTGCTCCCCCATGTTGGCTGTGTCCTCCCAATAATTTCAACTTTTAACATGGGACCCAATGTAGTATGTATCCCCCCACCCCAATCCATTTGGGCCCCACCATTACCTTCATGTAGTGTACTATCCCAACAATTTTCAGAAGCCTACGCCTACGCATCGGTGCTGTTTGCCTGAAGTCATATTTACTCCAAAGATGATTTTGAAGTTTCATCATCGAATGCAAGGACTAAAAGTTTAAAGTACGCTACCGAGCTCATCAGTGTCGGTAGAAAATTAGTGTAATACCTAACAACATGGTTGAAGGTCTATGGTTTGGTGAGTTGGGAGATCGCTACGCCTCCCCTCCCTTCAGTTTGAGAACGGGAAATCGAGGAAGTCAGGGGAGTTCCACTTCAGTACTAGTGGTGCATGTAGTGATTGAACCCATTACCTCATTTGAAGACTCTCTCGATGAATGGGGTTTCTCCTAATGCCTACATATTTAACTATATTATCCCTCAAGTTTGGTGTATGCAAATCCGCTAATGCTATTAATAGTTTATTTTATGTGTATTAATTAATTTTCTTCTTAATCAACCTTTCAACCCCATTCAAGTTCCACGTTTTATAAAGTCAGATCTGGTACTAAATCGAATAGACAGGTTCAAGCATGACGTCATGAATCATACTCCTGGCAACGGTAAGTGGATGAAGAAGGCGGCCCCTAATGCAGGATCGGCGGGACAGGGGGTCTGCAGAGAGGATTCTTCCGTCGGCGTGGTGTAGGGTGTATGTGGGAGGGGGGGGGGAGGCGGTTATGTTTGCGGTTTGTCTCGGGTTGTGCAAAAGAAACCTAAACCAAATAGGGATGAATAGGCGTCAGTCTCTGTGTCCCTTGCTTTTAGGCGTCAGTCTCTGTGTGTTGTGTTTGGTCCCCCACCACTTGCACCACCCATTCTCCCGACCCCAGCCGGCTTGATGTGGTGTGAACTACCCTCCCTTACACGGATTGATATGTTACGCGAGGTCAAAGTTTTGGGAATATCATATAGGCAAGTGGGTGCCTAGCGCCAACTGAGAATGAATAAGTTTTATTATGAAATTAATGAATATTATTTAATTTTTGCCTGGATTGAATGATGTTCCCACATTTGAAGCTTTTTGGTGCAAATAGCAGTATTATTTTGTGAAATGTACCGCACGAAATAGGCGCCTGTGTTGAGCCCCAAGCGGCTTCCACTGGTCCTTAAGGCTACCTATCACACATTCATTCTCCTTATTCGCTCACATTCGCTCGTCCCATCCACTTGCTCTTTGTTTATTAATAAGACTATTTGGTCCCCAATTTTGCCCCGCCCCCCCCCCCCCCCCCCCCAGCGGTACACAAGCACACATGACGACCGACCATTGCTCTATTTTGGACGTTATGTGGGCCGACTCTTTAAACAATTTGCACCAATCATAGCTGGCCTCGCATTATTAGTAATGTTCCTGGGATGTATAGGGCCTTAATGTTACGACGGGCCTCATTTATTAGCCCCGAGAGCTTATATAAGTGCTCCGATGTCCATCACTGACTTACAAAACCTTCATCAATCGATGCCTTGCTCAGTCATATTCGCTGGAAGCGTGCGACCAACCCTACGTATCCATCGGATGGGCACGGGTCACGGCCACGGTGGCAACGTCCCCTGGTCGTCTGTATACCCTAGCCGGCCCTACCCTTTCAGGCCTGGGGCTTACGGCATGCCAAACGCGTCCTTGCATCCTCCGAACCACGCACAATCCGTGCCCCAGTGCTCCTGGTTCGCAGAGGCCAGCGGGATTTTGCGGTTAAAGAACCATGTATGTTGAGCTAATGCCTCAGATGTCTCCATTGCATCGCTCCCTTTCGCAGTTAAAAACATAACCAACGTAAACAATATTCATGAATGTTCTGCACAATTTTGACGGTTTTGACCTCTCACTTCCATCCATGGGAAACGTTTGGTCCATATGATGACGGCTCACAGGTCGGCTGACTCGCTGATAATTTGCATTATATGGTAAATAAATTTAAAACAAATATCCAACCATCATGGGTGAGTTATCACTCGCCATGTCGGGACTGAGTCAGTTGCACACACGGTACTGTCTTGTGCACACGGTAACGTCTGTCCGTCGGCTACTGGTGACTGTCCAAGCGAAAGACGCGACGCGTGCCCCTCAGCCCCGGGGCACAGCCGGCCATTCAGCCAAGAACGTAAATACCCTTCCCACTGACCACCTGATCGCCGGGGAATGTACTATGCTATCACCGGTCTGGGATGGTCGTATTTCTGACGTCATCCTTGACTTACGCTGATCTCCACCGAGGGTCACCTGGCTGCGGCTGTTAAGCAGCCAACGCTATTTGACCTAAATGCTATGTTGCATGTGCGTTCGTCATATGAGCAAAGCTACGCCACTAAAACACCAGGAACGCATAGCGAAATAACATGGAGTCACACAATGCATATGACTTTGCCCGACAAGTGGTGACTAGTTGACTTCGATAAACCTTGGCCACAGGAAGTTGCATCTCGTTGCGCACCCACCCGTTTTGGGTTCATTGCTCCAATATTGTTAGCTTACATTTAGTGCAGAGGAGAGTTGCAATTCAGTTTGGTCTTGGTTTTCTTTTACATGACCCGACAGGAAACCGTAACCACAGCTCCCTTGACCCCAGTCATTTCACTTGACCCCGTCGAAATCATGGGTCTCAAACCATATTTTTCACACCCAATCTCGGACAATCACATTTTTGGCAGTGGACGTATCCAAGTTGGAGGAAATGCAATCCCCCTCCCCTGAGTGGTGATGGGCTTCAACGAATCGGGCCCGGGCTGAAAAAAAATTACACCGGGACTCCGAAAATCATGCTGTGATCCTAAAAATCGTAACGGGTCTCAATTTGTCCCGGGACTCGAACGGAAATCAAGCCACTGTCTAGTAAAATTAGTATGGACCCTGAAACATAAATCGTGGCGAGAAAATCGTTCTTGAGCTCCAACAAAAATGCAACCAGAAGCACCACAAAATCGCGCAGGGTCCCGAAAATAGTACCGGGGTCTCGAGAAAATCGCGCTTGCCCCCCCCCCCTCCCCGCAATCGTCATATTAGCTTGAAATTTGGAACGTTAATCAAATAAATTGTCTGGAATGATATCCGCTCCGGATTGTTAAATATAAACAAGTATCTATCGTGAAAGATGAATTTGCATTCCCTTCAAACTATTTCGCTGTTAAGCTATCTAATTGCAATGTGCTATTTTTTTGCAATCTGAAGCTTGCTTACTATCATCTTCATAGTATATATAGTCATAATTGCCTTTTGATATATATACATATTGATATATATATATATATATATATATATATATATATATATTATATATATATGTATATATATATATATATACAGATATATATATATATATATATATATATATATATATATATATATATATATATATATATATATATATATATATATATATATATATATGTATATACATATATACATAGATATATATATATATATATATATATATATATATATATATATATATATATATATATATATATATATATATATATATATATATATATATATATATATATATATATATATATATATATATATATATATATATATATATATATATATATATATATATGAGGAAACCTCCCTAAATATTCCATCGGAAGTATCAAACCCATCTTGGAGGAGGACGGAATTTGACCTGCCCCAGCGCATTAACTTTAACAGATTAAAACTTTGCCTGGCACCGCAAGTTCTTGAGCTCATCAACCATAAGAGCTGACTGACTTTAAAGTGATACCATAAGCAGGTGAAAGCGAATTTCATTGAAACACAAACATCACGGGGAAAATTAACTCTGCACTGCTCGGGATTAGTCAGCATACTCTCAACGTTTGGCACCAGCAACATGGAACCTTAGACCAACCAGGTCGAGAAGAGATTACTCATCAACCCTCCTTCGGTTGCCGAATGTCTAGGTATTTGGTACGCTTGAATCGCCTGCCCCCCGTATCCTACCCACTTTGAATATACCAACTTGTACACCATCCAGCTGGAACTCCGTAAGCTCTTCTGCAATGTGATATGTCTTCTTTTCTATCATAATGTTTGCAAGATGTTTTACAGGAACGATCTTGCTTTATGGAAACGGCTGCGGAAGACATTTATTTAGAGGTACACTTGTGTTTTATAGAGCTTTTGTCCCCTATGCACTTCTGCTCTTATGAGCTCTTGCTCTGTATCAGCTTTGGAGCCCCATCTACCTACCTGTGCCCTATGCAAGTTCCGCTCTATACCAACACATCTTATGCGCTCTATGCACTCAGAAGTGCAAAAATGCGCCAATCGGATACTCTCTCTTGATTCCAAAGGCCAGTTTTGCTACCTATCACATGTGGCCTTACCTAGTGCATTTACCCTTTTATACTTACATTCCAGCGCACAGTACTGCCACTGAAGATGCAAATCACTATCTAATTACTCTTGGGAGTGGAAACATTGATTTTCCTCAGTCCTTGATTTATTGGTGACAATACATATTACATAGACGCACATAAAAGCAATGCACTAGCAAGCTTAGCAATGGGGCAAAGGTGCAGCATGACGACAAAGGTTCAAAGTTGTAATGGCACACTGGGTATGCTAGAACTGCAATATGTCAACCAAGAATGTCAAATCAGTGTGCATACAGAACATACCAATTTGTGTCACAACACACTTCAATTGCTAAAAGTTAATGTAGATATAATGTCAAAGATGCCAGAACAAGCTGAGGTTGCTTAAACCATAACATGACAATAAAGCTTCAAAAATTGCATTGCAACACCATGGATACAGGGATAAAACAAAAGCAGACTGGTCCTGAATCTTTGCCATGTAGAGGATTGTCTTCTCCAAAAAGAAAAATAGCCTCCGTTTTCTAGTTTGAAGGTTGAATAGTGCCACATTCACAGCGTTGCTTTACTATTTGGCATAAGGTTCGCAACTCATTTGGAAGTCACAGTGTGTTTCACATACGACAAATAGGAAGGACACTATCCTCCCAGAGTAGGCATGCTCAAAAATTTTCCTCTTAATCCATGATTCAAAGACATACATTAAACACCAAATGTTGATGTACAAGATATCACGAGGGAGCAGGGAAAGCAAAAAGGTTAGGCTAGGTTTTTAAGTGCAAGTTTGGAACGAAAAAAAAATGGCTTGAAATGTTCCATTTTAACTTATTCTTGTATGGATATGACATGCTAGATTAGGTTAGGTTATGCCACATTTTTTAAACATTATTTCGTATGCCAAATTAATCAACTCCAAGCCCATTTTGGTGTTATTTTGCCTGCCAACTGAAACGTATGCAATTGCAGAAGAAATGAGTGGCCAATTCATGTTAACCACATTCATAAACATTGCATTAGAAAAGGAATTCCAAGAATTACAAAAATACTTTCAGGTACAAATTTACCCCACCATATTCCTAGGTGTTTCTGAATGACCCTTTGAAATGCATGCTATTTCTTTTTAGATTGCTGTGCAGGCGGTTCAGGTTCCAAAAGCAGTCATATTTTTGGAATCTGGGAAACTTACGTCCTTCCAAAAATGGCTCTTGGGCATTAACCATGCAACACAGATGACCCACAATGGCATGATGTGATGGATATTTATAGGAAGAATTGCATGATTGACATAGTTAAATTTTGCAAGAAAACAATGGTTTTATATATATCTTGGAATCATGGAATTGGGTAGAATGTTTTTAGATAATCGGACATAAATTAAGAGATCATAATTTACTTCGTGTTTGTGATAGTCGAGATTGCATTTTGAAAGTTCAGTTGGTTTTGACATTTGTATGACATAGCAATAAGCTTGAACTCTGCCAAACAACACATGCATGCTTAACAATCGTTAGAGAAGGAGGCTATGGTTTTCATGACGAGATGATGTTTTGAATGTTGGAAATCCTCGACCAATCTGTTTTCCTAATCATGACCAGGACTCCAATGAATCCTAAAGTCCCTTGTTACTCACAATTAGGTTCATGACGCACAATTAGAGATGAACGCACGTTTCCAATCGCTGCTCATCCCATCCGCTGGCGGCTGACAAGGAGACATTCACGATTGGCGCATCCGCGTCATAACTGTATTGGCGCCTAATTATTGATAAATGTTTGAATAATTTTATTTTGAGAAAGTAGCGAACGAGTGCTTCTTTTTGTTTTGTATTTATATACCTCACCATTCAAACATATTTACGTTTGCATATTTAGGTCAGTATTTATCGTTCCACATCCCCATCATTGAACATGACTTTATAAAGTTCTGTACACCACTTGACCACCGGCCCTGATAGTGCGGACATGCATCCCATGTGTATCGTCATAAAGTCATAAAGTGTTAAGGCTTAATAAGAGCCGCAGGGGCCCATCTGGGTTAAGCCTATCTAGAAAAGGTACTAGAAATGTACATACTCTCACCCCAATCAATCCCTTATCTCAAGTTTCTGGGAAGCTATATATCCCAGCCTATCTAGCACCATTCACTTGCTATTGCATAACACACTCAACAATTACAAACTCCTCCCATCATACCCATTGTGCTACCATAGACAATCTCATCAGTATCACATCCCGAAGGAAGGTGCTGAATCTACTGCTAGGTACACCCTATATAAAGTTATGAAGCGTTTAGACTTAATAAGAGACTCACTTGCTATTGCATAACACACTCAACAATTACAAACTTCTCCCATCATACCCATTGTGCTACCATAGACAATCTCACCAGTATCACATCCCGAAGGAAGGTGCTGAATCCACTGCTAGGTACACCCTATATAAAGTTATAAAGCGTTTAGACTTAATAAGAGACCCAAGAGCCCATCCAGTTAAGTATGTAAATGGAAGATACTATAAGCCTGGTAAAAAGACCCTTCCCAACCATCCCACATCTTGAAGAAACCAGTCCTCCAATATCCCACACACCTATCAATGCCTATCTACCCTAGCTATCTAGCCCTACTCCCCCGATCTCTCTTAGCACATGTGGATTGAATGCCTTATCAATAATTTTCAAACTGCATCCATGCCTGCTTAAAGGGGTCTGTGTCGTGCACACTTACAGTCTTACTTAACATAAATCTCACCCCATCCATCACAAATTAGAACTCAAAAACAAGATTTTCCTGTCAAAAAAATTTGTCCACCCTACTTTTAAATACATTCAATGAGGCACTCCCCACAACATCAGCAGGCAGCCCATTCCACTGATCAACAACCCTTGGACTGAAGACCTGTTGTCGCTTAACTGTCCTACACCTCAACTTGTCTAACCTGAATTGATGACCCCTATGTGATACTCTAAACTGAAGAGCACCATCTAAATTGACCTGATCTAGTCCTTTAGCAATTTTGTACATTTCAATCATGTCCCCCATTAATCTCCTATACTTGAGTGAGCACATATCTAATGCCACAAGCCTTTCTCCATATTCTAAGTTACCTATTCCACTGATGAGTCTAGTTGCTTTGCGCTGCACTCTTTCTAACTTGTCTCTATCTTTTTCTAGGTAGGGGCTCCAAGCTTGTACAGAATATTCCAAGTGGGGTCGCACGTATGCTAAGTAGAGTTTTTTATGACTTCCTTGCTGTTATATATCACACTTCTATTAATAAGTCCCAGCATTCTGAGTGCCCTGTTCCTAGCTGAACTACATTGTTTTCCTGCTTTAAGGTGTTTTGAAACCAACACACCTAAGTCCCTTTCCTCTTTAATAACATCCAGTTCCCTCCCTCCCATTGTATATCTGAAAGTCTCACCTCCAGACCCCAGATGCATAACAGACCCCAGATGCACTTGTTATAGTTGAAAGACATGCCATTGATCAGCCCACTCTTTTAGGTCCTCCAAGTCTAGTTGAATATTTCTAGATTGATCACAACTGTTTGCCACTCCTACCAGCTTGATGTCATCAGCAAATTTGAACACTCTATTCCTCAGCTCTACCTCAATGTTATTCACAAAGATGATAAAGAGAAATGGCCCCAGAACAGAGCCCTGTGGCACTCCACTCAGAACATCCTTCCAATCAGATTTACATCCATTTATCATTGCACTTTGTTTCCTTCCCCTCAACCATGCTTCAATCCAACCTATAACTTTTCCAACAATCCCATGTTGCTGTAGTTGATGAATTAGCCTCCCATGTGGAACTTTATCAAAAGTTTTGCTAATGTCCAAGTACACAACATCCATCCTGCTTTGATTGTCTACTTCTTTAGTAACATACTCCAGGAACTCCAAAAGGTTAGTTAAACAAGACCTTCGAGATCGAAATCCACGTTGAGTATCCCTTAAAAGATTGTGCCTATCAAGATGAATCTGAACATTCTGTTTAACCAGATTTTCTAGTACCTTGTAAACTATTGAGGTCAAACTGACTGGCCTGTAGTTCTCTACACACTTCATACTTCCCTTTTTGAAAATTGGTACTACATTTGCATTTCTCCAATCTGCAGGCACTTCAGAATATTCCATAGACCGCCTGAAAATTATACCTAGAGGAACTGCTAAAGCTTTAGCACACTCTACTAAGACCCTAGCATATATATCATTTGGTCCAGAAGCTTTATTAGGTTTTATATTCTGCAACTGATTTTCTACAGCTTCTGTAGTTATAGAGTATAGAGTCATAAAAAACACAATTAATTCAAATGTAGCTAAATTTCGTTTCGTCCGACACATTGCTGTAAAACCAAAACCCAATATTTATTTTACAAAATCATCTTCAACTGTTTTGCCTCTACGTGTTTTATCGCTAGATACCTGATATATTCTGTCTTGGGCCAAACGACTCGAGAAGGTGAACGGACCATCACTTTCTTCAAATGGGGTACCCTATCTGAACCATCGCACCAATCAGCTTACGTTTCCCTGGTATTCGACCAATCAGATTTTAGAATGACCTACGGTAAACATAATATAGGATGTGGACTGTTGCTACCACAATACGAAGTGATATCCCAAAATATCTTCTAACCAGAGGCGGATACAGGGGGTCGGGGAGCAGTGGTAGCATGTATCCCATCCGCAAGGAAAGGTGGCTCCCTTCCAGGAAGGTTTGAGTGCACCCGCCCACCTTCCGCTCCAGGGATTTCTCAGCCAAAGGCTCACCACCCGGAGGAAAAGGCGGCCCGAATGCGAAAAGGTGCCACTTTAGCATGCCGTAGTGCAGCCCCTCCCCGTTCAACGATTTTCTGCCAAATGCGTCGTTCCGCGTTCTTTCGCAGTGATGGCCCTCCGATGAAATGGTGCTACTCCAGACAATTGCCTCCACCAAGGCCTCCTCTAAGGAATTTTCACTAGGTGGGATTTCTTACTCATTCGTAATCAGCATACAATGGTAGATATAGTCCACCTGCTTGGGGGAAGGTCAACTTTCGGCGTCGGCGCGTACCCCCCCCATAAGCCTCCCCCTAATCCACCCCATCCAGTGACGTACCTAGAGTTTGCGTCATGGGAGGGGGTAAACGGATTTGAAGGGTGCCCAACCTACCACTATTCTTGATTTAATGGCAACGGATTTCGACTACTATTTTTCAAAAGGGTCTTTTTATTTTTTGAAACAAATATAATTAGTGACCAATTGTCCTGTTGAGGAGCCTAATATCTATCACCATCGTTTCTGAGTCACCGAATTCCAACCCTAACTCCCCCACCCTGTTCCATGGTTTTTCTTTTGGTATCCCTTGACAAGTCACCTCAGAATGCTGAAGTTACACATGTGCAAATCACTTAAAATGCAATATTTTCCAATTTCAGACATTCCAGTTCATAACTCCCGGTCGCCACCACGCCAACGTTCGTGCACGTCTATGCCCGTCCTGTGCATTCGGCGCATTCGCCACAGTTCGTGCGATTCTACGGTTTCTGCTAGTACTCCTACGATTTGTTAATTGCTACGACATGATAGTCTTGCGCCATATTTTACGCGATGGAATGCTTCGCATGAGGGTTCACTTGGACCATCGATAAATTAAATTCGATGATTAGTTCTCTTCTACCCACATTTTCTGGTGGTTGAGATCCGGATACCCGCTGAGCTTTGATGCACTTCGTCTCTTGGGTTAAATATCCTCCCAGATTGGCTACCGAACCGAGGCCCTGGCTCGGCATTCTGTTTTCGATCCGTTTCGTTTTTCTTTGTCTACGTATGTGTTTTAGGGCTCCAGCAAATTTTTGTTAGGGGCCCGGCACATTTTTTAGACCTCCGGCTCTAGTCAGGGTTCCGTTGCTTTTTTATGCACGGATGAACTTTGTTAGGTACCAGCGCGTTTTCGAACACCCCGATGTGTTTACTTAGTGCCGGCCTTTTTGTTCTTTTTTAGTCCATGTTGCTTCTTGCAAGCCCCAGCCTGATTTTTTAGCCCTCGTGCGGTATCATGGCCCCGGTTTGCTTTGAGGGCCTCCGGTGTGTGTTTTTTAGACCTCGCGGTGTGCACTGGCGGATCTAGCCCACCGGTTTGGGGGGGGGGGCAACTTTCGGTTTTCGGCGTCAGCCCCTCCCCTCCCCCTCCCCCAGTGGCGTAACTAGGAATTACATCAGGGGAGGAGTCGAACGGATTTAGAGGGTGCCCCTTCTCCCGCTATTTTTGGTTAAAAGCACCGGATTTCGACCACTATTTGGCAAAGGGGCCCATCTGAAGAAAAAAATAATAATTGACAACATAGTTTCCTGTGTAGGGGCCCCAGCCTACCTCCACCGTTTCTATGTTACCAGATTTTTGTTCTTGCTTACCAAAACGTTCACGTTCTCGTTCAACGTCTTGTACCACGTCAACGTTCATGCACGTGTACACACTGGCGGATCCGATTTTGTCCACTCTTTCTGTAAGCAGAACTTAGAGCATGGAACCCTCGATGTGTGTTAGAATCTACTATGCTACCACACTGGCTTCCAAACAATTTTTTTTAAAATTTACAATTGGAGATTCTTTCATCCAGACGCTACTTTTTAACCTCGGCAAAGGTTACTGCATTTTAATTTAGTTGACTTCTGTTGGTTTCGGGGGGGCCAAAAGACACCATGGCCCCCTTTTAAGCGCTTCGGGGGGCCATGGCCGGAATGGCCCCTCCCTGGATCCGCCAGTGTAAATACATACCTCCTGTTGTTATTCTTCTTGAAAAAAATCAATCAATGTAGCCTGTCTGTTCATCTTAGCAACCCCAACACCAACATCCGAAACATGCTGCTCAACTGAACTCAACTGGTCACTCGCACAAAACATCCTGTTCAAATTCCGCTTTCGAAATCTGGCTCACTGGGTCCACTTGCCCGTTACTGGCTAGACAAACTTCATGAACCTATCTGACGAAGGAATAATGAAACTGCTGATTTCGTCATCTCTTGCTGTAAGCAGAACTTCAACAGCATAGAACCCTCGATATGTCAGAATCTACTATGCTACCATATTGTGCTTCCAAAAAATTATTAAAAAAGACCTGTAAAATTGGAGATTATTTCACCCGGAACGCTATTTTTTAACCTCAGCAAAGATTACTGCATTTTAATTCAGTTTACTTTCGTTGGTTTGGGGGGGAAAGATACTATGCCCCCCCTTTGAAGCGCTTGGGGGGGGTCATGGCCGGAATGGCCCCCCCTGGATCCGCCAGTGGCGGTGTGATTATTTAAGGATGCAAAGCATGTTTGAAGGCCCTGCCGCTCTTTGCGAAACTCGGTGCACTTTCAGGGACCCGGTGCGCTTTGGAAGACCCGGTGCCACAACGGCCTCCCGTTGTGCTGCTGTGTTTATTTGAGGCTCCTGACGCACATTTCTTGGAGCCCAGCACGACTTTGGGGGTCCCGGTGCGACTTATCGGGCCCAGGCGGGTAGTTCTGGGGACCCGACGCCAGTGTTCTGCGCCCGACCCGATTTTGGGGGGCCTCTTCTATTTTTTTAATTCCGAATCTCGGTCTGATTTTTTGGATCCCGACGCCATATTTGTTGTGTCCCGCCGCGATTTCCGAGCTCCAGTACGTTTCCGACCTCCAGTACGTTTCCGAGCTCCAGTACGTTTTTTCCAGTGTCGTACGCGATTTTTGAGGGCATCTGGTGCTATGTTTGGGGCTACAGAGCGATTTTCCTTGCTCAGACATTTATTTTTTAATCACTCCTTATTTTAGAGGGCTCCGGCTTGATCTTTTTCCTGTCGCGATGCGAATTTTGTGACTAAGCTGTGCTTATTCGTAGCCCTCAATGCCAATTTTGGGGGCCCCGACGGGAGTTTTGATGCACCGACACACATTTTTGGTACTTCTGACGGAAATTTTGGATCCCGAACGCGATATTTTGGGGTCCGCCGGGAGTTCGCGGGGCGCGTTGTACTTACCTGGGGCGCCATCGCGTTTTTGGCGGGCCCCGTTGCAAATTTTCGTGCCCCGGCACGAAATTTCTGTGGCCTGCTTTATTTTGTCGGAGCCCCCTACGCGAATTCCGAGGGCCCCGATGCGGATTAGGGCACGAGCGCGATTTTGGGGACCCCGGCACGATTCTTGTGAGCCCATCCCACTCAGGATGGAGGGAGGACATTTCCCCCTCAGTAAGCCACTGCGGCTGCTCATCGATTTTTGTTCAATCCGATGGCACTCCCTCAGAGGAGAAAAACCCTTCGAATAATTTTCTTTCGGGACCTGTTCTTAATGTTCTGGTACTCCGGTCGATTCGATCGAGTCGCGGTGTGATTTTTGGGGGGGTTGAAATTAATTTTTTCAAGGCCTCTTCGCGATATTTTTGGGTTCCGATGCGATTATTCGGGCTACCGGTGCGATTTTTTTCGGTGGCTCGCCAAGTTTATTTTCCGGAGCTCGGCGTTTTTTTGTGTGTGTAGGGGGGGGGTCACTAACGCGATTTGTGAGACCGCAAAGTGATATTCCGGGTAAGAATTGATTTGTGTGGGTCAGCTGCAACTTTTTGCGGCCCCTGTGCGATCTTGTGTACCCTCAGTGAATTTGTAAAGGGCTGCGACGCGATTTTTTTGGGTCCCAGTGCGATTTGTTGGGCTCCGGTGTCATTTGTTGGATCCCTAGTGCGAGGTTTCGCTCCCTCGATACGTTGTTGGGGGCCTAATACGTTTTAGGGGCATTTGCCGCGATTGTTGGGGCCCCAGAATGATTTTTCTTGCCCGGACTGTTTTTCCGTTGCCCCGGGTTCATTTGTTTTGGGGTTCCGATGGGACTTTTGGGCCACGGTGCGACCTGTCGAGCCCCTAGTGTGATTTTCGTGGATCCAGGCACAAACTTTTGAGGCCCCCAACGCAATATCCCGGGGCCCGACCCGTCTTTTTGGGGCTCCGGCACGATTTTCAAGGACACCGACACGACTTTTGTTTGGCTTCCAACATGACTTTCAGGTGTTTAAGCGCGAACTTTTGAGGCCCAAGCATGATTTGCAGGGGCCTCGGCCCAACTTTTGGGGGTCAAGCGCGATTTTCAGGGGTCCCGGCCCGACATTTTGGGCCCCAGGGTGATTTTCAGGGACCAGGGACTGTCTTTTTAGCCTCCCAGCGTCATTTTCAAGGGCCCTGACGAGACTTCTTGGGCCCCAGCGTGATTTCCAGGGGCGACGGCCCGACCTTTTAGGGCATGCAACGTGGTTTCAAGGGGGCCACGTCCCGACCTTTTCGAGCCCACAGCGTGACTTTCAGTGGTCCCGGCACGACGTTTCGGGCTCCCAACGAGATTTTCAGGGGCCCGGCCAAACTTTTTGCGCTCCGAGCGCTACTTCGGGGGCGGCGGCCCGACCTTTTGAGGCCCCAACATGATTTTCAGGGCCCCTGTGCCACTTTTTTGGGGCCTCGGTCCTACAAGTTGGAGCCCACAGCATCATTCTTAGTGCTCACTGAGCGATTTTTTTGGGGCCCCCAATTATATTTTCGGGGGCCTCGGTGAGTTTTTGGGCCCCGACGTCATTTACAGGGGGCCCTGTGCGACTTTTTGTGACCCCCAATGTGAAATGCTGGTGCTCCGTTGAGAATTTTGGGGACCACAGCGGATTTTTTAGAGGTCCGGCGCATTTTTTTTCTGAACCACAGTGCGGTTCTTGGGGCCCCACAACCTCTCGGGTGTGGGGGGGAGTGTCCCCTTTGCCCGGAGGAAAGGGCAAATTCGCCTTGGGGGGGGGGGGGGCGATCAATATTCCACCACGTTGCACACCTTGTGTTTTTTGCAAAGGTATCTAGCTTCATCTGTCTCTTAATTTTAGCAACATCGAAGAAAAGACTGCAAACGAATATATTGCTCTGGTCACTAATGTCATGCGGCCTGGCTCGCGTCGCACCGCTCCTCTTGTGGTGTGCGTAAAAGTCTAGAAGGTCATGTCTTTATAATGCCACCGTTAATGGATCCAATTACTGGCTTTGTAGTATGCATTATTTCACAGAAACATTTCACATTTGAGCCTTCCTGGTCGCTTTAACCTCAGTAGAAGTGCTGCCAACTTGCTACCATTTTTTCTTCTTGATAAAAGTGCACCGCTCTAAGGAAAGAAATCACTTCCGCTACCGGAACTATACGAAGGATTTTTTGGTTGCTTTCTCCATTGAAGCTCCCTTTGACTAGGTGGGATTTTTCACCACACTAGGTGGGATTTCACGGCACTAGGTGGGACGCACCCCACCTAGTTAAAATGTTGGAGGAAGCTCTGGCCTCCATCCACTGAAAAATGCTGGATCCACCCCTGCTACAATTTTTCCAAGTTAATACATGCAATTTTGGTAGCATCTTCATTTACATGACACATCCATTTGAACACAGCGGGGTCTGCTTATGTTTTCGACAAGATTGTGTTACCAAGGAGTTGCGTTATCAGGTCCATCTCCTACCCTCCATGGAGGGTAAGAGGGTACTTTTTGCACCTCTGTATGCACTTGTGTACTATGCGAGCTCTATGTGGGCTTTGTGTCCTCTGCGAGCCTTTTCTCAGTGTGAGATCATGACCGATAGGATTTCTGCATTGTATGCACGTACACTGCATTGTTAACATAACCAGGTCATCTTGTATAATAAACCTTGCAGCTTCCTCGTGTAGAATCCTCATGAAGACTTCGTTTTCTCAGGACGCATCAGCAAAGTGAGGATGCCGTAGTGCTCTTTATTTCCGATGATTCATTCAAGAATTCATAAGGCTCTCTGCCCTGAATATGCATAGACAAAAATGCATTTGCCTCAACGTGAGTCCACTGCATTGATTCAACGTCTGTCCTGCAGGCTGCAAAAGTAAATCAGTACGCGCAAGAGGCGGAGTTCACCCGTTCCGACCACTGTAAGTCGGCAGTCTCCCGGGAGGACTGCGCTTGCAATACATGCATCAAACATCGTAGCGCATGGCTCGTGAAAAATGCGGCGTCTTAAGCTATGCTGTGGCCAGCGAACCCCCCCCCATGTATATTGTTGAAAACAAATTCGCAACAAAAAATCATGTAAATGCCACGTATAACCTCCCTCGATGCGCAGATGGCATAGCATCGTCAGCCGGCCTGCCGACCGGAAAACGCTGGCATGCGGCAGTCGGGATGGCTGGGCCTACGTGGCCTGATCCGACAGCCTCTCGTCCGGCTCACAAACAAGGCTAACCGAAACAAGAGACAGCGTTGAAAGAGCACTGCTTCCAGTAGGATTTCTTTGTCTGCAGCTTCGACACGTCCAGGTTCTTCCGGAGCCGACGCACCATCTCTTTGGAGAACATGTAGTTGAGCAGCTCCTTATCCGCAGTGCCGTCGTCATCCACCAACTGGCGGCGAGAGAAACAGACTCGTGTCGCTGTTGTGTCACCAATGGCGGTAGCGCATGCGAATAATTTTGGGACAGAAGCCCGGGACCGAGCAGCCTGATGTGATCGACATCCGCAGATATACCATTATCTGTACTATCATGCTCTCTTTCCATATAACGGCACAAAGTGTTGAAATCCCTCCTCCATGCCTTTGAAGAGAAATGATTCGCGTAACCGTGCCGCAGCTTTATCGGCCACATTGCACATTTCGAACACTGAGAAAGGCAAAGAAACGTAATATTAGTGCTAAGACACAACCGACAGTTTTCAGGGAATGCTGAAACGTAATGATTTACCCACCCATCAAATGGCCCTTGGAGGCTGCCACGATATGTCACACGCTTAGTCGACCCACTAATGCCATCGCGTGCATTTTTGCCATTCGCGGTTGCCAAAACAAATCTACTCACATCTCATGCTCCAATCATTCTCGTGGCTACAAATATTTACAAAGTTAGGGTTGTTTTTATATTTCTCCCCGCGACCATCGGAGACGAAATGGACTTTCTCCAGTTCTGAGTGCATCAGTCGTATGTAAGGAAACAGCACCGACTGGAACGCTGCCACTGCAGTCGTGTTTTGTGTTGCGGAGTGAGCCCACGCACAAGCTTTTGTATGAATCGTCGCCGAATAACGCTAGCGGATTAAGAATGCGTTTGAAGTCATCACAATTAAAACTTTGAGCCACATCCTGGATGACAATGAAAAAGTTGGAAAACCAAGCGCTGATCACGCCCTCCACACTGCCAAGTATAGTCACGCAGCTGCTTGAAGCAATTGCGATTGCGGCTCGGCGATAAAGTGGTGATGCGCCAGCTTCGATGCTGCATCACTAAACGCAGAAACATGCTCGTCGGCCGAAAGCACGACCTCAATCAACGTGCAACGATTAACGCATCACACAGACGTTATGAGTGCCCCGTAGTCGGCCAGTACGCAATGGTGAGGCCCCAGACTCGCAAAGGTTGAAAACTCGATGCCCGGGCTGTCATTTCTTTCCTAAAAAGCAGTGCACAATTCGCGAAGATTGCCCAAAATCAGCTTTGAGTAGCTAAAAGCTTCTGTACCGCACATTACGTGTCTTCTGCATCTCGAATGGTATTAGCATCGGGCTGTACCTCCAGCCCGATAGGCTGTACCTCCAGGGTACAGCCTATTAATGTCGTCAGACTCGTAAAAATTAAACCACTTCCCCGTTCCATTGCTGTTCAGGGACGCGCGTGGCCGCGGCGACCTCCACCAACACCTCCAATGAAACGTCATAAAATGGTGACGACAAACGGACATGGCTCGTGGCCCACGCGTCAACAGGCCCCACAGCGACACGAGAAAACCAGACTGTGACCAAATCCTACAAGGCACCGTAAACCGTGATATCGTTAAGGAAATCAAATTACGTTGCAAATGTGACCTATGTTAATTTTCATGAAACATGTATGGCCTTATTGTTTCCTCCGACCAAAGTGTTTCCAAACGCTCCCATATCGAATACCTTCTGTGATGCACCTCGAGCTT
Source organism: Ashinkailepas kermadecensis (assembly GCA_034440615.1). Taxonomy (NCBI): domain Eukaryota; kingdom Metazoa; phylum Arthropoda; class Thecostraca; family Neolepadidae; genus Ashinkailepas; species Ashinkailepas kermadecensis. Next base: position 23,891 of record JAOTOM010004766.1, on the reverse strand, counting down.
CAATTTAAGGGCAGGTCGCCGAATGATGTGAGCACTATGACTTCGCATGCGATTAAACCTGATATAATCGTGATCTATCAGCAAAGGGCTTTAAATGGGACCCAAATCGATCACTTTTAAAATACATACAAATCGACCATATCTGGGACAGATCACCGACCAACATGTGACCTTTTTTACCTCTGGCGTACTTGACAATATCAACATTGTGATCTATGAGTGAGTAGCTTTTGAATGGCATCCATATCGGCTATGCTCCTAGTCACTTAAAATACCATCATCTGGAGCTCATGTCGGGCTCCGACATTTGACCTCTGTGACACATTACGGATTCTGCTTTACAAGAAGAGCGATACGTTATCAGATAGACAATTGATTGTGCACCTATCAGCAAAAAGAAAAAGAACAAAATATTATTTTTTTTTGCAAAGGACTGGAGGTCAAAGTAGCATCACGACGTCACGAGATCAAATGTTGAGTTCACAAGACCTCACTGGTCTTATGGCATTGGCAAATATTCCGCTTTCAAATGGTATGTAGGTTTTGGTAAGCTAATTGCTGTCACTAAAAAGATATATTATTTTCTATATGAACTTGATGATTTTCTATATGAATTTTAAGGTCAAGGAGAAATCCTTGACCTCAAAATTTCCTCAACCTGAGGAACCCTTTCTCGTGACCCTTTTGATCCAGAAACCCAAAAATATCAGAATTGTAATATGGGCCGCAATGCACCAATTTTTTTCTCTAAAAAATCAGACGAGGTGTGGTCAACAATTTGGTGTCTACCTTAGTGATTTGTCCTAGAATCGCCCATGTACCGGTGTGGTGCCGTGGTAACTGTTATGTACCTGTCTGGTGCTGTCGTGACTGTTATGTACCGATCTGGTGCTGTGGTGATTGTTAGGTATCGGTCTGGTGCTGTGGTGACTGTTATGTACTGATCTGGTGCCGTGGTGCCTGCTATGTACCGGTCTGGTGCTGTCATGACTGTTATGTACCGATCTGGTGCGGTGGTGACTGTTATGTACCGGTCTGGTGCTGTGGTGACTGTTATGTATCGGTCTGGTGCCGTGGTGACTGTTATGCACCAGTCTGGTGCTGTGGTGACTGTTATGTACCGGTCTGGTTCTGTGGTGACTGTTATGTACCGGTCTGGTGCTGTGGTGACTGTTATTACCGGTCTGGTGCTGTAATGGCGACAGAGTTGGGTTTGTGCTTTGTAATCCTGGATGTGGAGAGGAAAAATTGTTTATGATCGAATATTTTTTCCTATTTTTTCCATATTTTATCCATATTTTTTCCATATTTTATCCATTCCATATTTTTTCCAAATATGTGACATCAGGATCTCAGTTTGCACATTCAAATGAAACTTAACCAACTTATCACAGACCTTATCACATTGTCAACGGCATCATTCAACCTCCAAATGAAAAAGAAATGGAAGATAATTTACTGGGGAGGATACTGTTTTGGAGGCCATGCGGGAACAGCCAATGTTTCCAACCCTAGGTGACAATTATGTACCGGTCTGCTGCTGTTGTGACGACCATGTACCGGTAAAGGTGTCTTCTCTGGGGGCCAGAAGGCTCTGCTTTTGTTTTGCTCAGCCAAACAAGGCCATCGGTCGGTGCCCTCCTGTGGTGGGCGCCACTTTAATACGACGCTGGATGGCTGCTAACGGCTCGGTCAGGCTGCGGGGCGCAGCCTGACTGCGGCAAACACGCCGCTGGACTACTCTGGCTGATACTGGTGTAAAAAAACACGTCCGTGGTTCAAACATAACATGGAGGAAAAAATCGCTCGGAACTTGTAAAGCTATCCCTTGCAGACATATCGGTCTTGCGATGTTTGCATGTATGTCGGTATCTATTCTTAGTTATTTACGCCTACGGTCGCTTCGACTAAAGCGACTGCTAGAAAATACATATAGATCATATCTATATATAATAACACATAAAATAAACCTAGAAAATAAATGCGTAAGATGTCATTTTCAATCTGGCCGCTAATGTCCGGTGTAAAATACATATCATGATGATCAACTACACTACTTCCGTCCATCGCATTGCGACCGGTTCAAACACTCACGTCCAAGTCATTGCCGTTGAATTCGTACCGCGGGTACATTTCCTTTTCTATGGCCTTTCCGGCCCCAGGTGACAATACCACGGCCACGCCCACGGCCAGCAGCAAAGCCAAGCGAGCCGGAGTCATCTCTCCTGCGATCGAGGGCAGAAGTTAGCGGCCGTTCATAAATCGCGCAACGGCATGACGATCCGGAGCAGAAGTTAGTGGCCGTTCATAAATTACGCGACGGCATGCGGGGGAGGCGCCTCGGCTCTGCATCGCCGGCGGTTTCAGGTCAATGGGCCTAGGGTAGCGTGACACGTAGCGATCGGAACATCCGGCTTGGAAAAGAAAACAACAGGTAAGAAATGCATGCAATGCAATAGCTGAAGGACATGGTGAACACAGATCAACATGCATGAATGACTTGGGAATTTATGTCGGTTGCTGGGAGCATATTTTATCAACAGGAGTTCATCTGGAGAGAGCCGTGCAACGCAGCAACTGCGGCAAAGAGAATACATTGGGGAACGCAAGCTTGCGCTTTGTCTGTATCCTACAGCTTATTCAATTGATATCGCGAATATATCTACAGCTTGATATTATGTTCATGAACACCTGAAAAGTTATCCAGCTGATAGTGGCCATCGGGTAAGAGAACAAGGAGGAAACATTTCAAGTATGTACTGTTATTCTTGCATGTTTTTTATGCTGAACTACTTTACTACCCATATAAGGATATTGAGCGCCAGGCCTCCATCTGCTTTGAGGTGTTTTTGCTTGCATCATGCCAAATATGCATGCCTTTGCCGACTATGTTGCAACATATGTCCTCTTCTTTCAAAAGACAGCGCTGCGAAAAAATTGGCTCGAGCGAAGCAGACGGCTGGGGTAAGCAAGTTGTAAATTATACGGGTATATGATGCTTGAAATAATGCAACATAGAAGTAGGTTATCTTCTTAATATTCTGAAAACCAAAAGATCAAACGTTAGAATACTAGATATCCGAATGTTATGCAATTCGTTCTGCTTTGCAATGCTCGGAGGCGATTGAAACCATGGGAAATTCTTCCTCCTCTTCGTCGCAAAAGTTTTCTATGCACATTTTATATGCAAAGTTCCTCAATTTTATATTTATTCTTCCCAAAATTTCCTGTCCCGTTTGGGTTCTCCTTCGCCGACAAGGTGTTTGGAGACAGAAAAACATGCTTTTTATTTCCAAAGTTTGCATTGTTATCAAAAACAAAGAAAATAGCTGCTTTCTCGATTTATTTTGTTGCTTGATGTTCACGCACGGTACACGGTAAAGCACTTCCACTCTCCAGGAACGCAGCTAGTATTTCAGATATGAGGAGGAGCTAACCCCAAAAATGCATTTATATTTCCGTCATTGCATGAAAGATGCTCTCAAGTAAACTCACATGGGCTCTCGAATGGCAATGCTCTCAAATAATGGGCTAATGCAATTTCCCCCCCATATCTCCTAAGCGTTTTAAAATTAACATATGCTGCTACACTATGTAAATATCCTAGAACTAGTCGCGCATTTAGCTACCAGTGACGTCAGATATGCCTGGTGGTGGGTCACAGTGTTGGTACAATGGCTCGGCTTACATTTCGTTATCGTACAGTCCCAAGCCAGTGATGGTGTGTGATGCTGCCAAGGACTGTCGATCTTCTCGATAGCTCAAACGACGCATTAAAATATAATTTACGACCGCTCAGCAATCCTTCGCCAGGCTCTCTTCGACAGCATCATCATGGCTGCTGAAATACTCGCTATACGGAGAAGCTTTCAATGGCTTAAATCTTCCCCTGGGGCCATGGTGTCTAATGCTGCTTACCCGGCACAACTCACGGCACGCTGCTGACCCGGCACAACTCACGGCACGCTGCTGACCCGGCACAAGTCACGGCACGCCACTGGGCCGAGAGCCCGGCGACAGTACACCCGGTCGCCGACCTCCAGCCAGGGCACGACCCGAGGTCAGCCGGCGGAACCATTTCCAGCCGACCTCAAAACTGACGCCATGTGGCCTCGCAGCTGACCTCGAAACTGACCCCACACTAAATCTCATTACTGGCCTCGTGTGACCTCACAACTGACGTCGTCACCGACGCCAGGTGCCGATCCCAATCATATCCCGACCACTGGCTCAATAATGAACAGCAAGGTCGGTCTGATCCAGGCCGCCTTCCGACCATGACCGCTGTGTGGCCTTGACCGCTGTTCAACCTTCAATGGCACACTCCTCGCCACAGACGCCGCTGCTGTGTGCATCCCCTGGACGGGGTGAACAGCGAAACTCAGTGCAAATACCGTCAACGCATCCATCGTGTGCAAGTCACTCCCAGTTGTACGAGGAGTTCCTCGATTTTATCCACTGTCGTGTCGGTGCAGCAGCAGTAGCAGCACTGCCAACGACCTGCTACACTCCGGCAGCGGTTGTAGCTGGCTCCAGCACGTACGCAGCCTACTGGCGCAACTCGGCTAACACCAATGGTGTGCGAACAGGTGCAATATATCACCCACGAGCAGCCGATTGCATTGCCATGGATAACACTTGTGTTTGCAGGAAAGCCGCTTGCACGCAGCCGCGCCATCAGGAAACCTTACGCAGGCCGGCCCATGCAATTGATGTAGGTAATCATATAGGTTGTGTACATGTATATGTATATATATATATATATATATATATATAGATATGGGCGTGTCACCTGGTACTCTGCCGGAGTGGATCCCCTCTCCTATGACAAAGATCATCCACAACGATGGTTCGTCCAATCTCAGCAATGTCACGGTAACGGCGTCGAACACGTTGTCTTGGTGACACTGCCCGTTCCCACCGCTTCACCCTCCCCGCTGCCGCCACGGCGCCCCCTCCCATACCATCATTCCCTCATGTCATCGTTTGTGTCCACTACACTTGGAACTTTGTGGCACAGCCTGTGCAATTTCACAAATAATTTGCTGATGGTGCTGACAATGGGCAGGTTGTCGCATTTTGATGAATAACATAAGTGAAATAGCATAACAATTGCATTTCAGCTACAAACAAACAAATAGCGCTCACATAAACCAAAATAACTCGTCAAAGATATAATCGCACTTCCTTTTTTTACATTGTTGCATAGGTCGCCAAGATCGTGTAAAAACAAAAACAAATATAGTTAACAAACCCCCACCTACACAGTTACCCACATGATATGCAATAACATGAAACATGCACTTCTACGTTGGTCGGGTGCTACATTGGCAATGTGCGTGTTACACAAAAAATTGCATGCTAACCAGTTGTATTTACCAGGGGTCAAGAGATGTTCATAGTGTGGAGACTGGGTTTCATGTTACGAATGTGCATAGTCTCATCCCTTTCTACCTCAGCGCTGTCGCGATTCGTGCAAAGGATTAATATTCTGAATGTTGTATTAATACAATAGTTTTGAATGCTGATGTGCTCTATGTGTGCTGATCGAGAATGGAATCAAGCTTCCGTTGGCTGGCATCTCCAAGGTGTTCATTAAACCGGTAACGGTTTTGACGTTCGCTTTCCCCTATTTAGATCACCTTTTCGTTGTACTTGTCGCATTTCTTGCATGCTAATTTATATGCATTTATTTGCAGGCATTTGCCTTCTAATCTTCATTGCTCAGCAGAAAGGCGCTGTGGTGTGGATAATGCCGATCGTGCCGATTTGTCCATAACGACGGAACCACTCACGCAAGAGGCCTTCAGCAGCATCTTTGATTCTTTGGCAATTATATGAGCCCATTCACAAGTCATTCCTTTATGCATGGAAGACGCATGCATATTCAATTTGTGTGGTAGTTTTCATTATGCTTGTATCCCACACCTCTTTTACTTCCTAGTTTAGGAGCATGATCACTCAGCATGCAAGTTTTGGCGGCCTGGTGAACGCGATATACCGGATGTATATTCTTCATAAGCAGCTGCTTCATGCGATTCAGGATCCTTTCTGTGGCTGGTTTGTCGGAGGAGACTTTAATTGCTCGGATGAACTGCGATCTTGTAGTGTTGATTTCGCATGCTCTTTTGATGGGCGGATTCAATGTGTAGCACAATTGGTGCGGTTATCAGTTTTACAAATAACTTTGTGGTATAGTACCCTGATGTGTGTACTGTTATTAAAGTGTAAAGAAAAGCTAAGCGGCCCGATGGGTCAGTGTGGTCCGTGGTAACACTAATCGACGGGTTGTATGCGTTAAGCTTGTTGAAGAAGTACGTAAGAAGTACGTAAGAAGTACGTAAGAAGTACGTAAAAAGTACGTAAGAAGTACGTAAGAAGTACGTAAGAAGTATGTAAGAAGTACGTAAGAAGTACGTAAGAAGTACGTAAGAAGTACGTAAGCTTGTCGATCACATTGTCCACACTCCGAGAAGGCCGTCGATGTATCTGACGCATGGTGCTGGCACATACTTCAACTTTTAGATTAAGCCAGTTTTTTAAATATGCGCGAAGGCAATCGCTACGGGTGGAGCCACTCTGTTTCCCATTGCCATATTTGCTTATAAAAGTCAGATTCAACCCGGCCAAAGTTATTGGTTAGCACATGGTTTAGAGGAACGCGTATGTCTTTTGGTGAAATGCCGAAGATTCTCAAATTGTTGGAGTAAATCTCAATCACTTTCATCACTGCATCAATACCATCATGAATCGGAATGTTCCCATACAAGTTGCGTACATCAAGGGAAAGTACTATGCTTCACTGTGGCAGTTTAGTGGGGAATGTTTCCTTCATACGCGTCAAGTATACATCTGTATTGGGGAGATGTGCTGGAATGAAGGACAGGAGTTGCATGATAATGCACTGGAGGAACAAAGACAATTTGTTTAGTGGATCCCCACAGCCGGATACAAGCGGTCTGAGCGAGTTGCCTGGCTTATGGGTTGTGGGCTGCCCATAACACCCAGCGGTCCGGGAATGCTGGGGTAGCAGGCGAAGGAGATGATCCTCCGGAATTCTGTTCAACAGGGTGGCTTTCGTGAGTTTTTTGGTACATTCTTCTAGTTTATTCGCGGAATTTGTCTTCACTCGGGGTACGGGTATGAGCCGGGCCGAGCTGAGATAAAACGTACCCGTTTCGAACTCTGTGGCGTACAAGTTGCAAAACTGGCCACTCCCTGCCAAGCAAGTGGAGGCTTTACCTCGAAATGGTCCTTGCAACATAAGCCAACTGCAGTGTTTAGCGGACGCCCATCTCGGATTGCTCTCCACCATATATTTCGGAATGTCTTGTTCTTCAGTGGAACAGCAATGCAGATTTTGTCCGATGCTGATACTGAAGTATTCCTACATCTTCGTGTAATACAACAGTTTTTTTTCCATTCAAGGAGCCATACGTGCTCAACAATCAACTGAAGTGGACCAGAAACCGCTTCCAGCTGAATATTTTAATGTATCCGATTATCCAGCATAGACCGGGGTTGCTGCATACACAAGGCAGCAGGACCGATTATGACGCCAGACGAATCAGAGGGCGTGATTTAGTCGCGTTATATCAGTACGGGTTTAAGACCATTCATCACCTATTTGAAGCTCTAAAATGTTTAGGAAAATATATGGGTATTTTAAATCGGTGTATTCAATACTATTCCCTTACCTCCCTTAAAAAACTATTACGTGGTTGGTAAACAATTCGTCCATTGTTCCAGTGTAGGCTGTGCCGTTATACCACCCTGCCTGCCGGTACAGCCTATCAGCACCGAGGAGTTCGCGGATACCAAAACGTTCGGCAGGCGTGAATGCGATGTAGTCGGAACAGACGGAGCCATGACGTCACATAGAACACAATTCATCGAATGTGCTGGATAATATCACACAGATTGGATATTTGTGCTTCTCGCAATCTTCAATCGAAGTAAGCCGACGTTGTCTTGCTCTCTTTAGTACTCTACCCTCTAGAGTGCCTCCCACCGAGTGCCATACCGTGTGCAGTGTCATCATTAGTGCCCTGTCCTCCTGAGTCCTCTCCCTGGCGCCGATCAGTCTTAGTGGCCTGCTGAGTGCAATGACCTTTTTAATACTCTCCTAAGTGCCCTGTTGAGCTGCTTGCCCTCATAATGGCCTGTCCAGCTTCGTGACATTCTGGGTGCCCGCTTCTCCTTAAAGCCCTTCTAAATGCCCTATTGATGGTCTTCACCCGCTTATGCTTTTGTTCTGCTTAGTGCTCAGTCCTCCTTAATACTTCTCCTTACTAAGTGTTCTGCACTAATCAGTGCCCTTGTAGAGCTGATGCTGCTGAACCTCCGGCGCGCAGCATGCTGACCTGTGCACCCAAAACGGTGACTGGGACCCTCACCCAACTACGAATTTACCAGAGCCGAGCTTCCATAATTTCCTTAGTTTGCTACGCTATGACTGATGTCTCCTAGTCGACCTTTTCACATGCCTGCTACCTTGGCTGTACTCAAATTTAGTGCCCATGCAACAGTGTTTCTCTGCACTGAGCTCATATAATTACGATGTTGATGCAGCACTTGACTTAGCTGTGTGTAGTTTATGTACAGGTCTCGCCGCAATTTCTGATTTGAGCCTCACTAGTCAGATGTGTGATCTTTTGAGGCCATGTGATGACAACATGCGCCACAAAGTGCAAATGCATAAGAAGCACAACGTAGAGCTTTGATATAGTATTGTACTATTAAATACAGGTCCCTGGTTTGGTTAACATACACTAAAACATCCCAAAATCAAACACCAAGTCAGATACTTGTGAAGGCAGGTACCCCTTTTGAAATAAAGCAGAACATGCATTTTTCTTAAAGTGCCAGTGCTCTTTTAATGGGCTGTAAGTGCCCTTTTCCTAGAGTGCTATCCCGTGGAAAATCGAAAGAAAATAACCTGCTGAGAGCCATGGCCTTTCAGCACTTATTGTTCAGCAAAGGACGATGCCATTTTCAAGGTGCCTTTTTAAGGACTAGAATCCCTGGCTGCTGATTCCATTTTACCAGCTACCAATGTACGGGCCACATCTACATGTCAAAGAGGCCAGCCTCCCGGAGTGAAAGCCAATCTTCTTTCTGCACAGCCTATCCCATGAACAAAGAACTCTAATTTCCCCCAACAATATAAGGGTTTCGAATAGAAATGAAAATATGAACATGACCGCCAAAAAACTGACCTCCATCAAACTACGAATAAAAAACCGTAGCGATAGACCCGAGATATCAGAAGCCATGACCGACAGAACTCTTGTCTCCACTGCGTCAACCACGCACAAGTTAAACTTGCAGTCTCGGAGATCACGCGATTTCCTCCTAAACCGCCTGCACCGTCTACAAATGTATGACGTCACAGCCAAGCGCCTGAGGAAAACTCTGATGCGTCTGATTGGTTCCTTCCGTTTAGATTACTCCGACTGCACCGCAACATGCTTGCCGAACAGGGCTCTTGTCTGAATGCCACTTGTTTCGGACATCTCAACTCAAAGTTGATGGTCAGCTGCAATGGCCATGCTGGTAAATGTTGTTCACCAGAACGACAGGCTCAAGTAGCAAAAGAAAATGTTCCTGGCTGCCACGTTGCATTTTGTATCAGTGTCTTCTATGGTATGTATACCCCACCGACCACTGAACCATATAATGATGATTACTGCGTGTGCGTCTAATTGCCCGCTATATTATCACTGGCTATTTCATTTACAACCAGCGTATGGCGTTTGTTCTGCAGAAACAGTGGGATTGGAGGCGAACTGAGGGCGAAATGACGCGCGGAGTTTCCGGTCCAACTTATTTATGCAGCTCAGCTGAACGGACATTGCTCCGTTGCTGAGCTGTATCAACTTAATGGCACATTCTTTCACTTTCGTACTTTCACTAATATATACAGGTACACTATACGCACACATGGAAAGTAGAGAACCAAGAACGTCACAAAAAGACAAGCGCACTAAGCGCTTGGACAGAGACCTGGAAACCCACCACATAGTGTGAGGATACCATGGTAATCACGTTGGGTGTTCAGAGTGGGGAGTCGTTCGCGGATGAGGATGGCTTCCGTGATGCGTATTCTCCTCTTGTCAGGTATGTGTGCGATGATGTTTATGTTTTGCATCAGCTCTTGTCTAGTGATGTGTCGGTGGTGTTTGTCTTGTTCATGCTAGTGTGGAGCGCCCGACTGCATGTGGCAAGTCAGGAGTCGCGACAGTGATGGTGTGGTGTGTTCAATGCAGCCTACGGAGGGAATTTGAAGTTTGCAAGCTTCATCTGAGCATCTATGTTCATAAACTACATTGGTTGATTTTAGTTTTGGCTCCTTCACCATGTCATTTTTATGACGAGATTGGCAGTAATATTGTTTTTGTAGTAGATTATTAGTTGTACCTTGTTGCATGCCGTTGGTTTGATGTTGTTGAACACGATTTTCCCGAGTACCCTCTCATCTGTGCGGTACGAAGGGCTCATTTGGATTTTGCAAAATAGTGTGCTCGGACGTAGTAGAGTTTCAATCCCGCCGTATCCGTCGCTTCCACCGCAGCTGCAGCTACTGCCGCCACAGCTGCCACCGAGCTCCCTACCACTGTCTTCACCGATACTGTGACCAGCACTGCCATCGCCAACGCTACCGCTACCGACTCTACCGCTACTGACGCTATCGCCATCGACGTTGGCGCTACCGCCGTCGTCACCGACGCTGCCGCCGTCGTTGCCGTTGTAGCCGTCAACGTTGCCGCCACCGACAATTCCACCGTCTCTGCTGCTGCCATTGTTATGGCTACTGACTGGAACATTATCTCTTCGATTGTTTTTACCAGGGCCAGTGCGGTGTGGTATGTAGCGGTCCATAGCCGCTCTGATCTCTTGGTCGATGTCTTTGGTCGAATAATTATTGTTGGTCAGCATTTATTTCATGTAACTCAGCTCTCAGTCCACTAACTTCCAGGAGCTGCAGGTATTGATAGCCCGCCTTACGTAAGCGCGAATGACTTCACGCTTATATGAATCGTGGAAATTGTTCAGGACATTCAGACACTGTCACTCGTACTTTTACGGTGAATAGTGGTTTCATGTTTGCCATTGCTTACATCCAACTCCACATCAAGAAACAGGAGTTTACTGTTCAGGGCAAGTTCGTAAGTAATATGCAAAGCAGATGATTCTTGTTGGCGCGCCTGAAATTGAATGAGTGTGTATTCCCCAGTAAATTCCAAACAGATATCATCGACGTTTAGTGTGTACACGTGAATCTCGTGATTCAAGCACTGAAGGGCTAGTTCTTCCACGTCACACATGTATGGGCATTTGCGAACACGACACCTAGGAGCGATCCCATAGCCACACCGTCGACTTGCTGGTGGGGTTGGCCTCCCGGGAATCTGAACAGTGCTTATGTTGTGCATGCTGTTAGCATGGAATTCAACAACTTCTTGGATAGGTTTGGTGGCCTTAGTTTGGGGTTCTCATAGACAAATCCGAGAATGATATCAATGGTTTTGGCCAGGTTTTGGCCATCGGCACATTGGTGAACAAACATTCCACGTCAAGGGACGCAAGGATTCCCTTTGGTTTACTACTTCTGAGTACCGCGAGAAAATCATCTGTACTTTTCAGTATACTATTGGTTGGTATGAACGGAGTGATGAGCTTGCTCAGTTGCTTGGCGAGAGCTTACGTTGGCGTTGCAATTTGTGACACAATGGGCCGGAGTGCATTGTCATGTATCTTGACGTTATCGTAGAGGTAACAAGGCTTGTATTCCCCGATAATTGGTGACAAGTGTATGGAATCTACCACAGAGTTACCGACATCTATTAGTTTATTCACTGTTGATCAGGTCAATAAACTAATATATGTCGCTAACTATGTGGTACATTCCAGACACATTTCATGAATTGTTGGGGAATACAAGCCTGGTTGCCTCTATGGTAAAGTGAATATACATTAAAATGGCAATCCACTTCTGCCCATTGTGTCACAAATTGCAACGCCAACCTATGCTCTCGCCAAGCAATTGAACAAGCTCATCACTCCGTTCATACCTTCCAATAGCACAATGAAAATTACAGATGACTTTCTCGCGGTACTCAGAACTAGTAAACGCAAGGGAATACTTGCGTCCCTTGACGTGGAATGTTTGCCACCAATGTGCCGGTGGCCAAAACCATTGATGTCATACTCGAATTTGTCTGTGAGAACCCTAAACTAAGGCTAACAAACCTGCCCAAGAAGTTGTCGAAGTCTATGCTGAAAGCATGGACAACAGAAGCACTGTTCAAATGCCCGGGAGGCCAACTCCACCAGCAAGTCGACGGCGTGGCTATGGGATCGCTCCTAGGTGTCTTGTTCGCAAATGCCCATGCATGTGTGGTGTGGAAGAACTAGTCCGCTAGGGCTTGAATGACGAGATTCACGTGTACAAACGATACGTCGATGATGTCTTTCTGGAAATTACTGGGGAAAACACACTTATTCAACTTCAGGCGCTCCTAGAAGAATCATCTGTTTTGTATTTCACTAACGAACTTCGCGTGAACAGTAAGCTCCCGTTTCTTGACGTGAAGTTGGATGTAAGCAATGGCAAACATAAAACCACTATTCACCGTAAAAGCACGCGTAGTGGATGGTGTCTAAATGCCCTGAGTGATTTCCCCGATCGACATAAGTGTGCAGGCATTCGCGCTTACGTAAGGAGAGCCATCAATACCTGCAGCTCTTGGAAGTTGGTGGACAGAGAGCTGAGTTACATGAAACAAATGCTGCCAGCAATAACTACCAAAGATATCGACCAAGAGATCAGAGCGGCTATGGACCGCTACATACCACACCGCACTGGCCCTGGTAAAAACAATCGAAGAGATAATGTTCCAGTCAGTAGCCATAACAATGGCAGCAGCAGAGACGGTGGAATTGTCGGTGGCGGCAACGTTGACGGCGACAACGGCAACGACGGCGGCAGCGTCGGTGACGGCGGCGGTAGAGCCAACGTCGATGGCGGTAGCGTCAGTAGCGGTAGCGTCGGTAACGGTAGCGATGGTGGCGGTAGCGTCGGTAGCGGTAGCGGCGGTGATGGTAGCGTCGGTGACGGTAGTGTCGGTCACAGTGTCGGTGACGACAGTGGTAGGGAGCTCGGTGGCAGCTGTGGTGGTAGTAGCTGCAGCGGCGGCGGTGGTAGCGAAGGAGGCGGCGGGAATGGAAACTCTACCACATCCGAAACACTCACAACATGTTGCAAAAACCAAATGAGCCCTTCATACCGCACAGATGAGAGGGTACTGAGAGTGGAAATCGTATTCAACAACATCAAACCAAGGGCATGCAACAAGGTACAACTAATAATCCACCACAAAAGCAAACAACTGCCAATTTCGTCATGAGAAACAACATGGCGAATGAGCCAAAACATAAAATAAACCAATGTAGTTTATGAATGTAAATGCTTAGATGAAGCTTGCAAACTTCAAATTCCCTCAGTAAGGTACATTGAACACACCACAACAAAGTACATAAGGTACATCGCGACGCCTGACTTGTTACCTGCAGTCGGGTGCTCCACACAAACATGAACAAGACAAACACCACCGACACATCACTAGGCAAAAGCTGATGCAAAACACAAACATTATCACACATATGCATGACAAGACGAGAGTACGCATCACGGAAGACATCCTCAACTGCGAACTACTCCCTACTCTGAACACTCGACATGATTGTCAGGGTATCCTCAAGCCATGTGATGGGTTTCCAGGTCCCCGTCCAAGCGCTAAGTGTGCTCATCATTTTGCAACGTTCTTCGTTTTCTACTTTCCATGAGTGCTTATAGTGTACCTACATATATTAGTGAAAGTACATTGCTCAGGTAGCACGATATTTCTATAGAAGCGGTGTAGATAGCCAGTTAGGAGACATACAGCCTACTTGTTGCAATTGGCTGACTGGGAGATGTAGGACCTGCCTGTTGCAAACGGCTGAGCGGTGAAGCGCTCAGCGTGAAGCCTGTCCGAAGGTCGGAACTTCCCAAAAATGTTGGGATGCTTCAGTGATTTCAAATTTGACTCCTGTATAGTTATGTGTCCAATGGTAAATGCTGGGAATCATCGAAGGATCGGGCCCCTCCCCGCCTCTAAAAAGAATTGCTACATTTTCACCTGTGGATGTTCATGAACACCGTAGCTTACCTTCGCAGGCTAGCAGTTCTGGTAGAGTCAGGGTACCTGGCCTGTTTTATTCTTATACTCGCATCGGGAGAAGTCGCCGAGGCGGCAGCCAATCATCGGGCGCCGGTGCGGACATCAGCCAGTGACGTCACACCCCTAACAGGTAGGCGAGTCGAATGCTGTGGAGCCAGGTGGTGCGAGCGACAAAACGCGCTGCCAATGTCGGCGAGCTAGCTCTAGATCATTGGTACTGACACGGGAAGGGGGAGGGGAAGGTAACGCGTTGTGGGTACACACAATCGAGTACCCATGGGTGTAAGTTGTGGGTAACCAGGGGTGTTGTTTTGTATACTATTGTCCCCACCCCACCCAATGTTCTATTTTGCCCCTCCAATAGTGACTTCCTCCCCCCCCCCCCCTCCTCCAATATGAAATGGAAATGGGCATGGGCATGCAGCGAAAAGCATACAACTGCGGGCTGCGATCGGAGCGGGAGCGCCGATGGCCCCGCCGATGGCCCCGCCGATGGCCCTGGAAATAGTGACGTCCGCACGTTCATTCTGGTGACATGTCACTCAGGACGGTTTCCAGGTGACTGAACACCACCGTTTATGTCGCGGCTATACCCTGTAGTGTGGCCAGCGTACTGGTGTCCGGAGACACTGTGCCGACTGGCACCGTCTGCACTGCTGAGTATCCTGCCGCCATTGCTGACACCAGACCTGAAGCCGAGGCTTCCGATAATCTGGCAGCTGCGGTGGCCAGTTAGCACGGAGAAACTTCCTCTGACAACAGCGATAATGCTGCCCAAGCTGCCTGCGGCAGCCGTTGAAAATATAGTCTTCAACAGCTCACGGTCGTGTGGGGCATCTCCTGCTGTACCCAGTTCCGAGTGCATGCGCAGGAGCAACTGGAACGGCTGCGGGTCTCCGAGCTGCTGGCGGGGATCTAGGGCTTCCAGGAGGGCCGTTCGTAATTACGCCAACCTACGCCTCAAGGCGTCAATAAGGGCCACGAACCTGGGCGTCTGAGCCTTGATAATATTCGCACCTGCGTAGTGATCGACACGGAAAGACTTGCCACCAACAGGCCGAACTTGGGGCTGTCTTCTTGGGTTCAAGCCACCCGAGAAACGCCCAGTCCGTCTGCGTCCGCCAGTGGACCGTCTTCTCCGGAAGAAAAAGGAAACTGATAGCCTGAACGCGGCCAGCTGCTGGTTTGCAAATGGAGGAAACATGACCTATTTAACTCTTGCGCACATATAGAACGGAACATTACGAAAATTGCATTCGCTGTTTTTTTTGTCGGGCTTTCAATTGAGTAGGACAATTTCCTACTCCTAAAGTGATAATCTGGTGTTCTAGACGTATGGTTGTATTTGTATATTTATCTAGAGCATCACATCAATTGCAAATTCTTCCTGGCACAGATTAAGTGGCCTAAATCTAGCATACAAACATAATTGAGGACAGGGTCGAATAACACGCGCTCCGGAGGGCCTGTCACATACCGCGCATAGGAGGGGGGAATCGGCCCCTGACCCTAAGATTTCGGAAACTACCGAAGTTATAAGCACAAAATTTGGACAGTAGATAACGGATGTTGTGAACTCCCCCCAGTACAAAATGTCATGGGCCTAGATTAACGCCTTCATGGTTAAATGTGGTAGTTCAGCTGCCCCACCGCGCCATCGTTACCGCGCCAAAGAAGCATTTGCGACCTTGAACGCCCAGCAGCCGCCGCCCGGTCGGTCTGTTTGGCATCCCGGCAGTTCCTATATTTGCTAACGGATTTCGATTTTTGTTCCAAGGATGCGCTCGTCGATTTTTAACAAAGTAACAAGATTGCACTACAATATCGCCGCCCGTTTATGAGATAACGCCAACAAACAGAAGAGGGCGGATTACGCCCCCCCCCCCACCCCACCACCGGTGCGCGTGTTAAACAGGCCCGTGTACCTACGTCAATCCTGTAGCATTCCCCCCCCAATAATTTTCATAAAACAACACATATGCAGCTACCGCTCCTGTGGTTGGAACAACGCGTGATTTTACCCTCCCCCCAGCCGTTAAAGCCCAATAATTTCACCTATCGTTGCTCTCAGGAAGACACAGTCTGGATGCTAGACCCACGGCTCACGCCACATCCGTTCATCCTTCCCTGGCCAACGCCCGATCGTAGCTGTCCTTCTCTCTACACTACTTTCTCCATCTTCTTCATCCCATACCAATATTCTGATGGCTCCCATATGTCACAAGCAGCGTGGGCTCTGGTGACGTCACAAAAATAGTTGAATCACCGGATGGCTGTAACTTGTTAAATGGCCTTGAGCGTAGAGCAAGCATGCTCGGGCCGCTTGTCCTTTCCGATCCTTCTAGTTGATCATCTGCCACGTCGCATCCAGCGGTTCGACTCTCTCGTGGAAGCTATATATGAGCCACGATCTGTTTTCAGGATGCCTCCAAGTGCAATGACTAGTGAGTTGCACTATGGGAGTGTTATCACTAACGGCCAGCTGTAATATAGCGGAAGATGGGATGGGTGTGGTAAGCGACCATTGGAAGTGCCAAAGATTCCCAACCTTTTGCTTGCGCGCTGTATATGGCGGCTGGAATTGTAATTTGGGCCAGGCCAGATGTAGTCAAGCGAGCTCCATCATATGCGTAAAACATAAAACAACAACGCAGTGGTTTTCTCAGGCAACCTTGTAGTGAAAAGACAGTTTTCTTGCTGGTTCCTTGCTGGGTTTGCTGCTGGGTCAGAAGCCAAACATACTAGCCTTTGAAAGCCTTCTTTGCAAAGTGTCAGCTTAATAAATTTGTGAACTTGGTTCAAGGTTTGACTCCGCCCCCATAGACCATTGCATTTGTCTAGGATTGTCTCTTGGGTAGCTGTTGTTCACCATGTTTGCTGATAACCTCAGTTTTCATGCCGCTGCTGCTTTCATCATACAGTATTCCGATGACAACGAAGTTTTTGTTTCAGGCTCAACATCTAATCTACCTTTACTCATTGCCAAAATGCACAGTTATCATGCCACTCCGGACTCATATTTCCGCGTACATGGACTAAAAATTAGGCAAGCAAAGCTTGGGCCGATACCCATTGGTATGCACCAATCAAAATTATCGCAAGCTTGCAAAATTATGGTAAAAATTCGCAATAACTCTATCCTCACCAGCAAGGAAGACAAAAAGCATATAATAATTATCGATCAACATCCGTCGTGCGATTCACACGAGTCGAGACTATCAAGAAGTTTTGTGGCGTACTGTCTGGCATCTCTCATCTCGACCTATCACCTCTCATCTCTCATCTCACCTCTACCATCACTACCTGTCCACCGACATCATGTCAACCATTGTGTCATCTTTGGTACTCTGCGTGCACTGTTGGCAGAATCGAAACTACCAAAAACGAGAGCTTTACTGCAAAAAAATAGATCAATTTCACGACTGCAGTCATTTCCGCCAAAAGATAACACCAGCATATTTCGGGCTTCGTGGAAGTCTGGAGTCGTAAAGACCGTTCGTGAAAACTTAGGGTGTAATGTGAAATGCGTAATAGATTCTTAACACGGAAGTCAGTACAACCGTGAACCAAGCTTTCAGTCATCCTACAAATCTATCACCCATCTCTAATTGAATTGTGATGTAACCCATCTCTAATTGAATTGTGATGTGATGGATTTCTACATTTCATACGTGAGTTTTTCTCTTAACTGCCTCAACTGATCTAATACGGTGAAAAGACATTGATTAGTGTGTGTTTGGCGCAATTCTGTAAATGACTTTCGTAGATCGTCCATCGGGCAAATCTCGAATTTCAATCCCTCATTTCGTTGCTTTCTACCTATTTATATCGGATGGAAATGACTCAAATGGCACAAAATCGGTGTCGAAGTTTATCTTAGACCGTTTTCATGAAAATCGGTGCAGTAGTTACTGCGATCGTCCATCGGGAATTTTCTACTGTTGTGATTACAGCGTTTCAACGCCATTTCGGGGCGATTTAAAGACATTTGAAGGAAAATGTGAATTATGGTTGTAGGTCAAAGCCACTACATTAATTAAAAGACATCTATTACTGCACCTTTCATCGACATCCACTTCGTAATTACCGAGATCGTCCATCGGGCAAAAAAGTGGGCATTATAGACCCTTCCACTCTACAATGAGCTACCCTCGCCACTGAAAAATACAAATTCCACATGGTTGCCTATTCATAGCTAGAAAGCCCACCCAAGTATCATAGCTTGTCAATAATCAATGTTCTTGCATATCTGTGAGCTGTTTGAGATGCTGATTTTACTGCACATCATTTGTGCCTGCGATGCATGAACGTTGTCGTACATTTTGTATTGCTATACTGTTGGACTCTGAGTCAAGAACATTCCGCATGACTTTGGTTGCACAACGGGATGATACTATGACATAAATGAAGGGGCTTTCTACCACACACGGCCACATTCATCACTGGCGGCTGACCCTTCGCTCGATCCCCTCTTAATCAGGCCGTATATACACGATTACACGACTGCCAAACAGCGGCGTGTCTGGCAATATGTTTTTTTTTCTGAGACTGCGGGGAGCACCGTCGTTCGTTTCGTCGTGTTGCAGTGAGCATTGTATGTCCTTCATCTTCGGTCGTGAACTAGCCATTTGGCTCGCACTGTTTTGCTGTTCAGAAAACTAACTAACAAAGCGATATTGTTTTGACGTGATCCCGAATGAGGAACGTTTCTCGGTTACTCGGCTTTTCCGCCTGGTGATAACTCTTCTTCGCCTCGATCTCGTTCGGTTTCGGCGGTCCGTGCCACCGGTCCCGCCGAGACCTCGGTGGCGGGCATTGGAGAAGCTCTGGGTCGACTGGAATCCAATAGAATCCTGGATCGGATTCCGGGTGCCTTGGATCCTCGTCGTCTGCTGTTGACTGGAAGGGATCTGCGAAGCTGCTCAACGTCTGGGCCTCCGTGCGATACTGGCGCGGACCGCCATGGCTCAGAGAGTTGAGATGGAAATCTAGATCGTCATCAAGGCGGAGGTCAAAAATAGATTTCGCATTTGTCTTCTCAAGTGGAATGTCAATGCGGTTTGCAACAAAAATTACGTACAAGAACCACATTGCATCTTGTTTTTGACTTTTCATGCGCAAAGAACTTTTACATCAGGTAGATGTTAAAAGCGCCATTTCAATGATTCATTGTAAGATAGCAGCCCAGTTCCCTCTAGCCAAAGGAAAACTACCATGTTCGTGTTATTATGACTTGTTCCATTATTCTTGAATTGGTCAGGAGGCTTCGACTTCGGCTTCGTCCTGTCAAGCCGGGCTCGACTTCGATCTCGACTTCGACTTCGGCTTCGATACTTTGGAAGTCTCCGACCTTAAATCCGAACGTATGGCCTCGGCCCACGTCAACACACAATGCCCCCCCCCTCCGCACCGTCACGGCCAGCAGGCCCGACCAATTCAACAGTCGGAGAACCTCTGCTCCTGCCACTTCATAGCCAGGACGTCTGCAACAAATCGTGGTGGTGCTCAACTGCCATCCGTCGGCACTGAACTTCCAGTGGTGAGCGGTACATGATTATATGCTGCACCTGGCTTAAATATGATGCATTTTGTTGTAGGATAGCTGGAGCAGCGTTAGATCAGCAAGACCAAACTGCAGGATGTGTCTATCAGCCATCAAGGTTGATATGGTAAAGGCCATAGCAACTTTACACCCGGAATACTTTGGACAGTCTTGAAGTTACTGTTTTGGCGTTGCAAAATGTTGATGGAGCCCGACAGGCTCAAAATTCGCTGAAGTGGCTTCCAAAGTCGCGCCCATTTGAGGATTATTCCTCGGCACATGTCTGGATCAGAGGTGGATCATGATATTCAGGCGTCCAATATAGCCGCTGCTGAAAGGTCCACTCATGTCTGATGTTGGAGGGACTCTGGACCACGATACCCACGGGAAATCCAAGCGGCGGAAGGCATGTGTGTCGCTCGCACGGCGCTATCAGACACTGGAAATTGCCGATTGGCGTGATTTATATCAATGGCAGGTGGTAAAGCGTATTGGCCACCCTGTTTGTCGACCACTCGTGCGCTGAGTATGCAACGATCTGTACTGTCGATAATGTCATGCCACTGTCGATAACCGGCTGTGACGGCTCCGTGTGTTGTGACGCCTTGCTGCTGTGCCGTATTCATGGGCCTCGCCACCGCGGGCGTGCTTAGCTTGGTGTACTTGCTACTGAAGTTGAACAGCGCGCTCCTTTGCCCACCACTACACTGCCCTTTTACTCATTCGCTGCGCAGTTGTTGCGAAGCTTCAAATTATGGCCAAACACTACATATAAAATTGGTACCTCTCGCCACTGATGCGTCCCGTTATATCGCCGAATAGCCGAAACGGTGAGCGCAGTATTTTTTTGCAGCTGGGAGGGGGATTTCGACCATTTATTTCCAAGTCAGACGAATACCATAAAAAAAACTGTCAGAAAGCATCCGATAATACTTTGTCCTTTATGATAAATAGGTAAGCTGAATCAAGTAAGCGTGCGAACGGGCCCGACCCTGTCCGGACAAGATTCGTGCAAGTGTACACTGATGCATGACCTTGGTATACACTCGCCTTGATTCAGTTAATTTCACTTGATAACGCCCGGTTGCCACCACGCCAATGTGGGGGTGGGGGAGTGATTTTTTAGGCATGCCGGACTAAAAGGTCATTTGCGCCAACTTTAAAGCGAGTACGTTACATGTATGTCTTTAAAGCGACTGTTTGCAAGCAATGCGCAGGCGAGTGTACATTTTCGTTAAAGGAGTTTTACGTTATAGCTTGTGTGATGTTTTAGGTGCTGAAGGCGGGGCTGGGTGGGTGGGACATCTCCGTGATGTTTTAGTGGTCTTAGTTTTACTTTACTCCTCCGCAAGATAATTTGTAGTTGGGGTGGGTGGGGGGCAGTGTTGGAAATATGGTCCTTTTTGGAACTTTTGTCATCCAAAGAATTATACACTCCCAAAAAAATCCACTCCTAACATTACATGATATATCGTGAAGAGCCTTGCTTAAACAGCAATCTCAACCAGCTGTCATAATCCAACAGTATTATTGGATTGTGATGAAGCAGAGGATGCAGCATGCTCCAAGGGCCTATAACATATGGTAATCAATGGCTGATAATGAAAAACCCTTCTAGTTTTGGTGCTCTTCATCTTGTCTAGCCATGTTATGTCCTTGCCACAGCAACTTGGCAACATCATTGAGGATAATGTACATTTGTTATTTCAGGTGACCATGAGAGCTGCAGCAACATTCCAAGAGGATGCAGAAGTGGAACAGAAAATTAGATGCAAGCAAGACTAGACGAGTGCCAGCTTGCTAGCATGTGCAACAGATGACAGCAGATGCTTAAGGATCACTCTGCAGTCTGCATACAACATTAATACCAATGTATTTGTTCCATGAAATGGTGCAGGTCGTATGCAATTGTCTGAAACATGTGAACTAATAAACAACCACGCCTTCATGTGTACATTATTCATTTGTGAAAATGCTGGAATCAGTAGTGTTCAGAAGAATGCAAGGCTAGACAGAACTAGAGAACTAGGGAAGTCCCTACACAACTTGCAAATCACAAAAGCAATCACATCCCCAAAATATTTGTGGACATATATTATGATTTCTCATGGCATAGGAATGTTCAGGAATCTCCAGGGACAAAAAAAACAAATAATGGAGTTTATTGGGGTATGGGGTGGGGTGCACTTCACAATTTCCTGAAACATTTTGTTAGAACACAACAATGCTTGTGAGTTACTGTATCCGTGCACTGAAGGGGACCAATCCCTTATTCCTGAAAATATATTGTCTTACAAAAATTAAAGCTTTATTTCCAAAACAAAACAAAACAAGCTGAAAGGTTCTTCCATCCAAATCCAACACATTAAGAACACACTTATGAAAATAATATTTACAGGTCATGGATGTTCATTTATGAAAATTATTGGGGAGGGGGAAATACATGAAAGGCAATGGGCAGGGTGAAATAGATTGGGGGCACACTCCATAGAGTCCCATGTTAAAAGTTGAAGTCATTTGAGAAGCAAAGCAAACATTGAGGGTCCACTTGTCCTCCCCCCCCCCCCCAGAATATAAAACAACCCCGTCCTAGGTTGTGCCACTGCATGCATGGGCACCAACAGAGGGATACAGATGTGCACCACTGCAAAATATAAGGAATCACAATTTTGCTACAGCTACCCATACTTCTCAACATTAAGCTGGTTGTGCATACATCATTCTAGCTAGGTAGCTATATTTCTGCTTTGATACTGAAGTTTACACCAACAAGAATAATTAAATTTCAAGAAACCTCAATTGGGCCTCAGTTCCTACGTCGGCCGATACTACACGAGATCAACTGGTAGTCTCACTACCTGGTCCCTGAATTATCGGACTATATCCCATCATACAACTCACGAGGCTTATCCCAGCCAATAATTTCAATGGCGAAGATATTGATAATAGATACGTAGGTCGTTCCTACCAAGGTTGGCGATGCCTACAACGAGCCTCTTTCGTCTCTTTCCATCCAGTGGGCAACTCGGTGCATAAAATAAAAATTCCTCTCCAAGTACAAGAAACCTCTATTCTCGGCTCGCCTAATGAAGGGAAACCACCATTCCCAGACTGGCCAGACCCGAACGGCGCTTCTTGGATTCGATGGATTCGCGGCTCTCCAGCTCCCACTCCGGTCAGAGCTTTTTAAACTACGGCCAAGAAAGGCCATAAATAATGCATTCCTTTTTGTTTCCTTGAAGATTGAGATGTTCTACATAACTTGACATTAACAAAACTGATCGTTTTACATCCTGGACCAGTCCAGAGCAATAAAACAAAAAAGATATCCGATGGATTTTACGCAATAAAATGACCTAAATGGTACCAAAACGTTCTTCAAATCTGGTTACATTTTACAGTCAAATGGACCACCATATAACCAGAAATTTCAGTGTCCTTCCATTTCATGACCTACATTGTTTCAATACATCACAAACTGGTGGCAATAATAGTGTTTATGCCACTCCGACAACTAATTTCTCCCACTCCGGGAAAATGGAAATTAGCCGTCATGTTCTATACACTGTTAAATGAGGGGTGATTAACAGCCGCTTACTGGTCTTTCGTCAACTCCGGCTGACTGTACGGAGGCTGCTGATTGGCTTAATGGTTTGAACTCAGCCAATGGGATGACATCTTTGTTGACAAAGGTAAAAGAGCAGCTTATCTCGATTGCATTGTTTTTGTGACAATGTAACATAAGTCGCTGCCAGCCCTGATGAAGGTTAAGGCCAGCCCGGCCAGCCCAAGACCTATCGAAGGAAGGGTCTAAACAACGGCCAAGGTACGAAGACGGGGAGGAAGCCATTGTTATTTTTCTGTTTTCGTGCTCCTCAGGTGTGCGCCTCGGGGAAAAGAGTAGGTGCTGTGGGAATAGTAACTGGTAGGTGCTGCTTTATTATCTTCTGTGACTCCTATTATCTGGCATACCCCTTCTAGGAATTCTGTTTTTTTTCTGCCGATGCTATTGCCGCGAATATGGCTAATTGCTATTAATGCTGGCTTTCGATGGGTAACAGTTGGAGCATGCTAATCACAGGTGTAAATTTGTACACTTTTGTTGTTGCCAATGCGACATGATG